>JAKSZP010005270.1:0-370958 GCA_022478985.1 Massospora cicadina | reverse complement strand
TTTAAATACTTCCGCTTCCCAGAGCATCTAAATTACAGCAAGAATACTATCACCTGAACACAAAACAGCGGGTCAGAGGGGGAATGAAAGAAGGAACAAACAATTTATTCACCCTTGCTACCCATCAAAACTGGACAGGATGTTTGAGAAATACAGACCAAGCTTCTTTATGCTTGATATGGGAGAAAACCAATCAGTTGTTTGGTTTAAAATACACTCCCTAATTGCAGTGTAAATGCTATGATTAAGTTTAAACTTCTTTAGCACTAGCGGTGCCCAACCCAAAAAAGGGGGAGCCGCCACACATCTTTATTTGCAAATGGGCTAAACAAAGGATTATTAGAAATAACTTTTTTCATAATATGGCACCTCAGCTAAAAGCCTAGGAAGCTATATCAGAAGGTGAGGAAGCTTTTGTCCAGTGCCGCTTTAGCTGGCGGCCCATGGCAGACAATTTTAAGTTGGAGCATCTGTGACATGAGCTTATGGAGTATAGTTGCAGGTTTTCTTCGTTTATGAGGCCAGCGGTGTCCATCGCCTTAACGTATTGAGCAAGTTGATGATCAGCGAAAGTGATGAGAGCCAGCACACAAGTAAACTATTTGATGCACCGGTGAGTTTTGGGGTAATTAGTGTTAAAAAGAGAAGTTTTTGCTGCATCGATGCAAGCGCAGCTCACTCCAAAAGTGAGCTCCTCAATTTCATATTTCACATCCTCATCAAAATTATGGGGTAAATTTAGGATGGGAATACCCTCAACAAGGGATTCCATCGCCCCATGGAGATGTTGGTGGAGGAGGGTGTTGGCTGGAGAATCTTCTGCATCTAACGCCATTTTTATGTTTTTATAATTAGGAAAACCGTTTTGATATCAGAAATGGTGGGGACACGAATCTGGAGGATTTACAAAAAATTCCTCTAAAGAAAAATCTGGCTTGACGTTATATGGCCAGTCACTATCATAAATCCATTTGAGGCACTCAAATGGCTTTAGCTCAGCCGATGTTTGGCCAGCCACCAGAATTGGAGTGGTGGCCGAAGCTAATTGGTTATGGACAGTTAACCATGGCAGCTCAGCTGAAACTGATTCAGCTATCAACTCATGATTCAGTAATCCAGTCAAATTGTTTTTTAAATTATAAAATTTAGCTTTGATTGGTAGCCACTTTGGGAGCTGAACCTAATTTCCTCAAGGCTGAAGATGGGAGGACCGAGCCGCCACTCAAAGAATTGGGGCGAAATGGCCACTGACCAATGCTGGAAGAAGGAACGGTGGAAGCAGAATAGGCGGAAGCCATGGGGTACATGCACTTCAAATAATTAATTTTAAAGCACAAAGGGCAAATGGCGTGGCCAATTTTGATGTGCGCCCAGAATGGGTGATTAGGAGTGGATCTGATCACGGTGCAGGGGGAACGCTGAGGTTGGAAGTAGGAGTATTGCGAAGGTGTGAGGCCCTGCCAACAAATTCATCCCATAGGGAACCACGAACTGCGCACAGGGTCTGCACCATAAACAGCCAAACCCTCTGTGAGCTCATGGCGGAGGCATTTTGGGGAGAGATGGGAGGGCAACCCAGCAAACTGGACCGCCAAAGTGGCCTCATCCAGGAGCTGCATGTGAACAGTGGGAATCAAAATTTTTAAACATAATTTGCAGCTTAGATGCTTCTGCTGCATCAGCTTCTGAGTGGAAGCCAAGGTTGAAGTACCCCTTAAAGGAGCAGAAGTCAATGAATCTGGCGGGTTTGAAAACTGCCATGGCCATCCTGATGATGGGAACACTAGCATATGGGGAAAAAACCCATATTCAACCGGGAAGCCAAAAACGCAAATTGCTCCATGGGAGCACCAAAGGGCTCCAGAGCACCACCTGTGAACTTGTGAGGTGATGGGCCAATTCCTGAGGGGGGACATAACGCCTGGTAGCGTTGGGAGAGCTAGGAAAGCCAGCACAGATGCACTTTGGTGGTGGCTGAAAGACTCCAGATGGTGGCACATCACTACCTCAAGCTGGGGCAGCAGGTGTAAATTGCATCAACATCAGTAAGTCTTGGCTTGATAGAGCAGTCAGTTTTTGTATTATTAAAAACTGAATTTGGCTTCAATTTAGTTACCAAAGCAAAAAAGAGATGATTAAGGTTAAACTTCAATCATTACAAAAACTGCCCTTTAAACAAAGGTTGGACCTTCTATTAGATTACAAAACCAACGCAGCACCCCACCTACAGAGAAGGGTGGAGAAGGACAAAAATTTGGGTTACTTCATTATTTTATAGAGCATGTTGATAACAATAAGACTGCGCTTAAACTCAGGATGAGTTACCAACCAAAACAAAAACCAGCATACCTCAAGTACAGTTAGCCATATCTTTGGAAGCAAAGAGAATAAGGAACCGCAATCACTAGCCAAGGCTTCTCATAATTATAATTTATATCCACAAAATATCCTGTGTTATTCTTAAATTCACAAAAACTAGATTTTTAAGAATTTTTTTAATTAAACTAGAAAACAAAAAGAAAAATGAAGCAACATTAGTATCTTTTGGGTACCACTGCCCTATATGCTCACTGAATGGGAACTATGACTAAGAGACTACTGTCAGAAATATCTTTGCAATCAAGTCCTGGTGGATTGACACCCTAAATAATTGTTGATAATGATTTAGGTTCAACTTGACCGGTAAAATTGGCATCAAATTCACTCACAAAAGTTTTTGATTCCACCACAACTGTGCTTGGCGCAAATGATAACAACTCTTCAGGTGGACAGAAGGTTATTCCCACAGCTAGGCCATATATGGCTGGTTCCATTGAGTGGAAAAGGGGTTTATCATGCCTGTACCTGTCAGTGATAGGCTCACTTCCACCAATGATTGAGGGGAATGACGGAGAATAATTTATGAGCCCAAGAGTAAATTAATGGACTTACTTCCACCAGAGAGCTCAATTTACTCTTACTAACAAAGCTCAAACCACCTGAGGAACCTTCCTGTTGAATAAAATTCGCTACAAACCCTTCACTGTGATGGCTTCTAACCACTGCCACCTCCCGACACAACTCAAATTTTCTGCACCAACTCCAGGGTAGTGAGCAGAAAGGAAGAGGTGCGATTTTTAGGGGATATACCATTACTCTCCTATCATCTAACAAATGGGCTAAATCACCCATGATGACAAGAGGGACAGCACTTGCTTCCTCCACTTATTGGTTTGAAATGTGAATACTTCCCAATTTAGCTGCATGGGTTGTCCACAAAACTTACAGTAGCCCCCTTGGTAAGCTTATACTTGGTTTGAGTTGAAATTGCAGGTAAATTTTAAGTAGGTGGTGAGGTTAAGTTTGTGTATTGTCATATTTTCTGGTGTACATCAGTGGTTTCTGGTGCTGCCTTTCACTGAGGGAGCAATTTTTGAGAATTGCCAGTTTGGTTTGACACATCTAGATTTGATTAAATTTCAGCAATTGGGAGAGTTCACTGATTCATTATCTTCCCAATTTATGCTTCCAAAAGTGATCCCACTCTTATGTGTAATTTCATGGTTTAAACTCTCCAACTGAATGACAAATTAGTTTTTTAGCTTGAGATAAGTAAGTGCCTACTTAAAAAATGCTGTAAAAGGAGTTTTTTGGGACAAATGTGTAAGGGAAAGGGCATATGAAGATTTACTGTCCTGCCAGTTGGGATGCAAAAGTAGCCAAAAGGCAATAAAGAATTCCAGAGGTATTGTCAATCAAATAACATTATATGGTGTGAGAAGATGTTTAAAAAGTGAGCGCTGATGTGTGGCAAGCATAAAAAGGAACCTGCAATGAATCAGGATGTTGCAACTCCAGACCCCGTGGGCCTTTCTTCAGGGAGTTGAATGATTGGACTAACTGCTTTGGGATACTCCATATGAGTTTTTAACAAAAACAGAGGCGCGGGGACAGATCCTCGTGTAAAGTGGAGATAGATGAGCCCACAGGATTCCAATATCCTTCTGGTGGATGGCTTTGACAATGGGGTTAAATCCCAGAAGTTTCTTACAAAATAGGCCCAGTTGGCTATGGAGGGAGCTATTGTTACTATTATGATTGGTTTTTCCCAGCCAATGTAAGGCCCGATGGGCCACAGGATTAGCACCATAGGGAACTCAGCATGGAAGATTTGAAGTAAAATCAAAAATGTGGAACTTGAGGAGACTTTTATTAAAAAGTGAATTTAAGAGAATTGACCAACAATTTCCTCAGTTGTTATAATGTTTAAATAGTGGTCAATTTAGGTACTAACTTATATTCACACAGGATTGGGGCCCTCTAGATTTGACTTTACCTGGCAAACTTTATATAAAGAAATAATGATTTCAATCTGAACTGACTTTTAAGGAATGGGTGGTCGGCCAAGTTGCAGTCAGTTCAAACTCAGACGCCTGACTTGTGGTTAAACTGCATTTCCGATGGTTAGTGGGATGGCATCTCACCTAATGGGCAATGGGAATCCCCCAAGGCCCCCACATAAGGGCAGTCCCAACTGGTCAAAACGGGTTTAGGATACCCAACCCACCCATGCCCAGTCACTTTGGCATCCATTCTGCCAAGTGAGTAACATTGAATGACAATCCTGATTTTTGAGGTGAGTGTTTTGAGCTATCAGTAACATTTGATAATGGAGGTACAGGCCTATCAAAATTCTTCACTGAAGTTTCTGAAGGGAGTTTTAAATTGGCAACATCATTGCCCTATGTCTCGATGCCATTGACAATTTTAACCAAGGATGTGTCACTAAACACATCACAATTAAGAGGTACACGCCCATTGGGCTTTTGCCCTATAGGTTTTGGAGCAGGTTTCAAACCAACAACGTTTCCAAATGGCCTGATGCCATTCACGACTTTTTATGAGGATTTATCATTTGATTCCGCATCTACCAAAAGTGTGAGCCGTCAGGCTTCGTTACCAAGGGTTTAAGGCATTTAACTTTGATTTTAAGGGCTCAGTGCCATCAACTTTATAAGATCCTTTCAGCTTAGGAGGGTAGCAGTTTCCAACTATTTTGGCGCAAATTTCCTCAATTCACCGTATTAATTTGACTGAGGCAAGCGCAGGAACAGGGGGAGGAATCTTTTGAGGGAGAACTGTTACCAAGCGCTTGTCTACCACATGGGCAAGATCACACTGTGTGATGAGAGGGACAGCCACCCTCTTTGGACCCTTTTTATTGGGGAATGGAAACACTGCCCAGTCTAAGCAGAGGGGAAGCTCCCTTAGACTTATTAGATGAGATTAAAGCTGGCGCAAAGTACTGAATTCCAATTTAGTAGTTTCCTCATTGAGAAATAAGAATGGCCCAATTTAGTATTTTGTAGATCAGATTTGTCGTTTGATCCAATAATAAGAGCGAAGGTTTGATGGTTAACCAGTTGGGAATAACTTCTCATATGGGGATAAAGAAACACAATACCAATGATAGTAAAGGGGACTGATATTTAACTCAACTTGTGGGAGAGTGCCTGGGATGGCTGAGATGCGTCTAACTGATCTGATGCAAAATTTAAAACTGCGTGGGTGATGTTCTCAATGGTATGGTGGGGCCCAACAGGTTGTTGTGATGTATTGTGCACTGAGATGGTGGGTGTGCAGGTTCCAGAGATGTAATATGGTGAGATGGTGCTTGGTGAAGTGACTGTGTATTCAGAAGTTGCTGTTTTTGCAGTTGATCTCTGAGAATGGGCGACTGCTTAACAATGAGGTTGGCAACTGAGGATTAATATGCTTGAGGGGAGTTTCTGGTATATAGTCAGTTCAGAGAGTACTTTTGTTAGATTTCCCACATTTATTGCAAGTAGTTTTCAAGATCACTTTAGTGAAGATAATATTCAAGATTAAGTTAGTTTTCAATAAGTATGTTTAGCAGAAAGAGAAGTTTAGAACTTATACTATTGCAATTTAATTCTATTATAAAGAACTTTATAAAATCTTATATGTGTTTGGTTATGTTGGGTATCAGTAAAATCAAAGAGATAAAAAAACTTTATAAAAATTTATGAAAATTAGTAGAACAATTTCTCAGTTTGCACAGTAAAGATATTATTTAGTTATATTTTTGTATATCAAATAAAGTAAGAGATGATTATATTTTGAAATTTAAACTTTAGATTTTTAACTTTTTAATTTTAAGGTTTTATTCAAAGTGGGCCAACCTAGGGCTGATTTTGCACAAATTAATGGAGTAATTGTATTGATGGAAAAGATAGATTCTGGTAAACCTCCATGAAAAGCATTCTGATAGTCCAGGAACTCCATGGACTGACTTTCTATTTGCTAGCTCAGTTTGTGACATTGGTGCGCAATTCCAACACAGTCATAATAGTCCCTTAATTAAAGTTCATCTATTGGGGATGAACTTTAGAGGCTGTGGTCATTAAGACCATATTCTACAACTCAGTATTTACCCTCAAGGGTTGGTTATACTATTGTGCAAAGTTTATATTCAACTCTCTTAAGATAATAACTAGTATCTTTAAAAAACTATCAATCTAGACACCTCTGAGTAGGTTAATAAAGTTTTTAATGCATCTCATAATTTGTAACCTATATTATAGATTACATAAATTTACATATTAGTAAAAACAGGGGAACTAACTTTTTATGAAATAAAGCAAACTTTAAAAATTATACTATCAGATATGTTAAATGCAATTGATGTAATGATTTTAAGCTTTTTATAAGTGAGTTATCACCAAAAATATGCCATTATAACACAAGACAATATAGTTTTAGCTAGATATGCAGCTACTAAAGTAAAAAACTAGTCTTGAAAATTCCTTTAATATCTTATTAGATAGTATCTTAACAACTTTAGATTTATTTGTCGCATATTTAAAGAATTATAAACAATTTAACTAGAAACAGTATACCTAAAGCCTGCACTTTAAATGACAAAAATAACCCAGATTACTATAATTATTCTCTGCTTCTTACTTGTGACTAGTAGGGCATTTGTATAAGAAAGATTTTTTTTTGTGATCCAATAAGGTAGTTCTGAAACTAGCTTTAGATGTGCTATATATGAATATATCTAATAAGTCAGTAAAGTTTTATAGAGTATATGGAATTGTGCAAAAAAGGTAAACTAAAACTGGATTTCTTTTTATAAAGATTTTTTTTCGTGTAACTTACCTTGAGCTAACTTATAAAGGAAATATTATCAACAGGCTCATAAAGTACTTTTTATAAAAATTTATGCTACAATTACTACATGAGAAAGCTCATAAAATATAAAAAAAATGTTATGCCCTAACATGGGTTTTGTTTTAATTAAATTTGATCTAGTTTTAGATTAACAATAAAGAGCTAACTAACAAATTGTTATTTCTCAAAAAAATTTGTAAAATAAATTAGAGTTAAGGATAAGAAACTTGTAATTTTTTATGCTTAATTATGCCTTCATTTGGTATGAAAAAGGGTCAACTATTATATAGCATATTGATGTTAGTTAAACCAATTGATAGCTTGTAAATTTTCTCTACAATGTAATGTTTATAATTAATCTTCATACCTACTTATGTTTATGACTTCCTAATTGTCAGAGAATTGGACGTTCAACTAGTTAATAGGAATGTTCCATTTAAATTAGTTTCAATTTTACTAATAATCTCCAGACTGATGCTCAGTGGAATTGGTAAATTCATAGTAATGATTATACTCCTGTACTTGGCCAAATAGCTCAGATTGAACAGATGTGGTTACTTCAAATCCTTGGCAGAAAAGGTGAACTGAATTAGAAGATCACTCATGCACTAACTTGAATTTAGTGCAAGTTCCTAAGAGAACCAGCCCCTTTTTGTAGACCTGAAGGGGGTTCTGGGGGATACAATTTTATTTACTAACCATCAACTAAGACATCTGGTAATCAGCCAAGATAAAAATATCAAAGATTCCTGTTTGGGTCAAATATTAAATCATTACCACATGGATTTGTCATATCTGCAGTTGGAATTTTAACTATATGGAAATCTCCAATAATTTATTGTTATTTGATGAAATAGGTCACTCCCAGCAGAATGGATTATTGACAAAATTTCGTGGTTATTAGGTGATTTTTTTTAGTACTAGATATGGTTATTAGGTGATTGTTAGGTAGTTTCTCCCCAAATTGGGTTGAGCCAAATCCAAGAATTCCGCTGAGTTTGGAAATAGAATTGTGCGGAGCCAACGCTGGCCCAAAATAGTAGAAAATGATCACCGGTGACTAGTAGCTGAGGATGATCCATTTGAATAGATTTGATGTTGGCAGAATCTAACGATTATGAGTCCAAGGTGGCAGAGGTTGTTTCTGTCTTTTCATTTTTAATAAATGAGCTATCACATGAATAAGGTGATTCCTAATCAATTGACTAGAAGAGTTGAAATGTGCCATCAGCGAGATACTGAGAATGATGAGTCAAAGTGAGCAACTGAAGAGGTTTCTGGCACATAATAATCAACTTAAAGGTAAAGTCAAAATTTGAGGTTTATTTAATATTATAAATTATATGGCTCACTAGTAACAAGGCTAAGGATGAGCTGAAACTAATTTGGACATCAGGGAGGATGGGTCAAAAGGGTCAACGCCAGGAAAGAGATTAGTGTAGCAGAAGGCTGAGAAGAATGGTGGCTGGAAGGTCCAGCAGAAAGCCAATAGGTTAGCAGTGGGTGTAGTAGCCCTTTTGTAAATAGTATAAATACTTGGCGCTTCCTTTTCAATATATATCTCCCTTTGCCTAATCTACCTTTGATACTAAGCTTATATTTATTTTTATTGGTTGGGGGTTGGGCTGAGGGACCCCAAATGGCGTGGGTGATATGCTAAGGGGTCAGATGGTGCTGCTAACCCCATGCCTAAGGCAAAACGGCAAGGGCTGACCCGTCTTCATACTGTTTGGCCTGCCAACTAGCAGAGCCCATAGTTGATTTTCTGATAGTGGTGCTCACTACAGGGTGTTCCGCTGGTTGGTTCCAGAGTAGCTGATAGGTTGGTGAGGAAGTGGTGGGATGTGCCACTGTGGTAAGTATTCTGGTAGTTGTTGTCATAGAAAATGGCAGAATAAGTTTAGACTGGCCTGCCAGTCAGGATGCATAAGCACCCAAAAAGCAAGTCAGAATGCCAGAGGCATTGCCAACTGGATGACTTGATGTGGAGCTGGGCATTGGAAAATGACAAAACCTTGGTGCAACAACATGGTAAGAATGATCCCAACAACAAACCACACTGAACTCACTCCCAGTCCAGGGGGTCTTGCTGCAGGGGGTGGAATCACTGAGATAGTCTCAATAAGATCCTCGGCACATGGTGCTATTTCAACCAGGGTGGCAAGGAGACAGATTCTCTCTTGCAACTGGTAAACACATGGCCACAATATTCTCATGTATTGCTACCAGAATTTAGTGATCATGGGGTTGTAGAGCCAAAAATATTGGACTCACTGAACCCAGTTGATGACAGAGGGGTTCATAGTGACCAAGAGTACTGGTAGAGCCCATCTGGTATATGGACTGACAGGCCACCAGGTAAATGCCATCAGGGATGCGGTCAGAAGAAATAATAAAATTTATTTAGTTTTTGGTAAAATTTTATTTGAAGGAAAAAGAAGAAAATCGACTAACAATTTTCTCAGTGCTATGCAACTGATTAAATAGTGGTTGATTGGGGTAGTGACAAGTCAGGATCAGGTCCCACAAATTTGACCTAACTGGAAAAATGTTTGGGAATGGGCGGGTTTGTTCCTTGAGAACTGACATCGCAAAATTCGGACATGGGCTGAGTCACTGTCAGTTCAACCTCAAACATCTGAACCGGGGCTTGACTACATTTCCAACAGTTGGCATGATGGCATTTGGCCTGATGAGCAAAGGGAATCCCCCAAGGCCACACCACATAGGGACAGGTCCATTTGGTTGGGAACAGGTTTGGGATGCCCAACCCGCCCATGCTCAATGGCTGAACCGCTCATTTGGTCAATGGCATCACATCAGCCACAATGCCCGAATTGCCAACAGAGGGCTTTGAACCCTCATTGATGGCGCCTGATGTTAGTTCTATTGGCACTTTGATCAAATTGGAACTGTCGGGCATTCTGGCTGATACCTCAGTCTTCATGCCTTTCCAGCCATTTGAGATTTGGGCATTGGCCAGATTGCCACTCAAATTATATTTGACCGATTTCCATTTGACAATCTCAGTGCAGATTTCACTGATTCCCTGCAACAGTTCTGCTGAGGTGAGTGTGGGTACTGGGGGTGGGATTCGAAGCAGTAGAGCTGTTATCCATCGCTCATCTACTATGTGAGCGAGATTGCCCTGAATAATGAGGGGTACTGCCATCCTCATTGGTGTCTTTTTACTCTGGAATGAGAAGATGGTCTGATCAAGAGCCAGGGGACATTCCCCAGGACTTATATTACCCTTTCCTTTTTCCAAAGGAAGAGCACCCCCACCGGGAAACTGCACCAGAGCCACATTCTTGTGTGCTTTGGGTAACTTAATAGCCATAATTGTTGCAACTTTGGGGGGGGTCAGGGAGCCTTGGGGTGGGTTATATGAAAAGCTTCGACCAGGTCCATACAATACGCGCAATCGTGCGCCTTGACCCAACTATTTTTGTAGGCCAGATACCCTTTCCAGGCCACTAGATATTGGATGGAATGTCGCGACTTCTGGGATGCCAGGATGGCCTCTACCTTGGCTTATTCCCCACCATCGATGATGATCAGCTCCAGTTCTGTGTGAATTGCACCCTTGAAGGGCGACATCTGGGAAACATGGAAAACTGGGTGCTGCTTCCAATGCGCAGGAAGTTTCAGATGGAACGCCCCATTACCCTATACCTACTCCACTAAATGGGGCCCAAGTACTTACTGGCGAACTTGTGGGAAGGGGTTTGAATTTGAAAATGACGGGTCTTAAGCATAACATAAGAACCCACCGTAAAATCATGACCCAGAAAGCACTTGCAATCCGCGAACCACTTGTAGTCATTGATGGCTTTAGCAAGGTGTTCCCATACTAAAGCGTGGGTTGATTGGATATGGGCAGCGTGGTCCACAGCAGCTTAAACCTCAGGCTGCAGGCACGGCCCAACCAAAAATGAAGGATTATAACCCAACGTTGCTTTGTAAGGGGAAAACCCCATGGATGCATGGGTCCCATTATTATAAGAAAATTGAGTGAGGGGCAAGTCACCGGCCCAAGTATCCTGTGCTGCTGCAGCATAGCAATGCAGGTACTGTTCAAAGACTTGATTAACCTGCTCGGTCTGTCTGTCAGACTGAGGGTGATACGCCATGGATTGACAGAGGGATATTTTCAGGATCGATAGGAGTTCACTCCAAAAATGCATGGTAAACTGTGAACCCCAGTCTCTGATGATCTCCTGGGAAAACCAAACATCGAAAACACATGGCATACAATAAGGCGGGAAGTTTCTTCTGACTTAATCATGGAAGTACAAGGGATAAAAGGGAAATTTTGTGAAAAGTTTTACCACTACCTTCACCACTTTAAACCCATTAGAACAGGGGAGTTCAATGATAAAGTCCATGGACACCAAGGTCCATGGACCTGCCGCCTGCTGTAAGGGGTTCAGGAGGCCATTTTTGCTGGATTGATCTGACTTGGCCCTAGTGCAAGTAACACAATCGGTGTTCCAAGTCAGGACCTCTTTGGTCAGTCCAACCCAATTAAAGGTTCGCTTGATCAGATTGATGCATTTCTTGTTATCAAGATGTCCAACTGTGGGGGGATCATGATGTTCACGGAATACCTCTGATTGGAAGGAGGGGGAACCCAAATTTGAGAATGGAAATAAATGAGTCCCTCTTCTAAGGAGTATAGGGAGTGTTTGTGACTCAAGTGAACCAACTGCTCGACTAACTCCACGCCTTCAGGGTAGGCCATTTGACCAGCTAAAACCTGAGCCAATAATGGGGCATCATGAGCCAACGCGATGGAGGAAACAATGGGAGGGACAATTGACAGAATCTGAGCGGCAGGGATCATAGTAACGAGATCCACCTCCTCAGGTTCTGAGGGACAGTGGGCAAACTGTGGATTAGGAAATTTGGAAGTACATTGAGCGCACCTTTAACAAATTCGTATTTCTAGTTGAAACTGCACAGGTCCTGATAGGTTCAGGTCTGCTGATGCGCCAATTTTTGGGGCTTTCAGAAATACAAAAGGGCCTGGTGATCCATGCGGACCATTAATTCATGGTGGGCACCCTGCAACAGATACCGCCAATTAGCTAGTGCCCATGCAACAGCTGCCAATTCTTTGTCATAGATGGCCCAAGACTGCTCCGTGGCTGTGAATTTTCAGGAAAAGTAAGTGACCATAGTTCAAGACCATCATGCTCCTGAAGCAACACCGCTCCCACTGCTACTGATGAGGCATCACAAGCAACAATATATGGTTTGGTGGGATTGGCATGTTTCAAGATAGGTGGAGACACGAACACTTCTTTGATCAATTCAAATGCCTGCTGACATTCAGGTATCCAACAAAATGGTACATTTTTCCCAAAAGGGGGTGAAGTGGTGCGGCCAACTGGGAAAGTGCTGAGGAAATTTTTAGAAAGATGATAGTTCCCAAGAAACTCCAAAGTTGTTTCTGCGTAGTTGGAGCTGGCCATTCTCATACCACATTTAACTTGTTGGGAGGGATTTTGACACCGTCCTTAAGAACCAGGTTCCCCAAGGAAAGTAACCTCCTCCTTATAAACCTCACACTTGGAAGCTTTGAGAAACAATACTGCTTTATTCAAGGCGACCACCACTGCTTCCAAGTCAATAGCGTGTTGTTCAGGAGTCGGGGAATAAACCAGGATATCATCAATGTATGCAATTGCAAAAGTAAACTGGAGGTCACCCAGTACATTGTTGATCATCCATTGAAAAGTAGCGGGAGCATTCTTCAGCCTGAAGGGCATTACACGAAATTGAAAAATGCCTCACTTCATTCAGATCGCGGTTGTCCATTCCTGTCCTTCCATTACCCAAATTTTGGTTGAAAGCATTCACTAATCCAGTTTTGAGAACACACATGATTTGGCGATTTTTTTGACCAATTGTCTGCTCCAGAGGTAATGGGTAGGGATCAGAAACTGTTATTTTATTAAAATGACCGTAATCCATGCAGGGATGGAGAGAACCATCCAATTAATTGGCAAAGATGATGGGTGAGGTGACTGGTGAGGTCTCTTTGAACAACCAACCTTTTTTTAACATATCATCCAATCAGGTATTGAGTGCAACTTCTTCTTCGGCTGTATGGGGATACAACGGATAGCTGATGTTCACTAAATCCACGGTTGTTCAAAACCCACAATTGTACCTAGAGTGTTTAGGCAGGCGATCCACCTTTTTCATGTTGAAGATTCTCCAATATCATATTAAGCTTTCAGGAAAATCAGCCGGAATGCCCACAGAAGTAACCAGGGTAGTGATAGAGCTGGTTCCTTGTATCTTCTTGAGAGTGTTGATCAGAGGGAACTCTCCTTCCAAATCATCATTGGTAAATGACAATGTATTAGATTCTAAATGAATCTTCACATGCTGTCAGCACCACCACCCTACACCCAAGATTACCGGAAACACCAGGTTCAGCATAGCCAAAAAATGATCGCAGAAGTTGAACTGGTGGATTGAAAAGGGTACCGGTCAATGAATGATATATGAGGACTGGTAAGCAGATGAGGCCACCATTACTGAGGAGCCCACATCCATTTCCAGTTTTAATTGTTGTGTCAACTCAACATTCATGAAGTTCCCCGCAGCTCCAGTATCCACCAGAGCTTTAGGGGACATGATGCGAGCCAACACTGATCTTCATAGGTACAAGGAAATAAGCGAAGTTTTATTTATTGGAAGATTCAACTGGCTCATTTGTGACTGAAGAAATAACGGGTATTTTGGAGGTAAGATTGGGGTCCTTTGCTGGAGCGAAAATTGGAAGTATGAGGGTGGGGGAAACGATTTCCTCCATCTGGGCTTGAACAGAATCATTAATAGTTAACTCTGTAATTGCTAACTCGGACTTGGGGGTTGAGGCAAGATTGTAACCCATGTATATCACTAATTTGGAGATGGCGGTCGTCTGCACCTTCGTTGGGTGATCCTATCATAAAATTCCCCTTCTGATAATGGGAAACATGGTGGGGGAAGGCATTGATAGTAGTTGCGGTGGCACATATTTGATCTACTGATCCTTGAATGGTAGACCAGACCATGTGATGAGCAGAACCTGAATCCAAGCCCAATCTAAAGATTTCCTGAAGCATTTTGATAGATAGACCTGACATGGGGCCAGTTTACGAAAGGTAGAAATCAAAGAAACCAAGCTAGGGGCTTTGGCCATGGCATGGATCAGTCTGAATAAGTGGTTTGATTGGGACACAGGGGGTTTCAGGGCGGCTGACATGACAGCCATCAGTGAGGTGGAGTCTCCTGCTTGTGAGGAAGAAAGCAAAAAACCTCTCACCCAAATGGCGAGCATCCCCATCCACTGCGTCTAACAACGCGAGCCCTTGTTAGACATGGGATAACGCAGAAGCATTATTAAGTGCAATCGCTGTATGCATTTGCACTTCATTGAGTGCATCAAGAACTTGATTGGCGATCTCTTGGGAGGGGACACTCGATCTTTCCTCTGGGCTGGAAGTAGGAGGAGGAGATGCAATCCGCGCAGCTTGGGTAGCTTGAAGAAGATTCCCCAAGGTAGAGCGGATACTTCTCCCAAAGTTAGAAAGTGACCAAACAAACAACAAACAGCAAACTAAAGATTGCACGTTCATTTGGTAAAGAGTAACCATTGCGGCGCCCAGTTTGAAGAACAAGGCGGAAGTGACTGAAAATAATTGTTAATCAATTATGTCATGGAAATGGCAGCTTAAGTTTAGACTGGACTGCAAGTCAGGATGCGTAAGCACCTAAAAAGCAAGCCAGAATGCCAGAGGCATTGCTGACTGGACAACTTGATATGGAGCTGGGCATTGAAAAACGGTGAAACATTGGTGCAACAACATGGTAAGAATGATCCCAACGATGAACCACACTGAACCCACTCCTGACCCAGGGGGTCTTGCTGCAGGGGGTGAAATCACTGAAATAGTCTCGATGAGTTCCTGGCATATGGTGCCATTTCAACTGGGGCGGCAAGGAGAGTCAAATTCTCTCTTGCAACTGGTGGACATACGGCCACAATATCCCCATGTATTGCTGCCAGAAGTTAGTGATCATGGGGTTGTAGAGCCAAAAATATCAGACTCGCTGAACCCAATTAATGACGGAGGGGGCCATAGTGACCAAGAGTACTGGTAGAGCCCATCTGGTATACGGACTGACAGGCCACCAGGGAAATGCCATCAGGGATGCAGTCAGAAGAAATAATAAAATTTATTTAGTTTTTTGGTAAAATATTATTTGAAGGAAAAGGAAGAAATTTGACCAACAATTTTCTCAGTGCTATGCAACTGATTAAATAGTGTTTGATTGGGGTAGTGACAAATCAGGATCAGGTCCCAGAATTTTGACCTAACTGGTGAATTGTTTGGGAATGGGCGGGTTTGTTCCTTGAGAACTGAAATCGCATCATTGGGCGGTGGGCCAAGTCACTGTCAGTTTGACCTCAAACATCCAAACTGGGGCTTGACTACATTTCCAACAGTTGGCATGATGGCATTTGGCCCAATGAACAAAGGGAATCCCCCAAGGCCACACCACATAGGGACAGGTCCATTTGGTTGGGAACAGGTTTGGGACGCCCAACCTTCCCACGCTCAGTCTCTGAACCATCCATTTGGTCAATGGCATCACATCAGCCAGAATGCCCGGATTGCCAACAGAGGGCTTTGAACCCTCATTGATGGCGCCTAATGTAAGTTCTATCAGCATATTGATCAAATTGGAACTGTCTGGTATTCCAACTAATACCTCAGTCTTCATGCCTTTCCAGCCATTTGAGATTTGGGCATCAGCCAGATTGCCACTCAAATTAGATCCATCCGATTTCCATTTGACAATCTCGGTGCAGATTTTGCTGATTCCCCACAACAGTTCTGCTGAGGTGAGTGTGGGTACTGGGAGTGGGATCCAAAGCGAAAGAGTTGTTGCCCATCACTTGTCTACTACATGAGCTAGATTGCCCTGAGTAACAAGGGGTACCGCCATCCTCATCGGTGTCTTTTTACTCAGGAATAGGAAGATGGCCCAATCAAGAGCCAGTGGACGTTCCCTGGGACTTAAAGTTGTTGGTGGTGGGGAGGGGCAATCCCTGAGCGCCCACCTCACAGGCTGAGGCAGGATATAGGAGGATTACCATCTGGTTAAGTGAGGGGAAATGTCAGATTTTTAACCAGATGGAATCCTCCAATGATTTATCATTATTTGGGATTAATAAGTCAATACCATCAGAATGGCTTATTGACTAAATTTTGTGGTTATTAGGTGATTTCTAGGTAGTTGCTCCTCAAATTGGGTTGAATCAAATCCAATTATTCTTCCTAGCTTGGAAGTAGGATCAAGTGGAGCAATTGCTGGCCCAAATTAGTAAAAAGAATCACTGACAACTAGTAGTGAGGATGATCCCCTTTTAATTAATTATTTGACTTTGGCAGAGTCCAATAATTATGAGTTTGAGGCGGTCAAATTGTTTCTGGTGTCTCATATTAATTAAATTAACTATCTCCTGAATAAGCTGATTCTCAATCAATTGACTAGAAGAGTTAGAAAAGTGCCATCAGCGAGATGCTGAGAATGATGAGTCAAAGCAAGTTACTTAAGAGTTTTCTGGCACCCAATTATCAACTCAAAGGTCAAGTTCAAATTTTAGGTTTATTTAATATTATAATTTATATGGCTCACTAGTGATTCAAGGCCAAGGATGAGCTGGAACTAATTTGGATTTTGGGAAGGACGGGGCGAGAGGTTCAACTTTAGGGAGGAGAGAAACAAAGTGAAAGTCTGAGAATAATAGTTGGCTGGAAGGTCCAGCGGAAAGCCAATAGGTTGGAAGTGGCGCAGTAGCCCTTTTGTAAATAGTATAAATACCTGGCGCTTCCCTATCAATAAATATCTCCCTTTGCCCAATCTTCCTTTGATTATAAGTTTATATTTATTTCGTTGGTTGGGGTTGGGCTGGGTGATCCTCAAATGGCACAGGTGATATGCTAAGGGGTCAGCCGGCGCTGCTTGCCCCATGCCTAAGGCAAAATGGCAAGAGCCGACTAGTATTCATAATGGTTGTCCTGGCAACTAGCAGAGCTCACAGTCAATTCTCTGACACCTGCTGTTGACCCAAAATCCAAAAAATAAAGCCTTATCAAGGCAAAAAGATTTTTGAGAGTTCTGATAGGCCAAACCATCATTTACCAAATTGAGCTACATTATGCTTATTCTGAATTCTCTCGTTCCTCTTGTCTTTAGCCTTCATTTCCCTTAAAGATTAGAAGTCAATATTATATTGGGGGATTGATTTCACCCACATTTATGCTATCATTTTTTAGCACTAGTGCTTCCCAACCCAAAAGGGGGAGACACCGCGCATCTTATTTGCAAATGGGCCAAACAAAGGGTTTATTGTAAATAAAAAATCCTAATATGGCACCTCAGCTAACAGCCTAGGAAACCATATATGAAGGTGAGGAAGCTTTGGGGAAACTTTTGTATGGCGCCACTTTAGCTGGTAGACCATGGCAGACAACATCGGGGTAGTAGAATCAGCAACATGTGGCATACAGAGGTATAATTGGTGGTTTCCTTCGTTGATGAGGCCAGTCCCATTTCTGCTATCATTAAAATTACTAAAAAAAATTCTTTTGGTTAAATTTTCCCAAAAATTCTTCAACAGCAATAATGAGTTTCAACACTCTAGAATCAGTTATATTGCTAAATATTTTTGCCAAAAACACCTAAGAGCACTAAAGTGTCAAAATTCCATCAAGTGGTTCTCACTACATGGGACCCTGTACACCACAATGTTTCAATAAAAATGAAGAATGCCTGGATGAATAGATTTCCTAACCTCACTGTCAAAGCTGAACCTTGTGTAGCCACTTCAGAACAGAATCTAGCCAAATTTTGTCACAACTTAAAAAGCTTAAATGGCGTCCATCTCTAGATCCTCATGGGGCCGCTACTGCTGTCCTTTTAAACACCCATTCTAAGACAAGTTTACCCTGGTAAAGGTAGCATTGCTTTTTTATATTTCTATGATTCTGCCATGGAAGGCATGATTAATCATCAGAAAGTCAAGCACATCCTCCCTTTCTTGAGTTGCATGGCCCAAGAGGTAATGGTTCCTCATATGGACACCCTTAGTACCTAGGAAGAGGCTAAGTAAGCACTTATTGATGAAACAGCTCAAAGCAGAGTTTAAGCAGGAAATCAGGCTTTTATGCGCCTTAACATTTATGAAGGAGAACCAGTTATGCCTTTGCTGATCTGTTCTACATAGCAGCCCAGACACTGTTTACCTCTAAAATTGTAACTTTTGAAGACGCCATTGCTGTCATTCAGACTGGCTTGGCATATAACCTTTCCTTAGCAGGGCATATTATCTCTGTGAAATGCTACTTCCAGAATGGTCACAATATTAAGAGGCTTTAGAAAGATGCTGCGGATTTCCATAAAGTTGAGACTACACAAGGAGTTGTGTTAAAACCTTAATTCTAAACTATTAATGACTCTCAGCTGTATCTTGGTAAAGTATTTCACGACGGCCCCCATGGCCACTCTCATGCCTGTTTGCATCTTAAACCTGCTCCCTTGGTGTGACTCAAAACAGACATCACTCTGCCGTGTTAGTCTGAGATCGCTAAGCCAGCCAACAAAGTGCTAAAACCAAAGCTCTTTGAAGTAACAATGCCTTCTCTCATATTTAAAATGTTAGTTGCGCGCCCTAAGGGCATCCGCTGTAACAAAGAAGGGCGCATTGACAAGTGTGTAATATGAAGCAGCTGACAAACCTGCTTTCTTGGCTCTAACTTACCTACTATTTCTCCTCTGACTTGCATAGACAACTTCTCTGATGGCTAATCTAAGGGGCTTATGAGGACATTGGATAAAATGTCCTTGGAGCCCCAATTGAAGTAGGAATACCAGACCATCTAAACCATGACAGAGTAAAAAAGGACGTGATGCCCAATGAGACCTACCTTGGCCAAGTTCAGGGGTGCCTTGAGATTATTGGTACCGCTTGTGGTGCTGACCAGTTCTTGTATTTTGTTGATCTAACCTATTCAGCATAACATACTCTATAATCCATTAAAGTTAGATATCCTGAGACTGCTAAAAACTTGCCTCCACCACTATCAAATGAGGTTCTAGCTCTCCCCCTAGTTTTGGTGGAACTATAACCAAGGTGGAGGTCGTCATAAACAGGGTATGGGTTATGGCTACCCTTGATTTCGGTTTCCTGATCAATGTGATCTCCTTAAAACTTATCAAGAAGATTAAGTTTGCGCCTAACCTGGCATACTCTCATGAGTATGGAACTGCAGGTCCCATCATTACACGCGCTATTGTGGCATACTCTCCTCACTCTCAGATTTGGTAAGCTTAATCCGTCAGTACTGGCTGTGGCCTTGGATAACAATAATCATGACTTGCTTAAAGGCGCTCAATTTATGCTTGATTATGACGGAATCAACATGAAACAGAGTTTTCTCTCCCTGCTTGACTATGAGGTTCCTCTGGTTCTAACCAATGTAGAGCCTAACAAAAGATAATACTCTAGCTCATTAAAAGTATCCTTCTTCTGCTTTATCACTGCACTATACAACGTTCATGTTCAATACAAGAGTTGTCTGTTTTGGTGGACGCCTCAGAAGGCATTCATTTTTACGCCTCAGAAGAGATAATTTTTAGTCTGATAAACAACTGCTAATTGACACCAAGATTACTTTACAAAGCGCCCAGAACTGCTTATTCACATACAAGAATTAATAAATTTTGTCCTCTAGAGCCACTAGTATTGCCTGAAATACTAGATCCTGCCAACCAGCGACCTATTTATATACTTTTGTAAAATCTTACTAATAAGGACTTTATTATGAAAAAGCATCAGGAGATAAAAAAAGGTCTAATAATTCCCATTGATGATAAATAAAAATTTCACTGCCTTAGGTCTTTAAAGATGGGCCAACGTTATTAAAAACTGTAGTGTCCTTTTACTTATGTTCATATTTTAAAATAAAATAACCTCAAACAAGCATAAAAAGTTCACTCTTTATTAGATACCTATAGTGATATCTTCTCTAAATCTGATAACAATTATAAGCATATAAAGGATTGAATCTATACCATTGATGTTGGTGATGCCAGTTTATCTGATCTAAACCCTACCATAAGTCAAAAGTCAAAGAGCAACAAATGAGGATAGAGCTCAAACAGATGCTAGATGCTGAGTTACTAGTACCGTCCAAAAGCACTTGGGCGTCTCCTCTCTTGCTGATCAAAAAGAAGAATGGATGTCATTGGGTAGCGATGGACTACCTTAGACTAAAATAAAGTCACAAAAAAGGATAGATATCCTATCCCTTGCATTATGACTCTCTTGCACAAATCTATGTCTCCAAATCCTTCTCTGCTATGAATTTGCTTAGATGATACTGGAAAATGGACCTTTCTCCCTGAGACCAGGAGAAATGTGCTCTCATTTGCCGTGAAGGCTTATTTAGCCCACCTGATGACCTCAAAGGTTGTGTATTACACCCACATCATTCCAGTGAGCCATGGATCATATCTTACAGGATCTTAAACTAGGTGTGTGATAGTCTATCTCAAAGACATCATTGTTTTCTCTAAAACTTTCAAAGAGCATCTTGCTCATCTTTAGGAAGCTTTTTAACACGTGCATGCGCCTAACATTAAGTTAAAGCCATCAAAATGTACTTTTTTAGAAATATTAGATTTTCTCAGACATGTCATCTCACAAGAAGAGATCAACTCTTTTAAAAATAAGGTATAAGCTATTTTAAAAAATGCCTGGGCCTCAAAATCTCTGAAATATCCAGGTGTTTCTAAATGATGGGGTATTGCATTCTATTTATCCCGATGTTTGCCCTGATTAGTGAGCCTCTTGTTCAACTACTGGCTAAGAACACTAATTTCTATTGAGGCGCTGAATATAAAGCCGCATTTGAGACGCTAAAGAAGAGCTACAGAAACGTCCTATCCTACATCACCCAGATTATGGTAAACCTCTCATCTTGTTTAATGATGCCTCTGACTATGCCGTTGGAACCTTCCTAACTCAATTGGATAAAAAGGGTGTGTATCATCCAGTTTCATACTTTAGCAAGATGTTGTTTAAAGCTGAACGCAATTACAGCGTCACAGAAAGAAGTGCCTTGCGGTCTTACTTTCATTAAAACATTATCTACATTTTGTTATGAAAGTATCTTCCTTTTTTTAGTACTAGATGGTCCCAACCTGAGGGGGGATTCATCGATGTTTGAAAGTATCTTCCTTGTGATCACCAACCACGCCTTCTTAAAATAGCTAGAAAAAAGAAGGATCCTACTTGACGACTAGCCCATTGGGATTTAAAACTCCAACGCTATAATATAAAGATTGAACACAAAGTTGGCACTCATTACATGAATGTTTATGGGATGACTTGGTTACCTGTTCTTCATTTAGATAATAGTGAAGCTGAGAGATTGCATGACCCTTTAATGACCCCCAATGCTTGGGACGATGATGATGAACCTATCAAGAAAATGTTAATGTGACACTCCCATAACACTAAAGTGGAGAGCAGGAAGTTATATAAAAAGGTAGGTGTAAATTGGTTGTTTTATCTTCAACCTTCAGAATGAGTACTAGCTATTATGGAGGCCCACACTACCCTTGGTCATGGCGGAGTGAGAAAAACTTATTATTGGATTAAAGATCACTACTATTATGAGTTAAAGTGGAATCCATTATTAAAGTCCTGGATGCCTTCCAAACCTGTGAAAAGCAGTCAAGTCTCAAGGCCAAGTATCATTACCAACCTACTACACCTCAACAACCATTTTATACATTAAGCTTAGATGTGGTAGGCCCCCTGCCTCAGACTACCAGTGGGAATTGATTAATACCACTAGGAAATGATCACTTTATGAAATGAATTGAAGTGGTGGCTCTCTCAGCCCAAAATTTGAAAGCTACTGCAACTTTCCCCTATCAGTATATTATCACTCGCTATGTTTTCCTCAAGTTCTAATCTGTGACAATGAAAAGTTTATCTCCAGAGTGGTTAAGATCCTAGCTACATCTATAGAGAGCAACAAATCTTTTCAGCCCCTTATAACCCTTCCACAAATGGTACAATGGAAAGAGAAAATGGAACTTGGTATCTATATTATGAAAAATGGCCACTATAGACCCTCTCCACTAGGATCAGTCCTTGCCTAGTGCCCTTATAGCATATTATATTTGTTATCACCAAATTCTCAAAATGTCTCTTTTTCATGTTTTGTATGTTCAAGAACCTGGGGTACCTGCTCTCTTAGCCAAAGATGTTTTTTCTGCTAGATTGATGGTCCTGATAAGGCTATGAGGAGTTTGGCCAACACATCATTCAGTTACAATCAGAAGTTATGCCTAACCTACTGAACCGTCACTAAAGAGGGCCAAGCAGATAATGAGCTAGACTACCTCTACCCACCTTTCAGATATCTGACTTGGTTCTAAACTACCATAACTGCATTATAATTTTTTAGTAATAGATGGTCCCAAAATAACTGCATTATACTCAGAAGTAAGAATCTTGATTCTATTTTGGGAAGGACCTTTCTTAGTCAATTATATTAGAGGTGGCATATACCATCAAATCTCTTTCCTCTTATGTTACTATAAACAGAGTATATAGAAAGTTTTTATGCTCTAATATACTCCCATGATATTCTTGAAGGGGTAATATCAGACAATTGGACATCATACTAGTAAATAAGAAAGTCCCAGTTAAGAATAGCTCTGATTTTTCTATAAACATACAGCCTAATTCTTAAAAAAACTGTTCAGAACATTGTAATAATTTTACTCCTAGTATTTAGCCAAATATCTTGGATCAAGCTGATGATGTTACCAATCCTGGTGGAATAAGTGAACTGACTTGGAAGCCTGCCTACATACTAACTTGAATTTAGTGCAACTTTTTTTTAAAAAAATTAATCCCCTTTTATAATCTGAAGAGGGTTCCAGGGGATAAAAATAATATCCACCAATCATTAACTAGGGCATATGGTAATTGGTTGAGATAAAAAAATTCTCAAGATGCCTGATTATGTCAGATATATCAAATCATTACCATATGGATTTGTCATACCTGCTATTGAATCAACATTTAAAAATAAAGCCCTATCAAGGCAAAAAGTTATTCAAGAGTTCTGATAGGTCAAATTGTCATTTATCCCAATTGAGCTACCATCTGCCTATTCTGAATTCTCCCACCCCTATTATTTTTTAGCCTTCATTTCCCTTAAATAAATGAAGTTAACAATTTAATTGGGGATTGCTTTCACTCCCATCTCTGCTACTAATTAATTTAGAAAATAAAATAAATTAATTTTTTGGTTTTTTTCTCTAAAATTATTCAACAGTGGTTTAGAGCTTTTTAATACTCTAGCATCCACTATATTGTTGAACTCTTGTGCCAAAAGCACTAGCGAGCACCAAAGTGCCAGGATTCAACGCTTACACTATTTGTAAATATTTTCATTTAATACTTACAAAGTTGATTAAATGCATGAGGTGTTAATATCTATTGTTAACCTTAAAGTGGTTCTGTTTGTTAAAACATAAAATACTTTGTCATAGCGCCTGGAGTTTATAGTGATAATAAGTGCAATAAGTGATGAAGGCAAGTATACTGATATAGTCATGGCGTAGGAGTGAGCCTTGTCTGACTTATGTGAAAACAATTGCAGCATTATCAGATTAGGCTTTGATTGAATATAGAGAAGTAAAACTGTACAAACTGTAAACATAAAGTATTTTTCACTATTTTCGAAATAAACTTATACACTTGCCTATTAATAATCCCAAAGGATAAAATGATTAAATTAGGTAAAAAAATACGAAACTTATTTTATTTGAAACATCGGCATGCAAAAAACGCCTATCTCACTGCAATATATTTAGATATGCAAAACTTCCTGAATGTAGTAAACAATAGTTTAATTTTAACATTCATTTACGAATTTATAGTAAATCATTGATTAGAAAGAAAGACATGAATAGTACTTCCCACGTGTTTTTGGGCAATATGTTGAGGCAACGTTTCTGCATCTAATATCATAAAGTAATTTATAGGTTTTGTTAAATCTGTAAATTACAGCCCAGCAGGCGTTACCGTTGTACAATAGCTTTGCGGCACTGCACCCGAACTGAGTGTTTACAGAACTGAAGTTACCATTGTTATAGCAACGCATCCAATCCCCATTGGCAAGTGGTAGATATGAAAAAAGTAAATTCATCTCAGCTATATTGTTATACGCTTGGATTTGACCTGAATTGCGAAGCAGAGCATTTTTCGAGCAGCTTATATATAGACAACTTTGAGATTTTTGACAAAATGTTTCAAGAACCTACTAGTCTAGTTAGAACTTTAATTTCAATCAAGGTTTTAGATCTTAAGCTAAACGGTAAATAGTTTTGGCGTTTAAAAATAGTCTACTATCTCTTTTATACATAGATTTAAAAAACTATACATTTTTGAAATAAATGAGTTCTAGAGTTGTTTGATTGGTTTATGATTCTATAATGTTCTTTGGAAATCGGATCACCAATTTAACTTAAATTATCGTACGCTTAAAATGGCTGTGTTTCAATTAGTATCGTATAGAAAGAAATAGAATCTACCTAATAGATCATGAATTTTTGCTGTAAATCTTATCAAACTGTGACTAATAAATAATCGAAAAGTTTTACGAAAAGGCATCATAAGTGTAAGGCTACTCTAAGCAGATTTGGACGAACACTATATTTATGGTAAGTAATTACAAATGGTACTTACAAAAACAGGATCTTTTTACCATAACATATATGAGTCATGAGTATCTTTTGTACTATTAATTTCTTCATCCAATAGTATCATATACATATATTTTATCCTACTGATAAAATTAGAATACGTTTATAGACTATCATTAACTTAAGATATTTCACTGAATTACTTTAGCATGAGAATAAACTCTAAATTGTGGTAATCAATTGTAAAAGTAGTGTAAAACAATACAAGTAAAATTTGTAAATAGTATCTCTAAGTTTTATGCAAGTAGTTTATATTCTAAATAATTTTAAAATTTAAATTTTATTCGAGGTGGGCCGACCTGAGGACGATACCGCACCGATTAAGAGAATCGAGAAATGGGAAAGGAGGATAAAACCCAGAAAACCTCCATGCGCGGCGTATGATAGGCCAGGAACTTTATGGACCGCCTTGCTATTCGCTATCTCGGTTCGGGGCACTGGTGTGCAAAACCAACACAGTCATAATCGTCCCCTACCCAAAGTTCATCAACCGGGATCGAACTCGGGGAGGCAGTGGTAGTGAGTACATACTCTACCACTGGAGTACCCCCCTCTAATAATAATTTTAAAAAAGAATTTGAAACTTTATACTTGAAAGTTTCAATCATAATATCAGATGATTAGTATAGCATTGGTATTTAATGAAATGTACTGCGAAGCATTTAATTTATTATCTATTATTATACAAATTACCTCAAACAAGTACAAAACCATTTTTCATGTAAAGCTTTAGTATAAAGCAGGTATGAAAACCTGCTACCCATTTAATAAGTTATAAGTTTACTGGTCATAAATATTTTCTACTTTAATTTCTTCCTATTTCTTTATGTCTACATTTCTATGAGTTTCTAAATTCTTGAAAATACCATTGGACAACCACCGTTTTCAAAGCTGATATCAAATAGTATCAAGCTACACTAGATTACTACTTTAATGGTGTCAGCAAATGGCAAAAAATTCGGAAAAAGTTTTAATAATATTGAAAATATGGCTGACCCTTTTCTTAGTGAATGATAAATAATGATATGTCTTAGCCTTTATAAGGCTGTGTTCATACCAATTGTTTAAAAATTTAACCATAAATCAGTTAAACATGTTTAAAATCTATAACTTCTGAAGAAGTGAATATGTAAATGATACTACAAAAAGGTTCATAAAGTACACTGTGTACTTGTTGGCATAGTACAACAATTATATATCTCCAAAGTCCCCTTTAATAACTGGTACAAATGGAATAGTTGTGCGTATGTCATTTTTCCGCATCTTGCCATAATGACATGAGTATAAACTTTTGTTATCTGTCTCAAAGATTATAACAACTTGAGTACCTTTAAAAACCAGATAAGGGATATATTGGGACAATATAATCAATTAGTACCTTAAATCAACATCAGTTAATCAATTAAAACCTTGATTATATTAACTATACATTGAGAAAGCTTTATTATAGTGCCATTATTATAATTTATTGAGTTTCTTATTAACCTTTAAAGGCGGATACCTTTTAAGGCTATGAAATTATTAGTTGGGAAGCTCCAGAATAATCTCCTAGTAAATTTCTGAGTCAGAAGTATAATCTTTTGGTTTTATAATTGTTTCCAAGACAAAACTCTGCTTTTAAACAGGCAGAATCACTAGTAGTAACTAGGCAAAAGTTGTAGCTTAAACAAAAACTACTAAATTTTAGAATTTAGGGACATTTATAGGTTTATTTTAGGTCTGGGATTAGGCAAGGTATGGTGCTTTCTGGATTAAAACAGTAAGCTGAGAAAGTTTCTGCAGAAGCACTATCTTTTATAATCAAATTGCCAGTTTCAGATAATCATGGCTATCAGGATCTTTAACAATAGCTTTAGAAAATTTAAGAGAGATTTGAGCCTTCAACAGCTGATCCTGAAGTTCATTGCTCATGGCATGTTTGTCACTTCTGTGGTGACAGAACTCCCATGAGTAGATGATAATTATCTGCCACTCAAACATCTTTCACATGAGCATGAATACCATCATTTGTGACAATGCCCCCCATAATGGATGGAAAATCCAACTTATCAACTGCCTATATTAAATGTTTCTTTGGTGCACCAAAAAGCAACCAAAGTGGCCTACCAAGTAGGAAGAGATTTGGGGTACTGACAGCGACAAACCTTGCCTACTACTCATTGGTTACGTACATCCTCTGGGTTGGTCTGACCCAACCAAACAAAAGCTCCTCAAAACCAAACACCCAAAAAAACGAACAGGTATGTGAGGTATGCAAACCCTGAAACAACCTTTATTTTTATTCAGGATAATAAAAAGGGGCCGCTGACCAGAGCTCATCTGGGATCAACTGACCATGTTCCTTAGGAAGGGAATGCTAGGGTTAATAATCCAAAGTTCACTTTGGAATTGGCAGGCATGCCTTATAAAGGCCGCCCTCAGGGGCCTCACCTGAGTCATTGATTAGGCTCACACAAGCCTAATCTACAACTTGGGTAAGGCACAACCCAGCGCCCAAAATGAACAAGCCAAAAGCATTTTTAAAGCGATTTGACTCAGATTCAGAAAATCCAAATCTGAGTCAAAATGTAACAATCGTGATGAACTCAATTGTTACATTACCCCTCACAAGAGAAGGGCCCCTCTCCAAAGAGGGGTCCCACAGTGGAAGGCCGCCATGACAAGGGCTTCCTGGGGCGAGTTACCTCGAGCCCCAGGAAAATTAGCCTGGATAAACTCTGGGCCCCTTAAGGGAAAAGATAAATGGTGAAGGCAAATTGGTACTGGGCTGCAAGAATCAGCCCACCTGGCATGAGGATGAACGCCCAGCACATGGTGTGTTGCGCCCCCCCTCCCAGGCTCCTGTTGGCAATGGTCTTCCCATACTAACCAGGAAGGCGCTTTCACCAAAAGAAGTTTGAGAAGGGTGAGCAGTCCTGCACGGCTTGACAGGCCCCAGCCTGAGGACACACACCCAGCACTTGGCTGTTTTGCGCACCCCCTCCCAAGCTCCTGTTTGTGATGGTCTTCCTTCCTAACCAGGAAGACGCTTTCTCCAACAGAAACATGAGGGGGGCGTGCAGTGCAGCACGGCTGGATGGCCATCCCCTTTCCGGGCAGGCCATCTGTTGGTGAGGGAGCCCTACTGGGACAGGTCCCCTAGGTGACAACTGAATCCCTGGTGAGTGGGAGGCCCCACCGGGATTTTCAGCTGATGGTCACTTCAGATACAGGGTTGGCCATCAGTCACTAGCTCCCACCAAAGCTGGTTCCTCAACAACTGTGACCAAGTGACCACTGAGGTTGGCCAAACTGGTGATCAGAGGCGTGCAACGCACATTTGACTTCAGAATAATGTAACAGATAGAAAATCCCAGTTACCACTTTCCTATATTAAATGTTTCTTTAGCGCACTGACAAGCAACCAAAGTGGCCAAACTGAGTAGGGAGAGGTTTGGGGCACTGAAAGCGCCAAATCTTGCCTACTACTCATTGGTTACGCACATCCGCTTGGTTATTCTGACCCAACCATACAAAAGCTCCTTGAAACTGAACACCCTAAAAAGACAAACAGGTTTTGAGGTATGCAAACCCTGAAACAACCTTTATTTTTTATTCAGGATAATAAAAAGGGCCCGCCGACCAGAGCTCAACTGGGGAGCAACTGACAATGCTCCCCAGGAAGGGAATGCTAGGGTTAATATTCTAAAGTGAACTTTGGAATTGGCAGGCGCGCCTTATAAAGGCCGCCCCTCAGGGGCCTCACCTGAGTCATTGATTAGGCTCACAAAAGCCTAATCTACAACTTGGGTGAGGCACAACCCAGCGCCCAAAATGAAAAAGCCAAAAGCATTTTTAAAGCGATTTGACTCAGATTCAGAAAATCCAAATCTGAGTCAAAATGTAACAATCGTGATGAACTCAATTGTTACACCCCACTCAAGATCTTACCTATATAAAAGATATTACTTCAGAGGAATCTGGCATAAACTCAATTTATAATATAGCATTATTGGATAGAGGAGATTGAGTACTACAGTTCATGTGGTAGATCATGCAGTACAGTCCTAAACATAACATATTAAGTTTTTGAACCAACCTACAGGATGTTGGTGGTAGAACAATACCAGATCCCCTAGCTGGCAATCAGGAAAATTGGTTTCTGAGAGTTGTTTTGTTCCACTTCTCGTTTACTGATAGTCTATATAGACTTAGCAGCTAAGGCTTTTATCAATTTATATCATTCATCAGCCTTCACATAGCACGCTCAACTGTTCCTAGCATGGATGTCTTCAATATGGATTGAACACTCAAGGGTATGACTCGTTCCAAGCAATATAGAGCTTTAAATGGTGATATCTTGTTACATGATGATGGATCATTTGGTAAGTTAATAGACTGCTAGAAGGTGTTAATTGCACTGTGATGGGTCAGATTGAGCCATTTTGTGGAGGATATCGATTAGAGTTCTATTTGCTCATTCCACTGCTCTATTGGTAGCAAGATAATATTATAGAAGTAAGTAGGAATAAGTGCTAATCCTCAAATTAAGGTAAATGATTACTTGAGATAAAAAAGTTGGTGCCATTATCAAACAGCAGTACCTTGAGGCTACCATGGTATGTGAAGGACTGTTTAACTAGAACTGAAGCAGTTGCTTTAGATTTGGGAGAGGTAACTGAGGTAATTTTGCCCCATTTAGTAAAATGATCAACCACCAGTATAATATACCAGTGGTTGTACAATGCTGTAGGTAGGGGACCAATGTTATTAATGCTTACAAAAGTAAATGGGGCAGTAAAAACCACACCTGGTATTGATAGATTGGATTAGAAGGTCTCTGGCTAGCATAATTAAGACAGGAATCAATGCCATCATAGATTAACTTATCCCTTCCCAATAACATCACTCTTACAGCCACTGATGGGTTTTACTGACAGCACTTTGACTTACAGTTGAATGGCTCTCCAGAGTGGTCTCCGTTATAGCCAACAGATGGACATAAGGCAATAAAGATGAACCAACCTGTTTATATAACAGTCCATCCTCAATCCAGGTCTTCTTGGTCATTCTCTTCAGTATTGTAAGACTACAGGAGTCTCTTGGCACTATTCCTCCAGTTTCCCAATAAGGTCATAAAGTCAATATTTTTTCAGAGGCGTAGAGGGGCAACATTAGTAGTCAGGTCATTCTGTCACCGTTCTAGTTTATCATTCCAGCATTATGAACTATTTTAAAACATATCTTTGGAGTTTTAGTGCCCAGTTGGCCAGTTGTCCATCATTGTCCTTCATTTGCTGTAGCCACCATAGGGAGGCATGATCTATAACACCTATAAATGATTTATATAGAAAAGGACAAAATGCTTAATAGCAAGCTATCAGCTAAGAATTTGCACTCTGTTATGCTGTAATTTATCTACACCTCAATTAGTTTTTGATGAAGTATGTTTTAATTAATTAACAAAGTTTGCAACAAGCTGCGCCATGATTGCCACAACTTCCACACCATTAGCTTTAATGAAAACTACAAATGGTTTATCAAACTCAGGAAGAATCAATACAAGGGCAGTCACAAGAGCTTTCCTTAGGATGTCAAAATCTTGTTGCTGAGTTTCCTCCCAATGGAACGGAATCGTTTTGTGGAGCAGGAATGTCAGTAAATTTAGAGAACTTGGAAAAGTGAGGAATAAACTGTTGGCAGTAGCTTACCATCCCAAAGAATACCTGATTATCGCATAATCTGGAGGTTCAAGTCATCTTCTTAATAGTGACACTTTAACTGGTAACAGCGATATCCCTTTGTAGGTGAATTTATGGCCTTAAAATTCCACGTCAGTTTAAAGAGCTGGCATTTGGCTGTTGTAGAATCTGGGCCGCTAGATGGTTGCTCGCTTCTGCGCCCTGATTTCAACTGCACAGATTTTTGAATACTTGCGTTGATTTGATTGAAATTGATAGACTGGGGCAATAATAGTTTGAAGACTATTATCATAGTTGATTGTCCAAAAGCCATGTTGAGTGAATTGTCCAATGCTAGACATGTGCTTCTTCATCTTGAAGATACTTTAGTACTATTAGGGAACACTTTCCCTATTCTATTCTCGCAGAGCCAAGCAGAGACTTGATACAACAACTTAAGGATATCTAATTCTTGCACTCTTATTCTAATAGTAATGTTAAACAACCAAAGTAAAACAACTTAGTTACCATCAAGTTTTAGTCTAATTTTTTAGGGAATATTTGGAGGGTTTATTTGTAAAAGTGGCACACAACTTTTCAGCTGTCCGCTGAGAATTATATGCTCTCCTATATTGGTTTGACCCTCAAGTTTTAGGCACCGAATCTCCTTGGGTATCTTTGACTTGATTTTCTTAGGCAGCATAATCCTCAACTGTTTATTGACCAATTTATTGGCGTTAGGAATTGAAACTAATTGTGTTGGCTAATAAAAAATTTACCTTTTACCACTGACATTAGAATGCTTAGGTAGTTTCTGGTGGCTCCCCATCCATTTGCTCTGAAAATTCCCAAAAATTGGATTATTGGGTGTTGTTCCAGCATAAAATTTATACTCAATATTATCTGAGATGATTCCTAACAAGAATATCTTTGGTCAGCAACTGCTGCCTAGATATTAAATTGTTCCCTGCAATAAATCGACTATTGGGTGTTAATTCCCTCGTTAATTATGCTCAATATCATTGGGGATGATTCCCAACAAAAATTTCTCTAGTCAGTGACTGTTACTAAGATATACTATTGTAACTAGTTGAATTCATTAATTAGTCAATACGTTGGATATTGTGGTCACCTGAAATTCCAACATACCCCCCTCTTGACCAGATTATCCAGAGGAAGATAGAGCACTCAGGGATGAAAGCCACCTCAGCTTGTGCTCATAATTGGATATCATATTTCTATGACTTAATGGAGTTCAGCTCTGACTGCACTCAAAGCCCATATGATCTGCTCAGCTTTATTGACTTCTTGTCCTTAGTTGCTACCCATTGCCACCTCTTCTTGAGCGCAGTTCCCACGACATCATGCCATGCCAATCCCATCTCTGCATCATTGCTAAAAGATCAACTGGTTCACCTGTACAAACCCCAGGATGGGTCCCAATGGCATCTTGCCATTCAACCTGTACAAACCCCAGGATGGGTTTCAGTGACTCCTTAATCAACCTGTACTAACCCAGGACAGGCTCAATGGAAGCTTGCCATTCAACCTATATTAATCCCATGATGGGTTCCCAATGGCACCTTGCCACCTATACCAACCCCAGGACGGGTTTAAACATCTTGTTGATAAGGACTATAATGGCGGATCAAGTTTCAGCCCGTCCTGATCCTGCCAACCTTGGGACTTGTACTTGTCACTATCTTTCTCTTCCTCCACGCTCAGCAGGTGGGAATATTGCTAGATGCATCACCACATGAATAAAAATCAAAATTTTTAATTTATTTTAATTTATTTTTTTTATTTTTTATGCATCTTTTTATTTTTTTATCTTTTTTATCTTCTTTTTTCATATATATCATTATTAATTTTTACCCTTAAGTTCAATAGTTTAAGTATTTATTGTGGAATCAATTGACTATGTGACCATCTTCAATAAATTGATTGTATAGATATCTTTCACCAACTTGATGATAATTTTAAATGGTCCCATCCATAGGGCGTCCAACTTGTTTTTTTCTTTTTTTCATTATTTGCTGACTCAAACGTTTAGATTATTTCAACTGATAGATCTGTACACAATCCCCTATGCGCATGTATTAACTTAGTACGTTTTTCTCTATCAAAATTTGTCTGTATCTGATCCTATTTCTCAGTTTTAATTGCTGACTCAAACATTTGATTAATTCCGTTGATAGATCTGTAAATAGTCCCCTACTTGAACGGATTAATTTGGTAACATTTTTCTTTGTCAAATTCATCTATATCTGATCATATTTTTTGGCATTCCTTGCCTTTCTCATTAATAACTAATTTAAGATCAACTGACTTCAATCACTACTCTATGGATAAATCGCCTTTCATTTTGATCTCATCTAACGCCTCAGGACTTCTCATGGTGGACCCAGTTGCAACCTGAGCTGGTCCTGCTGATGACTTTATTCCAAGTAGATGTATGGTGGAACAGGTTCTCTTGCAGTGTTATATAGTTCCACATCTAGACTGCAAGGCCTTTTTCCAAATTTTGGACAGTCTAATCTTCCTCTTGAGGAATCACAACGTTCACAAATCGTCAGGATTTCTTCTCCCAAAAATTGGGCAGCAAATTGTCTAGTTGCTCCACTTTTCCAATAGTGGTTAGTTGATTTATCCTTCCACTTAAATCCATTGGGTTTTTCCCCATTATGATTTGATTCTGCTGATTAATGACTTTTTCATTTCTCAATGGAATCTCTTCTTCTAATTCCACCATAATTTGGTTGTTCTCAGTTGGAATTTCGTCATAAAATTGATTAGGCGCATCAAAAGTTGCTCCCAACATCTTCAGATGGTCCACCATATGTGAGGTCGTTATTTAAGTTACTAGTGCTGTTGCCAAAATCCAACGCAATTTGCGGTAGGGCTGAAGCGCCTCCTGCATGGATATGAATGCATCAAAGTCAGTAAAAACTTTTGCCCCTGCCAAGATCTGGGATTCTTGGTAAAACTGATCAGCAAAACTAGCTAGGGTTTTGTCCTTGAAGAATTGTATACCCATAAATTTTTGTCTTTAAATTGTCATCTGAATAGGACTTCCAAACTCCAACATGATCGCTGCTTTTGCTTCAGTGTATGACCAGTTGTCCCCATTGAGGTGAGTCAGACCCAGATTCTTACAATTAGTACTAAGACAGTTTATTACAGTCACCACTTTCTGAGGCTTACATATCAAACATGGTCATCTCAAAGATGTGGAAAAATCGCTGGGGCGTTATCCCATCGAAAGGTTGAAAAATTTCAGTGTATTTTGAAAATCCTCAGTTGTTCCACTCATCAGAGATTTTTTTGATCAACAACTCGAGTAGCCATAGGAGTGGATTTAGGAGTCATTTCTGACACACCAGCAAATGCTTTAAGCATATTTTGGGGCAGAGAGGTCTTCCCTATTTGAGTTTCACATAAATTTTTGTCAGACTTGTTTGCCTTGAATTGCACACAATCACATTTGTGATTTTCCACCACCTCAATATGCTTCATCATTTTCTTTTATATTCTCATGAAACTGTTGGATGCATTCTTGGTCCACTTTATGTTTGGTCTTTTGGAATAAAACTTCTTTAATAAGTTCACCCTTTTTCTGCTTCAAAGAGGGTACTTTTCCACACAGGTCGTTATTCACATTTCCAACTTGTTTGAGCATCTCTTCCGCCTTGATTACACGCTCCTCCAAGGTATTAACATTGGCTTGAGATGCTGAGCTAAGAACATTTTGATTGACAGCCTGTAAATCTGTCCAGATCTTCCAAAGCTCATCCTTATAAGACATTGTGGTTTAATTTAGCTTTTGACAACTTAACTACCCCTTTAGTGAGCACCAATTATTAAAATCTGGGCTTCTAGATGGTTGCTCGCTTCTTTGCCCTGATTTCAACTGCACAGATTCTTGAATACTTGCGTTGATTTGATTGAAATTAATAGACTGGAGCAATAATAGTTTGAAGATTATTATCATAGTTGATTGTCCAAAAGCATGTTGAGTGAATTGTCCAATGCTAGACATGTGCTTCTTCATCTTGAAGATACTTTGGTACTCTTAGGGAACACTTTCCCTATTCTATTCTCGCAGAGCCAAGCAGAGACTTGATACAACAACTTAAGGATATCTGATCCTTGCACTCTTATCCTAAGAATAATGTTAAACGACCAATGCAAAAAAGCTTGGTTATTACCAGTTTGAATCTAATTTTATTAGGGAATATTTGGGGGTTTTATTTAGTAAAATTGTCACACAACTTTTCAGCTGTCCGCTGAGAATTATATGCTCTCCTATACTGGTTTGACCCTCAAGTTTTAGGCACCGAATCTCCTTGGGTATCTTTGACTTGATTTTCTTAGGCAGCATAATCCTCAGCTGTTTGGTGACCAATTTATTGGCGTTATAAAATTAAAACCAATTTTGTTGGCTGATGACAAATTTACCATTTACCACTGATGTTAGAATGCTTAGGTTGTTTCTGGTGGCTCCCCATCCATTTGCTCTGAAGATTCCCAATAATTTGATTATTGGGTGTTGTTCCTTCATTTAATTTTTACTCAATATTATCAGAGATGATTCCTAACAAAGATATCTTTAGTCTGCAACTGCTTCCAATATATTGAATTGTTCCCTGCAATGATTTACTAGCAGTTGTTAACTCCCTCATCAGATTCATCCCCAATATCATTGGGGATGATCCATGACAATAATTTCTTTAGTTGGCAGCAATTGCAGAGATATACTATTGTAACTAATCATCAAACTCATTAATTGGTCCTTGGGTTGAATACTGTGGTCAACTGAAATTTCTACAGCTAGTTTTAGCTTGAGAGAAACAGAGCTGAGACGTTCAAACACGTCCTTCAAGTGAGTAAGGTGTTGGTCAAAAGTGCAGGAGAACATGATCACATCATCAAGGTAGACCAACACAAAAGACATTTCAGGACCCCAACAGGCCATCCATTGCCCTTTGGAAAGTGGCCAGGGCATCACATAGTCCTTCTGGCATTCTTGTAAGTTTGAAAAACTCTCACTTGCTATGAGGGAACATTTCTCCCAATTCTCTAATGCAAGCCCAATAATTCAGTAGCCGCTAGGCAAGATTATGGCCAAGAAAAATTTTTTATCTGGCCAAGAGGTAAAAAATCATCTATCCGAGGGTAGAGGATAATGTACTTTTAAGTAAAGGCATTAAGCTGGCGTTAGTCTTATATTACTTGATGCATCTAATCTCTTTTCATATTACTTACAAGGGCAAGGCCCATGGCTTTGTGAGGGTGTTGAAACCGGCGTTTAGGCATCAATTTCCAATGATCTAGGTTTGCACTAACACTAATTTCAGTCAATGTTTAAAGACATTAAGCTGGTTAAAAACAACCACTAAAAACCTAAACATCAGAAAAGGGCTTTTAATCTTTAACCAAGAAGAATCTCCCATAGTATCTAGTACTGCCGGTTGTTCCTAAGCTTGCTCTCAAACTTACTATTAGATCCAAACTATCTACTAAGGCAAAAAGACCCCCTTCCAAATGGTGAGCTCACTCAGACATGCCTTCTCTACCAGGGTTCATATTAGTGTATTTTGTGGTTACTAAAGAGCCATTAAGGTTAGTATAAACTGGCGGAATCTTCCAATTATGCCAGAGAAGAAAGTGAATATGATTGGAGTGTATTTTATTATAAGATCAATACCCCAAAATAACCAAATTTCACAAAAGGTACTCGAATCACTGGTAACTGTCCATAATAATCACAATAGATCCTATTATCAATATTCTAAGCTGACACGGGGTAAAAATAAAATTTATGCTTATCTGAATTGTGAGACGATAACCATATTGAAGCCATGGCGCCAGTGGTCAATAATATAAAAGAACAAGTCTGCGTCAGTGGGTTTAAAGGATTCAATCAACAGTAGAGTGGTAAAGTATCATCTCCATATAATTCTGGGCAGTGTGCACTACCATTTACTAATATGAAATCAAAAAAATTTCTTAATTTAGTTGAATTTAAAATCAGGTATTTGTATTAACTGATGGTCGGTCAAACCATATAACAATTTCCCCTACTTGACCAAACATCAGGTAGCAACGATGGGAAGGGAGGCCAAGAAGTTATAAAGTGCCAGTGGCCATAAGGACATAGGGCTGATGATAAGGTTTAAGGAACTTAGCATGCACACAGTTAATATGGTAAATGTAGTAGCATCCTCAAGTGTGTAAACATCTGTGGATGTCTTCTTTATAATCTCAATAGGGCCTTTCCAAATGTGCTCTAGCTTGCTAATCCTTCCAGAGCTATGATAATCATAATGCCAGACTAATTCCCCTACACCAAAAGTAGATAGGATTTGGCTGTCCTCGTTATTGCAGGTCCTAGATTTTACTTTTTGTGTCAGTGCATTAGAGTAGGCGGATCTTTGTGATTGAATAAAGGTTCACATGAGTTTCTAGAGTATTGGCTGAACCTCAGCTCTCATCCTTAACATAGGAATATAAAAGCGGAGGGTAAGCTGGATGCTTCCCATGTGATAACTAAAAGGGAGAATGGACTGTGGCTGATGATAAGCGATATATTAGGCAAACACAGCGGAAGTCAAAAAGAGGTTTCAGCTGGACGCTTTGTCAAGAACTAACTTTAGAAAGTTACCCAACAGGGTACCGTTCACTCTTTCAACAGTGCCGTTAGTCTCAGGGTGATAGGGCGTAGATAGTACCCCTCTTATACCAATCAACTCATTGAATTAGTGATTATTTGGGACGTAGAATTAGTCCCATTGTTTGTTAGAATGAACTGGGGGCAACCATATCAATAGACTATGTTTTCCAAAATAAACTTAGCGGTGGTCACCGTGCCCAGGCCCTTAATTGCTTTGGCCTCCAAACGTTTAATGGGTGATCAATGGCCACGATGATGTGCTTAAATTGGCTGCAAGTGTTGGTCAAGGACCCCACCACGTCAATAGAGATGGTGTACCAAAAAATTTGGGCTTTACTAGTTGATATGATGTAGCCTTTTGATAAGGCGCTTCCGCATGACACCATCTACAACAGCTGAGTATCTCATAAATAAAAACATGGATGCCCAATAGTATTATGTTTTAACAGGGCAAGTTTTTCTTAGACTGGCCATGCCCCGTCGCCTTGTTAGACATGATGAATAAATCAGTTCGCTCAGTGGGCCAAGGAAATAAGACAGGTTATTCTCAATAATCTTATAAAGTTTTCCGTCCTTATTAAAAGTATTCTGCTCAGTTTTTCTAACTTGCGTTGAACCTTTTCAAGTAGTTATAATATTGCTGACCTATCATCTTATCAAATAATTCATTGGCCCTATCAGCCATTAAGGCTACAGTAGGTAGTTGGGAGAGCCCATATGTGTTATGATGCTTTATGCCTGGAAGGTGGTGAATATCAGAATTGTTGCTTGTAATTTCAATGCCCAGAGAACCAAAGGTCCTTCTGGCTCCTCTAGGTTTTGTAATGAACGCAAGGAAGCATGGCTTTACCACAGTAATATCACGCCATTATTATAAATCCAGAATTGCTTTTATGTGTATATAACAGCTTAGCATTATTTTTTGGTAAATGTACAGTTTTGTTCATGTACATATTTTGTCTAACTGTAATATGCAAAGGGGTGTTCAACCCCTTCTGAATCAAAATGAGATAACACAGCCCCTTTGCAAAGAGGGATGTGTCCATATGAATTATAAATGGTCTATATAAGTTAGGATACATAAGTATGGGCGCTTGGTCCAGGCACAGTCAGAGGCTATTGAAAGCTAGCTGACACTCCTCGTCCACTCAAATACTCACGCTTTTTTTAGAAGTTGAAATAAAGGCTCACCTATCTTAACAAAGTTTTTCACAAATCAGCGGTAGTATCTGACCATCCCTAAAAACACTAGGATGTCCCGCTAACTACCTGGGTACGTGTCATCCATTTGATAGCTTCTATCTTTGCTTGCTGGAGCTATAAGCCTTGTATAGCAATGACTAACCCCTTATTCAAGCTGCTCTTGGAAGAAGTTGCAGTTACGCGGATTAATTTTTAAATCAGCTTTAGCAAGCAGGCGGAACACTTCTTCCATTTTGCTGTAAGTGTTTGGTAAACGTTCTAGAAATAGAATTTATATTGTCTAGATAAACCAAGACACATGAGATCTCTAAATCCCAATATCTTGTCCATAGCCCGTTGGAAGGTGGTGGGAGCATTGCACAGCCCCTGTGGCATCCAAGTGGGTTGATACAGATCTTTAGCAGTTATCAGTATACACTTTTCTTGTTCCTCTTTAGGCAGCTCAAATTGCTTGTACCCTAAAAATTAATTTCCATAGAGGAAAAATACTGATCGCAGTCCAAGAGGTCCAGCGCATCATCAATTAATGTTAAATGATATGAATCTTTTTTGAAAATATTGTTGAGGTTTTGATAATATATTACCACACGGTTAAAACCTTCCTTCTTCTTAATGGTCAAGACTGGAGAGATCCAGGGACCCTTGGAGGGCACCAACATCCTTTGTTTAACTAGTTGATTAATTTTTAGCATTAACAACCTCATCCGCCACCTTAAAACGCCAAACTGACAAAGACGAATGGTCCAATGGTTGTTGGTGTCAATCTGTATAATATATCATAAGCACATCCCAAATCAAATTGATTTTTGTGATAATAACGCTATACTTATCTAAAATGCTAAAGCTTGATCTTTTTCTTCCTCAGTTAGTCCAGATAAGCTTTCCTGTGGTACCAAAGAGCAAACTGAGGGTTTGGTATTCCGTTCAGGCCCAGTTCCTCTAAAGTATTAAAGTCATGAATTTCTCTACTTCTCCAACGGGAGAATATGGACAAAAGCAATAATATAATGTCGCCTTATCTGAATAGAGTGCGGGTATAGTTTAGCTAGTAATATCTTAATCTCAATGGCCAGGAAGGATAATCCCTTGTGTGACATCAGGTTCAAGATCAGAGTGACAGAAAGGCGTGAATATTTCTTCATCATACCCTTAAGGAGTTTCCAGGATAATTTATGACCCCACAATAGTAATGGGCCTGCCTGAATAGTTAGTTATGTTTTTCTCTCATTGGAATGCCCTTGGTTTCCAGAAATTGATTAGGAAACCGTCAAGTGCAGCCACAAAGCCGTTGGATCTCAGTAGTACTATAACATCTTTATAAATTAGGTTGGCCACCTTTTGCTTGTTAGAATGTGATTTCTCCGAAGATTTGATTGTAATATAGTGGAAGATATTGTCCTAATATCTCCAAAGTATTTTCTTTAAAAATTTTTATCTCCATAAGTCCTCATAAAAGAGGCTCCAACAAATAATTCATAACCTTGACTTGGTAACATTATAGCTGGGGTGGACAGAACTAATGAACTGAACCTCAACGGCAGCACACTATATGCGCCTAATGAAGGGATCACTTGGTATCTATCAGTACCGTACTTTTTGCAATTGTCAATACTTGGTACTAGGCCCAGTTTTTCACCAGTTTGGTGACACTATATTAATCTATGCCTTGCTGTCCACAATATCTCTTACTTTAATCTTATTAACAGTAAATCTATTTGTATGCATTCAGCCTCATATGCATAATCTTAACTGACTTCATAAACATCAAGAGCATCTGCTAGCACTAAATGAGATTGTAGGTCGGAGCACAAAGGGGGTTTATTTCTTTCAAAGTACTAAGAGTTATGGCCACCTGGACGGTTTCAGCTATGGAATATCACCTGAAGTGAGAAGGAGCTTATACTTACCAACTGTTAAACATACGACTTCAATACTACTCCTAGCACTACTCAATTGCTTTTTATCTTATGGAATCAGTAGTAATTGTCCCCTTCTCATATGCAATTACTTGAGGATACGTGGAAGGCAGATCGTCTGCTTGGGATAAAGGTTTATGGGGTTGGGGTTCTGGAGATTTTGGCTTACTTAAATTTTCAGAAGTAATAAAAGTAGTTCACGTTTATACTCCGCCCACTCTTTTTCCAACTCTCTTTTCTTACCAGTATTTGCGGGATGAACCTTGTGTTTGAAACCCAAACCAGGGCAACTATTGGCGTAATGCCCCATGTTTTTACAAAGATAATAAGTAGCCTGTGTGTTATAATTTTAGCGATATATTGGAGATACGCAAAAGGGGTTGCACAGGGTCAATCCCACTGAGCAACGGACAGATGATATGGAGAATGTCAGTCCAAAGATAAACTTAACAAATGTAATAGAAACATGAAGCAATTGCTTGGTGAAAACCTTTTAATTTCTTATAATATATAATACGCAGCACCTACTGCTAACTCTACCCTTCCCTTAGTACTCACTCTCTTTTTCCTTAATCAACTGACCCCCTTCCTTATCTTCACCTCTCACTCATATCTTCATTGTTTTTGGTCAATTTCAACCCTTCCGCTTAGTTAATCCTTATTTACTACTTTTTCAGAGTTTTGCCTCATCATTGAAACTCTGAAATCCTCCTATTCACCAAGGTAACTCGCTCAGCATCAACTCATCTTAAATTAATTGATAATACTCATATAGGCCTAATATCGACGGATAACCAATGATCTGTTAGTGATTATTTAAGCTTATTGTCCAGTAATATAGTTTTCTTTACATTACCCCCTTTGACTGGATGATAAGCTACACACCGTTATTTGATCATTACCCAATGCAGCCAACAATGCAATAACAACCAAGAGCTCGAGAACCCAACTTTTTCTTTGATTATGGCTCAGCGTGGATATGGGGACACAGGCCACATTCCATTCTCCAAAATCCCCTTCTCCTGGTTGATAAAGGAGGGGCCGAGTGGATACTGTGACCCTTCTGGCCCAGGATGAGCTCCTTCCTGAAATCGTTGGAAATCTGACTTCCTTGTGTGCCCCCTTTGGGGACATAGTGGCCCAGTTACGCTGGAGAGTGGAGCGGAGATAAGGCCTTTGTTTATTGAAGCAGTTCAGCTCCTGGCGGATGGCTTAAGCCGTCTAGTGATCCCACCTCTCGCTGAGCCACATCCCATGGCATTGTCAGTCTGACAGATGCTGTGCTCCATGTGGTGGGTGGCAGCCTGCTGTTTGGGGTCCTTCCCCCACGCCCCAACACACTCATAGTTCCTAGGGGTGTATTTCCAAAATAACTGGCTGGATTGTATGCAATCTGGGGTCGCCGCAGTGTTCAACGCCCTTAATACCAACGATCCAACCTGATACCTCCCCAACATGACTCTCCTTGGAAACATGGTCTTTTTCATCCCGTGGGTGAGTTAGGGTCAGTGATGGAGTGGCACCTGGCGGCCCTTGAGTGGGCCCAGTGAGCAGCATTTACAACGGCCGCTCCTTTTTCAGCTGCTTATCCTAGCATGGAGGACTTCCTCATGGTTTCCTGGTGATGAGAGCGGCCTTTTCTCCACGAACCAGAACTCACCTTCTTATTCACCAGCCCCTTCCAGTTTAGCCCCATCTTCTCACGTAATCCTTGAGCTCCTGAGACCATCAGTGCATGTGGTTGCAGGATTTTCTCTTAGTGGGGTTTAAGAGCGGGGTTGTCTTGATCAACTAGCCAAGCTATTGCCACCTCGCCTATTACACTGGGTACCCAGTCCCTTATCCTCATCTAGTTCCGCCGCCCCATCCTCCCCTCTGTTTGCTGGCGCGACGTCCCCATAGTAGACACCAACTCCCTAGCCCCCAATATCTCAGCCTCCACCCCCAACACCAACCTGAGAAGGATCCAGCGAATCTTCCACCCCTGAATTTAAAAAAGAAGAAATGTGAGTCTGACTGAGTAAGGCACATGATGCACCACAAAAAACCAATAAAGGGCGGTAAAACAAAGATGGCCTAACGGATAACACTAGCAATACCTAATAAACCCAAGATTATAAACTCTTCTATAATTTGGATGATTTTAACCTTTTCTGTATAAGTCTATTGTTGTTTGTATGCCCTAAGGAACTTAGAATGCACTCAGTTGATGATTAAACACTTGTTGGGTCCTTGATAGTATAGGCATCCACCCCAGTTTTCTCTATTAACTCAAAAGGCCCAATCCAGATAATAGCTAGTTTATGCTTCCAGCTGAACCCATGCTGATTATGGAATAGAACCATATCCCCATCTTTGATTTGTGATAGCCTACTATGCCTTACCTGATTGGAAGCCTGATTCTTTACCTTCTTGGCTAAGCTGAACGAGTATGCTTCAGTTTGTAGCCTAATCAGCATATAGTTAGGGTTAAGTAGCATTGAGGATCCATTCCACTGGAATCTTTTACGCAGGCATGGAGCAGTGCGGGTAGAGCTGGGTGCCATACATATAGTAAATGGAAAGGACTCTTCCAAGTTGAAGAGTGGTGGCTTTTATTGTAGGCAAAAATGGCAGTGGACAGGAGGGTACTCCATTCCGAGGGTCTATCTGTTACCAACTTTTGTGTATGTTCACCAGGGTCCCATTAACCCGTTCAACCATTCCGTTTATTTGGGGTAATATGGGGTTGTTAGAACCCCACGGATGGCCATCATTTCGTTGAGCTTGTGTAGGATGTGTGAGGTGAAATTAGTTCCGTCATCAGTAAGGATAAACTGAGAGCAGCCGTGATGCTGGATCATACATTCCATTACAAACTTAGCCATAGTTACCGCCCCCAGATCCCATATTGCCCATGCTCAACCCACCTGGTCAAGTGGTCAATTTCCACTAGGATGACTTAGACCGGTTTGCTTCTGTCAACAAGGGACCAAGGATGTCAATGGATACCATTTACTAGGAAAAATGATGTTTCACCAGCTGGTAAGAGGTCTTCTGGTGGGACGGCTTTTCCACTTGGCACTGGTGGTAGCAGGAATTGGTCTCTAGTACATCAAAGTGCATGCTTTCTTAATAGTATCAAGGCTGTAAGAACTTCAACATCTTGTGCAACCCTCCATGAAGCACCTTGTGCGCACTCAAAATACTGTCTGGTCGAGAAGAGGGTTTCATGAAACTCAGCATATTGTTACTGGTCCGCTTTTATAAAACTACCCATTTTTCCAGATCATATTGGCCATCATCCCATATAGTGCCCGAATAACTTGTGGCAGTTCATCTGCATATTGACCACTGACCATTTTGTCATATAGCAAGTCTCCCTAATCCGCCGTTACCACAATTATTGGTAGCTGAGATAAGCAGACAGCACTTTGGTGCTTTGCTGTGGGACAATGGATTATTTCAAAATTATAAGCCTGCAGCTTGAGGGCCCATCTAAGGCGCCCTTTGGGCTCACGAAGGTTCTGTAACCAACGCAATGATGCATGATCCATTATAAACTTGAATTTTACTCCATGAAGGTATACTCAGAACTGCTTATATGCATAAATCACAGCTAAGCACTCCTGAACAGTCACAGTATAATTCTGTTCGTGGCAGTTTAACTCAGACTACAATATACAATGGGGTGCTTCACGCCGTCATCATCCTTCAGGGATAATACTGCCCCTATAGCAGAAAGTGACGCGTCCGTTTGAACAATAAATTACTTCTCAAAATTAGGGTATTGCAAGACTGGCGCACTAGCCAATGTGGCCTGTAAAACATCTAAAGCATTTTGACAATGCTTAGTCCAGTCGAAGGTGGCTTTCTTTTTTAATAAACTCGAAGAGGGGAGCACAATACAACTGAAGTTAGAGATGAACCGGTGGTAGTACCCAACCATCCCTAAGAACACCTGGATATCCCTCTTGTTGCCTGTCCAGTCATCTTATGTATAGCTTTACCCTTTGTCATCTGAGGCCTAAGCCCTTTTGAGTCTACCACAAACCCAAGGTATACCAACTGCTCCTTAAAAAGTGACACTTTCAACGTTTGATTTTTATTTTAGCTTTGGAAAGACGGCGAAACACTTGCTAAATAATATAAATGCTTGGTTAACATCCATTAGAACACGTTGATATTGCCGAGATAGACTATAATGCAGGACAGCTTCAGGTCATCCAAGATGGTGTCCATCGCCAGATGGAACATAGCCAGGGCATTGAATAACCCTTGAGGCATATGCATGGGTTATAACAACTCCTTTAAGGTAATAATAGCGCATTTCTCCCATTCCGCTATTGGTAACTCAGTTTTTCAGTACCCCAATATCAAGTCATAGCTTAAAAAATAGCTAGCACCTCCCAGCCAATCCAAAGCTTCATCAATTTGCATTAGCAAGTGCAAGTCTTTTTTCGTGATATGGCCAAGCTTCTGATATTCAATTACTACATGATTAGTGCCATCATTCTTATTAACCTTTACACTGGCGACTCCCAGAGGCTCTTTTAGGCTTTAATATTCGTTGTTTGATCAATTTATCTACTTCCTTGGATACACCATCTTCCACAGCTTTTGAGTGATGGATAGGCTGTGATCGAATGGGAGGGTGGTCTCCCATGTATAAGCAATGCACCACCCTGCGGGAACATCCCAGTTTATGGTCGTCAGACGCAAAAATATCTCAATATTATCAAACAGGGCCATCACCTTATCTATATGTTCATCTGACAGCCTAGTCATGGCCTCACGTGGAATCACAGTTATTTTGTTGGATGAGGTTTTTCAGTTAGACTGAGGTTCTACCAAGAACCAAAGTCATGTATATGGTGAACCTCATCAGTCAGAGCCAAATGCAGAAAAGCCACCACTTGGTGTCTTTAAACCACCATAGGATCCTTCTGTAGGTTTGCTAATAAGACCTTCACTTCTCCATGCCCCAAGTAATAGCAGACCAGGAGCCACATGTGGTTTGAGCCACGATTGCTGGTAGGGACCCATAATTCCACCATATTGGCCTTTGAGGATGTCTATTTTGAGCTCCATCTACTATAATCTGATTCCTGGAAGGTATACTTAAGGTGGCCGCAGCCCTTAGAGGAATGCCATTACACTCATAGCTCTGGTTATGGAGAGCTCTCTTTCTCTGCTTCATCCACCAATAGCAAACAGGAATTACACAGCTGATATACACAATTTTTTTGACTAGAGCGGATGAGATCTTTTAGGACTTGCAGGAGGTAAAATAGATGAGGATCCATTGCCCCAAAGTCTTGAAGGTTTCCTCCACCATATTGACCACTGCCCCAAATTACTTCATGAATGTTGCCCCAATCAGCATGAATAATTATTATTAGGCAAAACTACAGCCGGAGCATATGCGCTGACCAACTTGAACCTCAAAGATAATGCACTGTAGGCGCCCTCCAAAACAGTGCTTTGTGCTCCAGAGGTCCCATACACTACCCAATGGTTCCACATCAGGCTTCAGCGGAAGCTTTGCTACTAGCTGAGTGGATATTATATTGTTGGGAGCGCCAGTATCTATAATCGCTTGAATCTTGGTATTTCCTACGAAGATATCATAGTAGGTACACTCTGAAAAAGACGAACTGTTGGAGTTTAACATATGCACATCCACGGGCTTCATTTTAAAAATAAAAGTGATAATACTGGTGCCAACATGAGGACACACTTTAACAATTTCCTCTACTGACAATGCAGCATTCACACCCTCTAATATGGAAACATCCGCGAAGGGGCTGTATTTGGCCATAACATTACGCTCAAGGATTTTCTAGGAATACTGTTTTTGTACATCTTGATGGAACTCTGAATCTGTATTCTTCTTCAGTCCCTTCAGGGGGAAGTCGGAGACATCACTGAAGGTTTGTTATTATAATAAATCGTGTGGTGGGGCTCAGGCCTGACACAAAGGGACTAATTAGAACTAACAGGAATGTTTAAATATGAATCAGAGTAGGTAGAGCGTCCCATCTCTACTCCACTTAGACTTTTCCCTATTCATTCAGAGCCAGTGGTACTGCATAGACATGCGGGTTTCCAGGGCATTTAGCCGCATAATGACCTCTTCAGCCACAAGAGAAACTGGCGTTACTATATGGCGCACATATCTGCGGTGCTCATAAAAAATCCAGGTTGAAACTTAACCAAGGAATTGTAATTTGACCAATGATGAGCTGAGTGATCATAGCGAGGGCGGAAAGGAACCGCCAAAGAGTTAAGTGACCACATATTAACTAACATTTTATAACCGATTCATTGTGGTCTATTTCCCAATGAAAATTTGGTAATGGCTGCAGGGGCTTTTTGTTTCACTTTAGGAGCACTAAAAGTGACGGATAGATGGTGCAGAAACCGAAATTTTTTTCAAAAGGGGTGCGTCGTCCTCCAAAATAGGAGTCATGATATTGTACAGCTCGTGATGGAATCACGGTGGAGGTCATTGCAATGCACACATTATATTTGGATAAAGTTCCCGCCCCAATTAACATATGGGCTTCCAACATAAATCGGTCATCAAATACAGTGAGGGTCTCACCACTCTGGAACCCAGTGGTAAAGAACTCAGCCTTCCGTTTTGACATTTTTGCAGTACCTCCAAACAACTGCCGCACATTATCCTTCACTTCTTGGTATGTAACGGAACTACTTTGAAGATAGCAGATGACTTGGTCTGCACTCCCAACATCCAAAGTGGATATTAACAATCTATCTTTAAACTGATCTGAGGCTCCTTCAAGAGCAAACTAAAATTGTTTAGAGAATCCGTGAATATTCACATTGTTATCAAATGGATGAAGCTTATTGATGCAAAACTCCTCCTCCCTAGCAAAACTATTCAGTTTACATTCTGTGCAGTGTAGCTTTTCTGTAGTGCCGTCCTAGCGATTGGCAAGTTGGCTGGCCCAACCACTAACCAGGTGCAGCTGGTGGAGGGCTTTGTCAAGCTTGTCCTTTATACCCTTTTTTTCTTAAAAGCATATTTTGCGTCTGCAGTAGTGTATCCAGCAAGAGCTTTAGTTCCGCATATTGGAGAGTTCAATAAACTGGGGAAGTATCCCCTCAAGTTAAGCCTGTTGCGCCATTGCTTGGCAAATAAATATTTTTTATGAGTTGGTTGATGGGCCCCTGTTGTGAGCACCACTGTTATAACTTTGGCGATATTTTGTAGATATGCTAAATGGGTTGCACAGGGTCAATCCCACTGAGCAACGGACGGATGATATGGAGATCATCAGTCCCAAGATAAACTTAACAAATTAATAGAAACCTGAAGCAATTGCTTAGGTGACAACACTTTATTTTCTTATAGTATATAATACGCAGCATCTACTGCTAACTCTACCCATCTCATAGTACTCACTCTCTTTTTCCTTAATCAACTGACCCCCTTCCTTATCTTCACCTCTCACTCATATCTTCATTGTTTCTGGTCAGTTCCAATCCTTCCGCTTAGTTACTCCTTATTTACTCCTTATTTACTACTTTTTCAGAGTTTTGCCTCATGATTAAAGCTCTCTTGAATCTCTCCTATTCACCAAGGTCAACTCTTTTAGCATCAACTCATCTTGTATCAATTGGTGATACTTATATAGGCCTAATCTCAACAGATAACCTATGATCTGCCAGTGGTTATTTAAGCTTATTGTCCAGTCATATAGTTTTCTTGACAATGTGTAATATAAGATTGGAGAAGAGAGGCCCACATGGCCGGGCTAATTCTATTTTTGAGAGCATGACCTTATTGGCAGGGTCACCGGCTCTTGAAGACTGGGGTTAGGCACAGCAAATGAGACAGCCTAGTGACGGAGATAATTCATCATACGGCTACTATTGTTCACCTCATCCAAAACAGGGAGCAAAGCCCAATACAAATTGAAATAGGGCTCACAGGCATGACTCTTTGCAATCTGTGTGTCAAAGTTTTTAGCACATAAGATCCAGACAGTACTTGAGCCTTATAATAGAATCAGTCAGAAAAAGCTGTAACTGACTCATCCTTTATAAAGCTAAGTTAAACAATGTCTACCGCTTGTCATCCCTTCATCGCCACATTACTCTTTTTCCAAAAGTTTTTGGTATTACAATAAGACAATCCAACTTATGTAATTTTTGCAATATCAACTCTTTTCTAGCAGAAGCCAAAGAATTATTAAAATAAACAGTTTAACACTAACAGAGGCACCAATCATAATTAGTTTAAACAACAAGATAAAGCTGTGTACATTTCAACTTTTTCAAACTTTTGTAAGTTGATTGGATTAAAAGGAATTGGTTACCCCCTTACATAAGGGCATAATTGCTGAGCCAGTTAAGATTGCCCTTCCAAGCTAGCAGCCTGAGGAGCAATCGTTATAAATTTTGAATGGCTGACATAGGTGGGATAAAGGGCTCAAAGAAAGTCTTATACCCACCATTGTACTTGGAAATATTGATTGAACTGACTATTCAGCACAATGAGAGGTGAACTTGCGATGTAGTTGGTTAATCATTCAAGGTGGATGATGACGTTCCGCCGCAAACTGCTATCCAACCAGTTCAAGCTTCTGATTAACAGCTGTGGGGAATGTTTTTAACTTCTTAATCTTCTGGTCGTGTAAATGGACTAAAGTTTTCAATGAAGGAATTTCATTATAAAACTCAACAAAAGAGTTAAACCCATTCTGCTACAAGCTGCTAGAGCAGTGTGAGGGATCCTCCACATTAGCTTCCAGGGTTGGCGCTTGACGGTTCTTAGGTAATATCTCATCAAAGACCTATTTTGAAACCCTAATTTTTCTTTTGTTTTGAAAATGAGCTGGTGGGCCAAATTTTCACTGGCTCCAAGGAGCAGCTGCGCTAGAGTCCATAACTCGTGATAAGGTAACCAAGGAAATATTCATGTTCAGCCTTTAAAAACTTTTTTGTACAGGGTAGCAGTTATGCCCTTTGTAATTAGCACCACTGTTGAAACTGGCGTTTAGGCGTCAATTTCCAATGAGCTAGGTTTGCACTAACACTAATACCAGTCAATGTTTAAAGATATTAATCTGGGTAAAAACAACCACTAAATACCTTAACTTCAGATTAGGATTTTTAATTATTAATTACGAGGAATCTTCCGTAGAATCTGGTACTGATGTTTGTTCCTAAGCTCGTTCTCAAACTTACTATTAGATCCAAACTATCTACTAAGGCAAAAAGACCCCCTTCCGAATGGTGAGCTCACTTGATATGCTTTCTCTACCAGGGTTCATATTGGTGTATTTCGTGGTTACTAAAGAGCCATTAAGGTACATAAACTGGCAGAATCTTCCAACTTACGGCAGAGAACAAAATGAATATGGTTGGAGGGTATTTACACATAAGATCAATATCCCAAAGTAACCAGATTCCACCAAAGGTACTTAAATCACTGGCAGTTAGCCGTGATAATCATAATTGACCCTAATATTGATACTTTAAGCGGATGCGGGGTAAAAAGCACATTGATGTTGATCTGAAATTTGAGGCTATTAACAGATTGAAGCTACGGAGTCAGTGATTAATAATATAAGGGAATGAGAATTGCGTTGGTGGGTTTCAAGGATTTGATTAACAGTAAAATGGCAAGGTATCAACTCCATATATAAATCTGGGCTGTGTGTACTACAAATCACTAAAAAAAATCAAATACTCTTAGAAAGATTATATAAATATAAAATTAGATATTGATATAAACTGATGGTTGGTAAACCATTTACAACAGAGGTCTTGAGTAAACTGGCGTCCAGTAGTTGCTTTAGTTCCTTCGCCACCTGGACTTCTTCAACCTTCACTTCTAGCAGGGCTGAGCACAGATTGGAAGAGAAATTGCCTGTAAACACTATGTGCTGAACACCTTTTATCATCCTAAATCATCCAAACATTTGTAAGATACGTCAGCATACTCCTCGATCAGTGCATCCTCCTGATGCTGCTTCTCAGAGGTGAGGGTGTCCCCTATTCTAAAATCTATGTGGTCTATGATAGTCTCACTGTCAATCCCAAATCATGTAGACCTAATCACCCATGAATGGACTAACTTGATCAGTGGGTAGAGTCCAGATGAATGATGTGGGTTGGGATCAAGATATTTGTACAGGGTGATTTGCGAAGTTAGCCATCAGAATAGTCAGGAACCCTGATTTTAGGATCTAGCACCCCCAGGCAAGTGATTGGTTCATAAATAGACCAGTTAGCATCTCCACAAATTTCTTACAAATGGTTCAGCAAAAAAGTAATCTGGTTAACCATATCCACCAATATTTGAGATCCTGGGGAGATAACTATGCGGTTGCTTGAATATACAGGCATCCCTTCCTAAGCGTCTACACAATAAGGAGACAGCTTGGTTTTTGGCAAACCACATGGTACTCTAGCCACTCAATGAAAGTTGAATGTTACAGCAAGGAGCTTCGAGTCTTCCTCCTTCCCTTCTCTTTAAGGAAATCTTTAACAATTAAGGGAGTGCAGTACCTAAAATAGAAAAACTGAAGTCTTTATGACTAATTTCTGGTTTTAAATTCAACAAGGTATTTGGTGCATATGAGAATATCATAACTATTATTCTCCAGAAAAACTGCTGAGACCAACACAAACAGGGTTCCAAACCATAGCTGCAGGGAGAATAGGATCCAAAAGATCAGGTCCGCTGAGGGCTGCTTTCCCACAGTCTAAGATGTGGTTCTGATCCATCGCATTTTTTATCCATTTTAGCAATCAAGAGAAAATGGCATTGATTGGCAATCCAATACTACTATGGTCAGAATTTTCACTTTGTGGACAACTACCTCTACCTGAGTAACCTCAGTACCAAAATGGGGGATTGAATAATAAAGATTTCCCAACAGAAGTGGCCTGGAGAGCATAGTAAAAGGAAAAAAATTTTATTTGAAAAGAACGATTCCAGGGCATCCACTTTAACAGAGGTGGGAAGGACATAACATACAGATTGAGCAGCAGTAGACGTAGGATGAGGCGCAGGGTTGTCAGCGGAGGGTGCCTCACGCCCTAAGCTGACTTCACTTTTCCCACCTCCTCGCCTTTTTCTTTTATCAGGATACCTCCTGATGACCAAAGAACCCACAGTAAGGGCATGGGTCACATCAGGGTTTACCTCACTTGAATAGTTAAACTACCAGAACTTGCAACTTGTTCTTCTTGTTATGGGCCTTAATAATGCTCCACATCAGGCAAATCCATTATAGATTGCTTGATGTCAAGGATTATTTTGTACAGTTTTTTTGCATTTTGGAAGTACACTATGAGCGTCATATGTTGGGAACGCGGAGAGGACAGCAGCAATAGCATTGTCCCTTTTCTCAGTTTCAGAATTTAAGGTCCTTCACTACATGGTAAAAATGCTCGGCAAACTCAATAGTTATTTTTCTCTGTTTAGGGCGGATTTACATAGAGGCCTGTTTTTGGTTAGAAAAGGGATACATTACTGCCAAATTCTTTAATGAGGGCTTCCTTTAGCTCCACTCAAGTAGTAAATTCCTTGGTATATGACATTATGATTTCTCAAGCCTTACTATCAAGACAGGTTTGTATGTGCTGGAACTATTGGTTTTCTGTCGCGGCTCCATCGCATTTTCATATATGTAAGGATAGGATAGATAACTTTGTTTCCAGGCACATATTTTTATAAAGTGGGCTAAAATTATCCAAAAGTGTCAGGTAGAGCAGGATAGCTGGGAGAGAGGCTGATCAGACTTAGTTGGCTAAGAAGTTCTGAGGTCATGTTGGGGAATGGCTTTATCATCTTGACGGCGTAAATCTCCACATCATCCTGAAGGGCGGTGTAGCAGGTGTTAACATTTTCAAGTGAGACCTTTGTCTCTAGGAGCTGGCGCAGGTGTTTAATCTCAGCGGATTGACTTGCTACTTTGGATGATAAGGTATCTTGCTTAATCTCAATGGCTTTGAGTTTAGTGGCCATCAGATCGAGATGGCTTTTCAACTGGGTCTGGTGGATTGTTGGGAGGTGGTCAACCAGGAGCAGATTTGGTGGAGACAAACTTCTTATATAAAAGTGATCAAGGTTAGATTTTTATCAAGAAGCTCTCCTTCTATACTCACCTTACTCTAAATCCACATTCACAGCTGTACTACTGGGAATTAATTAAACTTTGTGATTATCACCAAAAGAGGAATTATCATGGGGACAATCCCTGGAGCCCCAGGGACCCTCAGGCCAGGGGGCCTTTAGCCCCTTTCAGACCCATTATAGCCAGTAATGTTGGGAGGTCCTCAATGAATAATAACTTCCTGAGCTAGCAGCATGGCGGTCCTATTACTTTGATGATGAATTGATAGCTAAGGATGAAATTAAATAGTCAGTAGTTTGACGATTCTCAGTAATTCATTTTAATAAATTCACCCAAAGAACATTACACTCACTGGTCCAGGTCAGAAGTGGCATGAACCATCCACTGAGTGAGTTTGAGTTGTAGATAAATTATAACTCCATTATCAATTTGGGTCTAATGATCTAATGCTCATTGATCTCTCAGTGATTATCCAAGATGGTTTCATAATTATCCCACACAAAATTGGATGCGGCTTATACAATTAAAGAAGTTGAGCATGAATCTGTTTGGTGAGTCCATGTTGTCGTTGGATTTCTATGTGATGTAAATTTACTAACTGCATCTGATGGTGAATGGTGTGGTGAGTGAATAAATGAATATGAGTTTCTATTCTCACCATTGCAATTTCAGTACTAGGAAGGTCATATGAGGAGTAAAAATGTTGTCAATTGGGTACAACTCAGGCAGGCCAACTACGACTGGGTAGCCCCCAAGAAGTAATAGAACCAGTTAGTAAAGCGGTTATGGTTTTGGCCACTTCAGCCGCCTTAAATTGGCAGAGGAATCATCAGGGGCAGAAGTATATAAGGTCATCGTTGCTCTAAACTCAAGCTCTTGAGTGCTTGGAAGGGGCTTATCTTTACTATCAAAACTGACCCACCTGGTCAAGCTCATATTCTTCTCCACATTGGGAGGGCTTCTGTCACTGAGGTTGGTCAATGGAAGGTATTTCTTCACCTGGTAGCCTCAGAAGTAACCTGGCAGAGAGCACCAGTATTGAGTTTTTTATTTAAATTCAATGTCTGGTACCTTTGAAGGCTACACAATTCTTTAGTTAAAATAGCTCCAGCATAATCCCCTAGCAGACTTCTGATACCCTCGGGTAATCTTTTGCGAAATATGTTGCCAAATAAGATCTCTTTTTTTAAACAGGCATATCACTGGTAAAAACTAGGAAAGATTTAGCTAAAACAAAAGCTACTTTGTTTTTAAAATTTTGGACATTTATAGGTTTACTCAAGGTCTGAGATCGGGTAAGGTATGTAGATTTCCAGATTGGCACAAGGGAATGAGAAGAATTCTGCAAAACCCAATCTTTTCCAATCAGTTCACTAGGTTCAGATGATCCTCGCTAGCAAGATCTTAACAATAGCTTCAGAGAATTCAGGATGGATTTGAGCCTTTCAAAGCTCATCCTGAAGTTCATCGCTCATGGCAGTTTTAATCACTTCTGTGGCAGTGGAACTCCCTTGAGCAGATGGTGAATTATCCGCCACTTGAACTTCATTTGTATGAGCCTAAATTTCATCATCCTTACAAAGGTTCAACCATATGATAAAGATATTTTTATATATATGGAGTAAACACGCTCAAGTAGCAAATTTGTGCCATCAAGATACCTGCAAATTTTAACCTCAACTTAAACCATAAAGATTTACAAAGTAAAATAGAAGTATGTTTTAGATCATCACAACTAACACCTAAATTATAGAGAAGATGAACACTTTGCCCTTTAAACAATACTTTTGTACTGGTTAAAGGACATTTACCGCACACTTAATCTACTGTAAATTTAACTTCAATGAGCTTGTACATCACTTCTAACAATGCTAACCCATTTTCATGATACAAGTTAGTTCACCTCAATGAAGGACAATCAGCACAAATTTGGCAACATATTTCAACATTTAAAAATGAACTTGCTAAGCCTCTGGTTTTCAAACAAAGCCTTACCAGAAAATACACTTTGCAACCACTTTTTAGGAAGAGCCCGCGTTATCTTTCATGTGTTTCTCAACTCAAGCTAGCCATAAGGGCCCCCAAATAACCTCTGTACACCTATGACCAGTATGTGGTTCTACAGCCATTATAATATGCCCAACACCATATAATACATTCAAATGCAACAAAAACTTTATATCTTATAACTCAATTTAACCCAGCTACCAAAATTTATTATTGATGGAAGAAAATGTTAGAGAGAGTCATAACAAGAAAAAAAATACTCAACTAAAAAAGTACCATAAAGCCTACCGAACAATTGAAGACTGAAGACCTTTAAAAATAACAACAAATATGAATAGATACAATTACTTTAAAATAAATGCCTATGGTGAACTTAGTAATAGTTTACGTGATGCAACATACCCACTACCGCTTTTCTAAGTAGAGTCTGAAGAGTCTCACCTCTTTGTTTACGCCCTAATTAATCATATTCAAACAACTTAGTGTTAGAATCCGTGACCCTAAATACAAATGATTATGGCCATTTAATTATAAGTAGATGGCAATAATTCTATTACAAACACTAAGGATTACTATGGTAGTGTCAAACTCAATCTCCTATCATTCTAGCATTGTTAGGAAGAAAAAAATTCAAAGTACACCTTAATCTCATTATCCTCAGGGGATATTTCGTATTGAGCCTTACCATAAAACAAGACATTCTTAGTGATATTGTTCCCACCTAAATACTAGGCTGAAGACCATGACTTCATGAATTTCTGCCATTTTTGGGGAACCCTTTGAGCCATGTAAAACGATATACATACACGATTTTAATCATTTTAATACTGGATCTTAAACTAGTATTGAATCAAGAATTTACTTACCAACGTCAGCTATGAATACATAATATAGAGTTAAATGGCTTTATTATAGGGTGAAGGCGCTTAAAATCTTTTATGTGATCAAGTTAGTTCTGCATTTAAAGAAAGTGAGTTTATTTTGCAAAGTTAACATTGCGGTTAGTACCCAGAATCATGTTAACCGCAGTTGTCCCATCTGCCTCTAGTAAAGTTAAAGTTACATTCCAAATTTGAAGCTGACCAGTATTAAATGCATATTTAAAATCATATTAAACCTTTATTCATGCCCAATGTCAAAGGCACGGAGGCACAGGATTACTATTAACTCAAAATATACTTAAAAAAAGTTTTTAAAGAGAAAAGTTTATCTGCCCCACCTATCAGACTACCAAAAGATATTTTTAATTTATCTACTTGAGTAGTATAAAAACTTACTCTACCAGGATAACAACATACTGTTTCCCTCTCTAAACTAGGATTGCACCAAAATGACTTTTATAAAATAGCATCAATCTTAAAACTCCTGGACCAATTAACTTAAGACTGAGATTACCTTGTCTAAATTTAATAAAAGGTATCACCTGTTACTAATACAGCTTTCATCATCCCATTGATCTTCCCAGCTTTTTTGTTTTCTAAAAAATAGGTAAACTTCAAGATCCTGTCAATTATATAATGCATAAATAATTCACTGATAAGTATGCATACCCCCTTAATCTGATCACAAAGATCTGTAAGTTTATGGAGGCTCATATGTTCACTAACTATGACTTATTGCCTGGCTACTATCAGTTAGTCATGGACATAGTATAGATATAAGGAACCTTTTAAGTGTACTTAAACAGTTTTATACATTATAATGCCATTGTTCTGGCGGGAGTTCTTGACTGTTCAAAAAATTATATATAGTTTTGTTTTATGCTTTATTCAGTAGTTTGTTACTTCATATTCTTACAATATCACGGTATACACTTGCAGTTTTGTAAAGTACCAAAAGATTTACTATAAGCTTTATAGTGTTCTGAAGGCTAACTTAAGATTTAGTAGATATCAACTACTTTACTTAAAAAAAGGCTAAGACTCCTATGGCAAATTTTTGACCTGAAAATAGAGCTGACCCATAGAACGTTTCTACCATTTCAACTGGATAGCACCAAACAATTTATTAGTTCTTCCCATTTTTATATAACCATATACTGCTGAGCGTTTTTCTAACTAAGCAAGATTACCGCATTGCCCTATTGCTTACTGAAAAGATAAATACTTGGGTGCTGATAAAAAGGCTCATCTAGAGCTTATCAAAATTGAAGGAAAAAATAATGCAAGCACAATCTTGATCTTAAAAAGTTACATGCTGATTTTTATGTATCACTAATGTCAGTAACTGATTATAAGTATGTACTACCTTTAAAACAATTGTATGCCAATAAAGTTTATTTCAAAAATGTACTTTAGAAAGATGCAATTATAACATATAGAAATAATGGTCATTGTATTCTCTCTACAAGAACTCTGTTTCTATCTGCCAGACTCACAAGTCACAATTTTATCTGTAATTTAGCCATGAGTCTCATATCAAGCAACTCTTTTCAAAAGACAAATTATAAGTTGTTATATGACTAATAAAATTAACTAAATTTGTGCACTTACATAAAAGTCTTACCTTAGCCAATAGACAATCTTAGATATAACAGCTCCACTGCAGCAAATCTTTTATAGGGAGATATAAAAGAAAACGATTCATTTTATATTGATGTCTCACATAATTTTAAATTCTGAGCATAAAAAATTACAGCAATTTAATAAGTGAAGCACTAAAATTTTCAGTAAGCTATTTTTACTAATATATATAAATCAAATTCTAATTTTAATTGATAGTATCCTTGAGCCAATTTTCCCTTAACAATAACATTAGTTACTATAATTTGATTCAAATAGCAATTTTTGATAATCACACAGAAGAGATGGGCTCATTCAATTTAGGTTGGGACCACCTAGTGCTAAAAAAAGAGATGGGCTCATTCAACAAAAACCAATTAAACTGGGTGAAAGCCATAACAGGAAATGGACAAAATGGTGCACAGAAGGGCATGAAACGCCCTGGAGGGGGACTGGGAAACATGGCCACCAAAAAACCACAAACTGAGACACCGCCCATTTTTGTGGAGTTCACCATGAAACACAACCAGTACATGGAAATCCAGTATAACCAACACCTTTCAAAGGTAGAGCTTAGGCTCTGACTCTACCTAGGGGCTGAGTCTCCAACTCTGTGGGAGAAAGTGTGTGAGGCACAGGCCTCCATCTTCCCCTACACGGTGTATGTTAACATGGAAACAGTCCCACGCAGCTGGTTTAATTTGGGTTTTGAGACTGAGGAAGATGCAGACACTGCCACAAAAGTATGCACTGAAGCTGAACTCCCCAAGGGCAAACAAATTTTGCGCATTGTGTGAACCAGATGGAACAAAGCAAACACTTTGTTCATTTCATTTGACTCGCTCCCCACAGACCTCCCAGCAAGCAAATCAAGGAGGAGCTCCGAGCTAGACAAAACACTATGTAGATATTAAAAAACTCAAATTACAACAGTTCTAATTGATGCTGAACCTGTGCACATGAAAGGCAATCGCCATGATCCACCCAATCCCTGAGGTGGCCACAGATCTCACAAGAATCCCTCATGCATCGCAGTTTCACCTCCCAGGTGGGAAGGTGTCAGAGCCATTCCACATCACACTGGAATGTGCACTGCCTATTTGCAACCACTTCACCACATTGGGGCACAAGGAACATGCATGCTCCGTGAAGGAGGGCATCATGGCCCCAGAATATTGCGATGACGCCATGGACAAAAATGAAACAGAATTTGACAAAATTATTAATGCCAACCACACTTTCCAATGGGGAGAGGTTGGGCAATACCTTATCATAGACCCAGAAACACCCAAAGCATGCAAAATGATGCAGAAGGCCATCAAATGGGAAGCGGCCAAGGCTGCATCACTCACGGACTCTGCCATCAACCCCAGAAAAATTCAGGAAGACATTGAGTAAATCAGCCGATCCAACCAAACAGAACAGGCTGCCCAAGATGAGGAGGACATGGATGAAATTATTTGAGTCACCCAATCAGAGCAGTACGCCCAAAATGAAAAAATTAAAAATGAGACTGAATTACAAAATAATATCAATCAAGCAAACTTAGCAGAACAATTCAGCTTCACTATGGGCGAAAAAGTGGGACCCAATTCTCAAAATTTGCACCCCAAAAACACAGAAACAAATCAGCGCACCGCTTGAGCCCACCATGGGCCATGAGCAGAAGAATCTGCTGCAAATTCCAAAAACCATAATGTCCGCAAGCAATCAACACAGGACATGGAATTTGATGATTCCACAGAATATAATGGACCAATGATATGAAGCAGGGCTAGCAATAAGGGCGTTGGGTGTGGGCTGGGCAGCCTTCCCAACTTCTCCTGAGGTACTGCGGGCACCTCAGTGACAATAGGTTGTTAAACATCACGGGAGCCAGGGCTCATGCGTCCCAAGCCAAAAGCTGGACTTCCTGTGAAAACCCCCTGTAAATATCTTGGCCATCCAAGAAACCCACTTTCTACAGGGGGAAGAGGAATCCTGGTCATCCAGGGTCTCACCATCCCTACTCATATGGATGACACACTGTGTGGTGGTTGTCAGAAATAACAAAAAACTAAAAATTACAAAATCCTCCTAATATCTGGATGGGCGCATCCCAGTTGCAACGGTCATAAACTAAGAGGACACAATTTTGATAGCAGGCATCTATGCACTGTGCACCACAGCTTAGAGGAAACAATTTCTCAAAACCATCCCAACGCTTGCCCTCCCACCTGATACTATCCTACTGAGCGACTTCAACTGCTGGGATAACTCCAACATGGCTCAATGGCCTCATACCAGGGGATACCCACTGGGACACATCGAGTTCCATGCAATGAAGGCAACCCTAGGCCTACATGATACCCTCCCTCCAGGTCACCACTCCTTCCCAACATGACCTGCCCCAACATATTTGAGGGAATGCTCATCTCAATGAGCCGCATCAACTAAATTCTTGCACCTAAAACCCACCGCTCAAATATCTCCAACTTGCAACAAAAAAATCAATTTCTATGACCATCAACTCACTTTGGTGCAGCTCTCACCAACCCAAACTCCCACACAGGCGTTGACCTGGAGGAAGCTACACCCAGAAAGCATAAAATTTCCAAAATATCTGACTGGGTCAAACATGAGGCCATGAACCCAGAATTCACAACCCGTAGTATTGGTCCATCAAACCCTGAGCAAATTTCAAAACCAAACTAGTAAAAAACACGTCAATCACCTTGCATAAGTACACTACTGACACAGCCACAATCAGGCACACCTTAGAAGAACTGGACCACCCTTAAGCTCAACTCAACTGAAGTCCATCTGCAGCCCCAACTGGGGGCACAAATGGGCGGAAATATCAGGCCGCCTAAACACTGTCATTTTTAAACACCAGCATAGAATCAAAGTATCAAGAAAAGGTAAGTTCATAAAAGAAGGCGAAACCTGCTAAATGTAATTATTTCACCAATTCCACTCTTGTGACAACCATCATGCATGCACACAGGTCTGCAAAGTTGATGGCACCATGGCAACTGACCCAAAGGATGTCAAAATGGAAGTACACCGCTACTACACTGAACTATATTGCGACACCCCAATGGACCCCCAAAGATTAAAGATTTTGTACACACCTCTGAAATACAAAGCACACCGCTGTATTACAACCTCCTTAACATAATAACAAAGGGGGAACTTTGGGACACTGTCCGCGGTGCACCCCGTAGGAAATGCCCAGGGCCTGATGGGATACCTTATGAATTTTAAAAGATCTATTAAACAAATCACTCCTCTCCATTTAGCATCAATGAACCAGTCCCTGCTGGAGACACGTCTCCTACATGGTGGCCAGGAGTCCTATGCCATAACCCTGTATAAAAAGGCGACAAATTGGACCTGACCAACTGGCGCCCAATTGCACTCTCTAACACAGATATGAAACTACTTACAAAATTTTAGCAACCAGATAGGCACAATAGCCTCCAATATCCTGTCACCCAATTAGTTTGGGTTCAACCAGAGCGTTCAATCTGGATTAATATACACTTTGTCGTCAACATATGTCAGTCCAAAGCATCTGGAGCCCTGGTATTCCTAGACCAGGAGAAGGCATATGACCGCATTAGCTGGCCGCACCTGAAGGAATGCCTGAGCGCCTTCAAACTCCCACCCAGATTTATAAACTAGGCGATGCTCCTTACGGGATCAGCATCCATGGATGTATGCATCACTGTCTTTCTAACCAACAAGATCACACCACGAAGAGGGCTCAAACAAGGGGACCCCCTCAGCACGTAGCTGTTTAACTTCAACTTTGATCCACTCCTTCACGTTGCTGTTTCACGACTTATGGGCATAATTTCACAAAGCTGTCACCAGTCAAGATACTAGCCTTTGCGGATGACTGCATGACAAGTATAGTTAACAACAATGATGTCCGCAAACTGGAACGCACATTAGAGGATTATTCCATTGTGAGTAACGCGTCACTCAACAAAAGGAAAACGTAAATAATCCTCCTAGGCAAGTACACCAACAACTGGCCTACAACACCCAAACCTCACAGCCCTTCACAAAGGCACAACCACCTCTATCTCCCTTCGCATCATCTCCTTTAACCAACCCTGTCCGCCACCTTGGGGTATGGCTTGAGACAGGAGGGTACGCCAACAAGACAATGGAGAACAAACTACTACAACGGATGTCCAACCATGTTACCTCCCTTAACAGAAGATCCGCAGGACTAACGGGGTGAGTAACAGTTGCCAACTCACTCATCATCCCAATACTGTGGTTCCAGAAACATGCAATATTCTTCGCCCTACTATTATGTCATCAATCAGCACACTTATCAAGGGATGGCTGTGGCCTGGGACCCAGCCACCTGTACGGTTGGAACACTTTTTGGCCCACGCTCCAGAGGAGGCATGGGCCTAATGGACTTTGAGGTCCAAGCCAACTATTTACTGGACACATGGACTAAGGAAGTTCTAGCCCCAGACCTCCTGCAATAACACTGATTCAGAGCAGCGAGGGCCAACTTTCCACAGGCTCTAAAACTATTAAACCCACACAGCCCGTCCAGCCTGATCACATACCTTGCAAAACACCCCACCGCAGTGGGCCCTCATGGAAGTTACCCACACTTCAAACACCACCTCAGCACCATTTGACTCATAGGGTGGTCCGTCATACTCACAGTCACTAGCCAGGGAAGGGGCATGCCCAGAGCTCACTTTTCACTAAGGAACCCAGAATACAACCCCCAGAGGGACACACATGAAGTGGCCCCAGTCATTGCAAAAATCGACTACCTGGATGCTTTAGACATCTCATACAATCTCACAACACAAAAGACGATATGGAGGCTTACACATCATCCGCTCCTCTAAGCAAGGGTAAGAGCTAACATATGACATTGCCTCAGAAGAACCTACAGAACAGCAGATTGCTCCAACTCTCTCCATGCAGAGTACACAGTGTGTGGATGGGATGGCACCCTACACCACCGCCTTGAAGCATGCCCCATCTATAGCCATATGATGGGAAGTTGCGTGCCTGATAAAAATCCAAAATAACTAGAATTTATCAATCTCAAGGAGCCTCCTCACGCTCCAACTCAAATCCTAAATACCACCTACCCCCGCTCCCTCATGGTAACCATTGCAAAATGGACAATCCACACTATAGCTTTGGATGCTTTCAAGGGAACCATAATGTCAGGATTTTAACCAGATGAATCTTTCTGATAGTATCCAAATTAGGGGTTTCAGTTAGTTGGGCATAATTGACAGCTAATCACCTAGTTTTTATACTATTTAATGTTATATATTTGATTGAGTTTAGGTTCGGCGGAAGCTGCATTTTCTGCAAATTGCCATCCAAAGATCGTTGTGGGAGTTTCCAGCATAAAGCTAATGAATCCGTTAAAAATCATCTGAAATGGTTCTGCCATCTAATTCAGAGCACCGGTGACTCATGCTGAGGATGCTTGAAGTCCTATTTATATATATGAATTTATATACAATTGACCTGCGACTTATGCTGAGGATGGATTGACCTAATATTAATAATTAGGTGAAGATGAGCGGATCGTGAGGGAATTGCTATGAAGTATGAATGAATAGTTTACGATCTGATAGAGGTTTAGAATCAAGAGGCTGATGGGTTTTCCAGCAGATGATTGGCCAAAGGGTACTTGGGCGCAGTAGCCCTGAAAGTAGTATAAATAGTCTTTCATTCCCTCCTGATAAATATCTCTCTTTCACCATTCTTACTTTTACTTTATAGTGGGTAATACCCTGTGGGGTAGAAGTAGATAGGATAGAGGATTCCCAATAGGCGCAGGTGATCACGCCTGGAGTGGCTGGCGCTGCCAGCTCCCATGCCTCCTCCTTATGAGGAACCAGTGGGAACCTGGCCAGCTGGCTACCAGCGGATGCGCTGACAGGCCGCCAACCCAAGCGAGGTGAAGCGCGGGAGTTGCCACGGCCACCCAGGAAGGGGGATGGACTCACTGGGGCATGCCCAGATGGGTTGGTGAAGGGTCGTGAGGGTGGAGCAGCGCGGAAGTGCCTGAGCCTCCCAGGAAGGGGCAGGACTTGCTGGGGCACACGCCAAGGACGCCTGAGGCTAAAGGCGAAGCCATTGGTGGTTAGTTGGTAGGTTGGATGCAGGACTTATAGGGGTTGGTACGCCAATGAAGGCGAAACAGCAAAGGGCCACCAGTCTTCATACTGGTTGGCCTGGCACACTAGAGGAGCCCATAGTCAATTTCGTGATACATACCACCCATCCATGAGATAATCATCAGATTTCACGTTCACCTACTGAAACACTTCCAAGCCTGGCTTTATGGATACATGAAGCTGAGGTAAAAAAGTCTTGTTGAGTCATGGTTCTCAGTCTGGTTTCTGCACATGGACCTCTTCCTCCACACCTTCTCCATAACATGGGAATCCCCCTCAGAGTAGCGCACTCAACCTCCCTCCCAAACCTGGCAGTACCAGCTGGCAACTGGGGTAGCTCGTCTACTCTAGGGTGCCTATTTTAGTTAGTTACACTTCACCTCCCCCTATCCCATTATGTATTTTGGTATTTCCTGTCCTCTTGTCATCTTACCTCAGTTAAGTAAAAAAATCTTAGAGCCAACGAATACAATGATTAGAAGCTCATTATATTGCTTTAGATTTGGTACAGCTCTATATGGATCAAATTTTTGCTATCAATGGTCCCAAATATCTACAATAGAATATATCATTTTTATCCACTTGTCATTTCTGCGATATTTTAACCACAAATGAGAACTACAGGAACCATTGAACCCTGTTATAACTCACAATTTATTTGTAGTATGGGGCTTGAGAAAGTAATCTTCTAAAGTTGCAACATAATTAGTCAAATAACCAGGTTCTGGTAAATACTTCACGAGATGACTAGAGGCTAAAGCATTAAAATACACTCCTGAACGACTACAACTCACTATATTGTACAGAAACAACTTCACCATCTATGAACCTCGTTAGCTTTGCATAATTGTGTAATGAAAACGCAAATTTTTGATAGGGAACAATTAAGAATAAATTTTTTTATGTGATGCACTTTTTCTACCTGAGTTGAGATGAATATCTGCTGAAATCTCATTTTAGTCAATTGTCTTAATTTTTTGAAGTTTAAAAGCAGAAAAGTAACAATTATAAATATAAACTTAAAGTCTTTTTTATACATTTTTTATTTTTGTTTTTTTTTCCTCTCTGACATTCAAATTTTAGCATACACTAATTCTTTTGATTGCTTGACAAATAATAAGGATTCACTAACATAGCTTTATATTTTATATTGAGCATAAGATAAAAGTTCTACTACCTGTCACTGATTGTACTACTACAAAAGATATGTAGGAGTTTTAATTGACTAGGAGGATATTTAGCTTTGATTGTGATCACCAAGTCCTACCATCTACTAAAATGAATCTTTTTTTAACTTTACTACGTCAATCCTCTAAATTTCATAGCCATGACATTATTATTATTTCATAAAGTCAGATCAGCCTAATCCTGGATTATCAATAATTATTTATCCTAACTTTTCTTTCTCGTTGCAAACCCTTTTGCAACCTATTCAATTCAAGACTAAGTCTAGTTTGATAATCTCACAGAGGAAATTAGTCTGCGCCCATGTCTGGGAGCAGTTGGGCAAGCAAGGCAAGAGGAGCAGGCGGAAGGCCCGCGGCCTCCAACATTTGAAAACGCCCCAGAGAATCTGGTGGAATAGACAAAAATCTCAAAAAACTGGCAGTCACAATTTCCCCGGAGATACTCGCGTGGCAAGCACGATGCAACCAGTACATCAACACGCCACATTCCCAGCCACTTTCATCGGTGGAATTTGGAGTCCGTGTGTATCTGGACATCCAAAAAACGGCCTTATGGGAAAAATTTTGTGAAGATGTACACAAAATTTTCCTAACCATGGTGTATGTTGCACCTCACTCCATGTTGCGCGGTAGGCTGGACCTAGGTTTTGAAAGAAAAATAGCAGCAGATGAGGCTGCAGCGGTGTGCATAGTGGTTGACCTCCCCAAAGGGTAATGGGTCATCAAAACCAAACGCACCTGATGGACAAAATCAAATTAAATTTTCCTCATGTTTGACTTTTTGCCTACTACAGTAAAACGTGACATTTTGGAGCAACACCTGAAAGATGGTCTCGCCATATATGGCGAAATACAAACTTTTGAAATGCAACATTTCACACTGATGCCACACCTGTGCACCGGCAAAGCCATCACAGTTCTGACCCCAACTGAGGAGATTGCTAAGGACCTAACCCAGATCCTGCACTCCACTTTTATTGATATCACAGGGCATACCACCCACCCATTCCAGGTAACCGTGGACAGCGCGCCCCCCATTTGCACCCACTGTGACGCGTTCAGCCATAAGGCGCACGCATGCCCCATCAAGGAGGGCGTCACATTCCAAGAGCACCCCTCAGCGGCCATGGCCAGCGGAGAGGCGCACTACAAACCAACTGCAAGCACCAAGGAGGCTTTCCCATGAGGAGCACAAAGCTGCTACCTATTGGTAAAGCCCATCTCCCCACAGGAGTGGAAGAAGGCCAAGTAGGCCCATAGGGCTGCAGCTAAGGAAGCGGCGAAGGCCACCACCACATCCCACACTCACAACGCCAGGAGGACATGGAGACCTTTGCGGTGGAAGCAACTCAGGAATCCATCACCCAATCAGATTGGGAGGCCCATGCTGAGCAGGCCACTCAATCTGAGGATCTGATGGGAGATTCGATCTCACCCAATCACTGCACCCAAGCTCCAGTCAAAACTGACTTGGGACCTATCCCAATTGAAATTTTTTTTTTGACCCGCTCAACAGTGCACTGAACTTAATTGCACCGCAAAAAATTCGTCCAACGTTGGGAAAACAAAAAGCAAAGGCCAAAGCCAAAGTGACTCTTTCTGCAAAAATTAACAAAAACCCCGATAGCGTTGCTGCTAACACCCGCACTGCTGTGAAAGCCTGTGGGGACCTTGAAGAGGCTGGTGGACCTGGGGGCCCACCCCATCGTACCTAAGGTGCGATGGGGGAAACCTTCACTCTAGGGACGCTGAATATTGCCGGACTCAAGGCCTCCCCATCCTGGGCTAGGAAACTGAGATTTTTACAACACAATTTACCCGTGGATATCCTGGCCATCCAGGAGTCCCACTGTCCACGATGTTCCGAGGAAGCTTGGAAAACAATGCTCCTCCCATCCCTATCCTTTTGGTCAAAGCACTGTGGAGTGCTAATTCAGAAAAAAAAAATTTTAAAATTCACATCCTCAGAAACATTCCTAAATGGCTGAGTGCTCATCATCACCTTCTTGTGGGCTGATGTTGCGCACACAATTGTCAACATCTACGCCCCAAATGGTGCACACAAGCGTCAGGAATTTTTCTCATCGGTCAAATCCCTCCTGCTACCCCCTGATTCCTTCCTAGTTGGCGACATGAACTGTTGGCTAACCTCACCAACAGACCAGTGGCCCCCCTCACCCCACACCCCACAGGGTCACGTAGAACTACGCGTTCTAAAAGCCACCCTTGGGTTAATGGATGTGCTGCCATGACATGCCCCACTGCTCAAAAACATGATGCGTCCCCACATCCACAACGGCCAATTAAGGTCCATGACCCGCATTGACCTTATTCTAATGCCGGCGAAATTACAACCCCACATCTCCCACTTCAAAACAATGAAAATGGAATTCTCCAACCACCGACTGGTCTCGATAACCTACCACTTACCCGTCATAGTTGCAAAGGCCCCACATTGGTGAAAAATCCGCCCCCCCGAGCTCACGTCGCCAGGATTTTCCATGTGGGTGGAAGAGGCAACTTTGGCAAAATCGTTTGTTGCACCATTTTGCGCGGACCCCATTTCCACATGGGCAACTTTCAAAGAGGACACCATCCACCACTATTGCCATCTCTCCTCCAGATGCTCCTGAGCCACATTGGTGGTTAGCTCGTGCGCTCTGGTGGATTTGCCCACTTGGAGTCCAAAATTCCAGCCACAGGATACAGCCTAGCATGGGGCTGGAAGTGGGCGGAGGCAGCCACCCACCTCAAAGCACTTGAAAGACAACACAAACATCGGGTTTGTATCCAATACAGGGCCACATGCATCACTAAAGGCGACAAGTGCACCGCATACTTCTTTGGAAAAATTTTCGCACCACGCCAGAGCGTGGCCTGCACACAGGTGTGAAGATCGGATAATTCCATTGCGGACACACTGGCCAAAGTGGCAATCAAAATGCAAAAATATTACTCTGAGCTATACCAAGCTGAACCAATTCAGCCAGCCAAAATGGCAGAATCTCTCGACTGAGCTCATATCCACACCATTTTCTGATACCCGGAAATAATGAATTTAATTACTCCAAACAAGTTTATGGACAGCCATTCGCGGTGCGCCAAACTGAAAATGCCCAGGCCCAGATGGCATTCCATATGAGCTCTACAAAAAATATTTCAAATATATATCCCCATTGCTGCTAGCCTCACTTAACCAAAGCCTGTTGGAAACGTGCCTCCTACCAGGAGGACATGAGGCCTTTACTGTCACACTCTTCAAGAAAGGGGATAAGCTTGACTTAGCCAACTGGCGCCCATTTCTCTAACAAACACAGACACCAAAATTTTAACAAAAATCATGGCTAACCGTTTAGGGACTGTAGCATCTGCCACCATCTCCCCAGAACAATTTGGTTTTATCCCCAGAAGGTTGATTTGGGATAACGTGCACTCTGTGGCTAATGTATGTCTGTCCACAGCCTCTGGGGCACTTGTATTCTTGGACCAACAAAAGGCTTGTGATAGAGTAAACTGGGAATACCTTAGGGACTGCCTCCATCAATTCCGCCTACCCTTGCTTCATAAACTGGGTGATGCTGTTCACGGAATCTGCGACAATGGCAGTGCGCGGCCCAGGCTTCCTAATGGAAGTAGTCCACCCTCAAAGGGGCCTGCGACAAGGGGACCCTCTCAGCCCACTCTTATACAACTTCAGCCTTGACCCACTAATGCAAAGTGTGAATGCCCACCTCACTGGGGTCCATGTTCCAGGCCAAACCCCAGTCAAAATGATGGCATTTGCAGATGATTGCGTGGTGGGGGTGTCTAATAACAAAGATGCACGCGCGCTTGAAGCCCTCATCCAGGAATATTCCCGGGTAAGCAACGCGGCACTGAACGCCTCCAAAACCGAAATCATCCTCCTTGGTCAGTTTCAGAACTGCTGGGCCCCAGCAATTAGTTCCCAACCCAGCTCATCTTCTCGCCCACGTCCACGCCTTACTAACTCAACACACACCGCTCCACTGGTGCTCCCCTTCATGCCATGTCCTACCATAGGACCGGTGCGCCATCTGGACGTGTGGATGGAGGCAGGTGGATATGTGTCAGCAGTAATGGAGTGCCGTATACTGGACAACGTGACGAAGTGAATCGCCTCTCTCAGAGCCCACCCTAATACCCTTACTGGCAGGGTTGTTCTAGACAACTCTATGCTCCTATTTAAAGTCTGGTTCAGAGCCCACGCCAGACCCTTCTCCCCAAGCTTCTTCAAATCCCTGTATGCTTTGCTGCAAGGATGGCTTTGGTTAGGCCGCCCTCCACCAGTACGGCTAGAGGTCATGTTTGGCCCTCATCATCAAGGTGGCATGGGCCTGCTTGACTTCAAAGCCCATGCTGCCAAGATCCTGGGCACCTGGATCGCGGCCGTCACCGCTCCTACACTCCCATCCCAACACTGGTCCCGCGCGGCCCACTCCAACTTTTCCTGAGCCTTGGGCCTCAACAATCCATCAAACCCCCACTCCCTGATGAAATACCTTGCATCACACACATTGGCCACAGGTCCTCACGGGACTAAAACCCACTACAAACAAATCCTACTCTCCATGCGAAGTGCAGAGTGGAGAATTCATATTAGTGGAAATACAACCCGAAGAGGCCGCCCCTCTCCTCAGTTACACAAGAGGTACAGGGGCTACCCATCCATGATGACGTGATCCCCATTCAACCCCATGTCCTATCCAGGGTGGACTACCTGGACATGATGGACATCCCTTATTCCACTGAGACCCAAAAGACTATCTGGAAATACGCATACCATCCTCTGTTGCAGCCTCAAGTCCGAGCCCATGTGTGGCGCTGCCTGGGGCAGGTGTATCGTACAGCTGAGCACTCTAATGCTTTACACTCATCCTGTGTCATGTGTGGCCAGTATGGAATGCTGTTCCACCGCCTGGAGAAGTGCACCACCTCTAAAGTGATATAGTGCGAAGTCCAACATCTACTGGGCCAGTATCAAACACATCCCTTCAGTATGTCAAGAGATATGTTTGCTTCATCTATGGCCTCCCCCCTTCCACCCTCCCTCCATGCTCTGGTGGTTGCAATCGCCTCGTGGACTATCCACACGATTGTCTTGGATGCCATCGCTGGCTCCATCCCCACCCTCCCAGAAGCTGTCCACAGATTCCGGTCTCATTTGGTGGAACACTTTCAAGTGTGGATGTTTGGATACCTCCCACCGCGTTGCCGACAGCTGGTCTCCTCCTGGTTCCCAGTCTGGTTCATCAAATCAAACCCCTTTTTCCACATGTGCTCAATAGTGGCTATGGCCCCTTCACACGTTCCCTCCCCCTCCCCATAAGTGGCGTTCCCATTAGCAACAAGAGATAGCAACGCTTCTCTGGGGTGCCTCCCCTGGTACTAAGTTTATCTTTCCTGAATCATATTTGGAAGTGTTCATCCCATGGTTGGCCTTCCCCAGAACAAATTTAAAAATATTCATTTATCCTGTTTATAAGCAAAAAACACCAAAAATAGTGACTATCAAAGATAGATAAAATGGTACCAGAGAAATAATCAACACAGTCAACCTAATTTAGAGTACAATATAAGAACATATATATAATAAAATTAAGAATATTCCAAAAGAATAGTCTTAATATTAGCCCAAATTTATATTTTTGCAGGCCATAATGGTCTGCACATTTGCACATCAAATTAGACATTAATTTGATGTGCCTTTTGACAAGTTTCATATATATAAAAATTTAGATAATTATAAGTATAAGATTGCGGAACTATATGACTTTATATAACAATTGCATTTATAGTTTAATAGCTAATTTAATTGACCTAAATCATCCATTAAAAAGTTTTTGAGGACCATCTAGTACTAAAAAAAAGTTTTTGAACAAAATACATAGCCATAGGGGGTGGAAGGCGAGTTGGTAAGGGCATACGGCTACTAACCTGAAGGTTGCAGGTTCAATTCCCGCCCTTTGCACATCGATTGGGGTGCCAGCCAAAGGAAGCAATTGGCGGTTAGTAGGTCTAATAATACGAAAACCTTACCCATGACATAACCAGAAAAATTTGAGTCCCGATCTGAAGGTGGAAAAACTTTCTTTGACGGAGTTGACCCTGTTCAGGTTTCATGTCATTTCTTTCTTTTGGTCATGCCTGTCCCCTGGTCAGCTTGCCTCGGTTAAATAAAAATAAAACAAAATACATAGCCATAATGATTTATTTACCCCATATATATTACAAGTATTGGAGAGCTATGTGTCATGGGTTTTTTCACTTTTCTAGAGAGTTGTTATACTCATATATCATAATATACTGAATTTAGGTTCCAATTCTTATATATAAAAGCTACTAAAAATTTATAAGCAAAGAATGCTCCTGGACCAGGTCCTCAAATAATATAGGGTTTAGAATTCTTTCTTTCTAGAAATTAATTTTAGTAGATTACCCATTATAAAAACCCTGACCTTATGTGCCATTTTTTGTTATGTTTTGTTTATTTCTTATGGCTATAGTTAGGAGTATCCCTTAGGGATGAGGCCAGATCTTTACACCATTGTAATCAACTCGTTTTCTCTCTGAGACCTATCATTGTAGTGGTGGCAGGTAAAATATGTAAAGATGCTGCCAAAGATGCCCAAAGCCTTGGGAAGGGCTGTTGGAAGTCAATAAAAATGTGCAGAAGGGGGAATTCTAGCTAAGTAAAATTACTCCCTGCCATCTCACTCATTTATCTCTAGCCCTTAATTACCTTTCATGTAGTGGGGTTTACAAGGTCGTCAGGAAAGACTGGAACACCCCCTCACATCCCTTGTTTGCTGTTCTGATTAGCTTTTTCCCTAGATGATTTCTTCCTTCAGGGCTGTGCATTAGGGGTAATGGAAAATTTACAACCTCTTCCTATAACCCAGTGGCCCAGGAGAATGAGAAATTAATGTTATGGTTGTTTCAATTTGCTAAAAGTGGTGCCATACCTTACCAAATTTTATCATTTAATCTGTGTGTAAGTATAATAAATATTAAACTAGGTTATTTTAAGAAACCAAGATGCTCTTAGCCCAAGCCTCATTGATAGTATAAGATTTGGGGTTCAACTTTTTCCTTTTTTAGTTTACTACTATAGTTTCCTTAAAAGTAACAACCTGATAATATGTGCCAACTTTTAATAGGTTTTGTTTTTTTCTCCAATTTAAAACTTTACTAGCCCTTTTTGGATGATCTAAGTTACTTACACTATGATAGCACTCTATGAATTAGAATGGGGAATAATGGAAGTTAAGGCCAAATATATTACATATGTTGACAAAATAGAGAGGAAAAAAAGAGATATAGTATATAAATTTATTGAGCTTAATGGTTTGTTTTAGTGTTTACTATTCAAGTCAAATCATAAATTCTTACAATCACATTAAAAAATTTCAGTTTATTTATAGAATTAATATCAGCAGACCTTTTGTTTAAAGATCTCATCCTGCTGTCTTCAATCTATGATGCTCTCAGATGTCATTTGTACAATTTAAATGCTAAAACAGTTTATAAGGAACCAAAGATCTTCATCCCTTTAGTTTTTAGTTAAGTGCTTTTGCAACATCCTGAGATTATAATATTTAACTTCTTAAGCTGATTTTATGGTAGTTGTTGGAAATTTGGATTTTACTAGTTCAGATGAAGTTCAAATGTTAGATAATTTGCAGCCTGATCAATTAAGTTCCACTGGTGTAGAACTAATCTCTCATTTGCTTCAATAATTAAATCAAAGCAAAGTTCAAGTTTATATAAAAATACATAAAACAACCGCTCCATTAATCTAAATCTTATTGATGTCAATGACATTGACGCCTGCTGCCCCAGCTTAGGATGGTGGTACGCCGCCATCTGGCGTCTTTTGGCTGCCGCCAAAGTGCGCCTGGGCTGGCTCTGCTAGCCCCCCTAATGCTACTGGATGTTATGTCTCCCCTCGTGACTTGGCCATCATCTTGCAAGTTCCCAGGTGGTGCTCTGGTTCCCTTTGGTGCTCCCATGGAGCAATTTGCGTTTTGGCCTCTGGTCAAATATGTTTCATTTTCCCATATGCAAGCGCAACCATCATCAAGATGACCATGGCAGTGTTTAAACCTGCTGGCTTCATTGATTTCAGCCCCTTTTAGGGTATTTTAACTTGGTTTCTGTTCCTAGGCCGATGCAAATGCAGCATCTAAGCTGCAATTAATTTATAAATAAATCCCCCTCCAACCGTTCAAACCTGGCTCCAAGATGAGGCCACTTTGATGGTCCAGCTCGCAGGGTTGCCTTCCTACCTTTCCCCCAAACGCCTCTGCCATGAGCTCATGTAGGGTTTGCAATTTATGGCGCAGACCCCCATGTTGCAATTTGTGGTTCTGAATGGAGCAGATCGTTTGGCAGGGCCATGCGACTTTGTGACAATCCGCCCATTTCATCATGACACTCACCTTGCGATTCACCTCACATGGCGATCAGACCCACCCCTGATCATCCATTCTGGGCGTGTGTTGAGAATGGCCACGCCATTTGCCCCTTGTGCTTTGAGCTTGATCACTTGAAGCGAAAGTACCCTACAGCTTCCACCTCTGCTGCTTCTGCCACTCCTCCTTCTGGCGTTGGTTCAGTGGCCAGTTTGGCTTAACTTTTCAAATTGGGCTCAATCCTCCCGCCCCCAACCTCAGTGAATTCTGGTGCTACTTCTAAGATGGCAGCCAATCAAAATTAAAAAAATAAAAAAATGTTAACAATTCAACCAGATTACAAAATCCTGAGTCAATGTCTGACTCAGTTTCAGCTGAGCTGCCATGATCAATGGCATGTGGCCAATAAGCTTCTGCCACTACACCAATTCCGGTGGCTGTCCCAGTGCTGGAGAATCCAATTCATTTGAGGCTCTCAAATGGACTGATGAAAATGAACGGCTGTACCATGTCAAGCCAGATCTTGCTTTAGGGAAATTTTTCATTGATCCTCCTGAATTGTGGCCCCACCGTTTATACAATTGAAACAACTTCCCAATTTATAAAAATATTAATAAAATAGCAGTTGAAGCTGCTGCAGCTCCTGCCAACACCCTCCTCCGCCAACAACTCCATAGAGCAATGTAACCTCTTGTTGAGGGTATTCCCATCTCAAATTACCCTATGATTTTGAGGAGGATGCAAAATATAAAATTGAGGAGCTCGCTTTTGCTGCAAGCCTAAGCTGGCATTGACATGGAAAAAACTTTTCTTTTTAACCCTGATTATCCGAAAATCCAACAGAGCATAAAATCTTTCACTTGTGTGCCAGCTCTCATCACTTTTGCTGAGCATCAATTTGCTCAATACGTTGAGGCGATGGACACCACTGGCATTATAAATGAAGAAAACCCACAACTATACCCCTTATGCCCCATGTTGCTGATGCTCCCACCCCAATGCTGTCCGCTATGATCTGCCAGCTAAAGCGGGCGCCAGACGAAAGCTTTTCTAAAGCTTCCTCACCTTCTGATATGGCTTCCTAAGCTGTTAGCTGAGGTGCCATATTAGGAACTTTTTAATTCTAATAATCCCTTTGTTTGGCCCATTTGCAAATAAAGATGCGTGGTGGCTCCCCCTTTTGGGTTGGCCACCACTAGTGCTAAAAAGAGTTCCACTGGCGCAGAAGCTACTGAAATCACAACAAGCAATAATCTCTAAGATAAGTAATTATTAACTCAACTTCTCCTGAATCGAGAGGAATACCTTGTAAAGATCTTGCCATTTGGAGATCACCTGAATCAGATTTACCTATTGGTAAAGATTGTGTCCACCATAAACCCCCAAATTACTCTGCTTCATTCCAGAATTTTGCTGTACCCTACTCAATCCTAGATTTCAATCAAAGCTTTAAATATCCCTTAATTTTAACAATAAAGATTTACTAAGTCATAATATCAACTTTTGCCTAGTTTTACTAGAGTTTAATAGCGTTGAATAAGTATTTGCCTGATCAATCAGCAGAGATTTGCCTTGAAAATGACCCAAATTCCTCCAAGAGATTAACCTAGAACACTAAGTCTACTAGGAGATTCTTCTGTGGCTATTATGACTAATAACCGTGTAGCCTATGTGGAACCTTTTTAAAATAAAAACTCAATACTGGTGCTCCCGCCAGGTGGCTTTCAAGTTACCTGGTTAAGATGTACCTTCACATGAACGATGCAAGCAACAATAACCCTACCAATGGGGAGGAGAATATAAACTTGATTAGTGGACCATTTTTTGGTGAAAGCCATGAAGCTCAAATTAGAGCTCATGACCAACAACTGCTAAAGGTGCTTGAGGTTATGGATGAATATTAAAGGAAATTTTCTTGACAAGGATTTAACCCTGAGTTTTATGTATAACAAATGCATTTCCCTGTCATCTAAAGTAGCAATACATTCTATCAAGATTGAAAATCTTTGCCAAATCCTAGATTCAAAAGCCTAACTCGTTCATATTAACACCTGCTACACCACCATCCAGGATGCGATAGATGATTTTGGCCATCATGTTGATCTGGCTACCCCCAAACTGACCTAAGAACCACTTAGGCAACTCATTTAACCTTACTCCGTTACAAGCTAAGTATGCTCTCTCTTACACTGTTGGATACTTCAAGCCCACCTTTATAGAAAAGTGTGTGCCTGGGACCAACCTCATCCAATCTTACTTTATGGGTATGAAAATTCTATGGAACATGCTACAGATTGCCAACGGTGCCAGTGCATACAAACCTGTCTTGATAGTAAGGCTCAAGAGATTATGATGGCATATTTAACAGTGTATTACTTGGGCGGAGCTAGATGACGCTTATCAAAGAATTTTTAAGTAGTATAACCTTGTCAAATTTTATATAGGCATTAATGAAGATATGCTTTACCTGTGGAGAAACAAATATCAAGTTTGCTGAGCGGTTTTATCATGAAACTTAGGCCTTAAGTCCTAAATCTAGTTAACTTGGACAATACCATCGCCGCCATCCTTTCTCGTTTCAACACAGTATGACCCTTATACTACACTTCCAGAATGCAAAAAAGCTATTCAAATCAGTTCTAAATATCAAGTAATCTATCATAGTGTTGCCTGAGCTGAGGTGCATCAAACACATAACAAGAAAACTGGCCCCAAATTCATTAAGTGGAGGATTTAAAAGATCTTAACCTCAACGCTACCATTGCTCTTATTGTGGGTTCCTTGGGCATCAGGAGGATTCCTGTTGAAAAAAGGGCGATGAGGCGGGAAAAGCGGAGTCATATTAGAGATAGAGGCACCCTCTAATGATAACTCTGTGCCTTATCCCATGTCTACCGTTGCTTCCCCACTCTGAATGTCACTTCTTATCCACGCCTGATGAAGTGGACTTCTGGACCTAATAAGCTCAGTAAATGATCTAAATTCTTCTTAATCTTCTCTTTGTTGACACCTTCCGCTATAAAATCCTTTTGCTCACTCTCCCATTTTGGCACTGAGGTTACCCGCGTTGAAGTAGTCTTCCATAAGGAGAAAATTTTGGACATAATGATACTAAATCGCTGGTTAACATCATCTCTTCTAAATTGGTGAAATGATTAAAGATCGCACTGGATCAAAATCACCCCTTGGATTATGGGACTGAGGGGCCTCATTGAACCAGATCTCTGGGTGCTTAATATTTCTTGATGATTCGTTTAGATCAATGGTTGTGTTAGCTCCAGCGTTTGTGCTAGAGAATGACGGTTATAATCTTCTTATAGGCTTCAAATTCTTTATTTAATTTGACACCATTATTAGTCATAAAGAATTGTATTTATATATCATAAGAAAATGTATTCCCCTAGTTGTAAAGACGCCCCAAAGAGAAAGGATGATGAAAACCTAGAAGTTGTTTATGGAAGCATTCAAAATCCTTGAACGGCTAGAGTACTGAGTAGTCAGGAAAAAAAACCTAATGCCTCCTTTCACCACTGAGGCTCAAGGAGGGATGTCTATGTAATCTAACAATTGAGTAATTATATCCCCAAAATCTCAAATAATGGTAGACAGAAGGATCCAAGTTAGCATCCAGCTTGAACACCTATTAGAAATTCGTGGAGGCACTAATCCAGCCAATCAAACCTCTTACCTGCCCCAGGGTGCTGGAACCTGTCTATTGGGGGCCCTAACCATTTTGATGGGCAATTTAACTGACAACCTATGCAAATAACTCAAAACTAACCTGTTGCATAAGTTCAAACTTTACCCGCTGATCAAGTTTAATCTGTTTTTGGTATGAAAATCTACACATTTTAGTGATTGATAGGGACATTAACATCACCCATGTCAAAGTAAAAATAGATGAAAACCTCACCTCTAAGAAGCGGTGGCAAGCGGATGCTTTGAATGAAGAGTATGCTGACATATTCTTGGAAGGTCTAGGAGACTTCAGAATGAAAAAAGTGTACAGCATAGAGTGCTTACAGGCGACTCTCTCTAAACTATGATCAACCCTAACAGAAATCTAAGGTTAAATGAAGCCCAGGTGATGAAAAATCCAACTCCTGGACGCTGTATAACTCAAGCCCTCACAAAGTCCATGGGCCTCACCTTTGTTGCTTATATGAAAGAAGAATGGGGACATTGATAGTAAATAATTACCATTGGTTGAATTTACTTAACTGAAAAGGAAAGTTATTCACTACCACAAATTAATGATCTTTTATTTCACTTAGCTGTTTTTCAATTCTCCTCTGAAATGGATCTTGATAGCGCTTTTGGAAGATCGAGTTTTCTCCAGAGAATCAGGAGAAATGTGCCCTTATAGCAAGTGAGGGGTTATTCAAACTTATGATAGTGCCCCAAGTACTATGTAACGCCTGGCCACCTTCCAAAGGGCGATGGACGGCTTGCTAGGAGACTTGGAGATGTCATGTGTATTAGTTTTCCTCGATGATGTGACTGTGTTCTCTCACACCTTTGACCAACACCACACTCACTTAAAGGAAGTGTTTGCCCATCTATGCTCTGTTTTGCTGTAGCTAAAACCAACCAAGTGCCATTTTACAAAACTGACATAAAATTACTCAAGCAAAAAGGTACCTGGGAAGGGACATTGCCATAACAAGACAAATTGGTCATTATTGAGAAGAAAACTCGATCATCCAGATTACATGATATTCAGGTTTCCTAAGGATGGTCAGAGATTATTGAAAATTAAATTCTTCACTTTGCTGATATTGCTGAAGGGTTGATGTATCTGCTCCATAAGGAGTTTCCGTTCCAATAGGAAACCACTCAACAACAAGCTTCTTACTCCTAGGAAAAATCTTAAGAATGCTTTTGCATTTTAGATTCCAAATTTTAATAGCTGTTTATCTTTTTAACTAATGTTATTGATGCAGATGTTTTGGCCATCCTGGTGCAATTTATTTCCAATCAAGTTGACCATCCTATAGTTTATTTTAGTAAAGCACTAACCAGGAGGAAATTAATCACAGAATTACTGAGTGCAAATGCCTAGATGGCTTGCTTGCCATTAAAGATTTCTAACTTTTTCCGTATATGAACCAATTTACAGGGGTTATGGACCATGCCTCACTACGGTGGCTACAACAGTTGAGGATCCAAATGGACGGCTGTCCCTCTGGGCACTCAAACTCCAAAGTTATAACTTTTCCTTTTTTCATTGCTCAAAAATAATACATCAAAGAACCAATGGATTGTCACAACTACACATATTGACACTCTATGCCTTCATAGAGGATCAAATCTATGACTTGTTGGTAAAACTGGGGAATGGAGCGGAGAGACTCATGAAGACCAGCAATGACTGAAGATGATGACCAAGCGTACTCAATTTGAAGTTAAACTTTTGTTTAAGCAGGTTGGAACATTTTGAATGACTTATGTCTGCCCGCCACCTAAAACAGAAATTTTCTTTAGAGGCTAATTTGACTTTAAGCCATGGCGCCACAAGGAGAACCCATCTGTTGTTGGTGGGGCAATGCTACTTGGAATGGATGATTGATTTGATCCAAGACGTCATCCATTATTGTCTTATTTATGTTGAACAGAAACCACCCAATCCAACTTATCGACACCAGGTTGCGGGCCCTTATGCCCCAATTTCTATCATCAGTATTGAGACTTTTAATCCACTGCTTAAGGTGATGTACGGCCAAAGATATAACATACTAGTATTCAATCACTTCACAAAATGGGTGTGGTTATCTCATATGCCTCGCCACTTCTAATGTAACCGCTTCATTTTTATTCAAACAGGTCTTCACCCAACATGGTAGCCCAAAGGTCCTGTTATCTAAAAATGTCACCAACTTCATATCTTAAGTAATTGTATCAATTTATTGATGGGCACTTAAGCCTCCTTTACTTCCCCATATCATCCTGCTACCAATGGAGCAGTGGAACGAACAAATGGAACTCTAGTCGCATGCTCTGCAAGGTGGCTCAATATAACCCACTTCAGTAGAACAAACAAATGGAACTCTAATAGCATGAAATGCAAGATGGCTCAATATAACCCAACTTAGTAGAACAAATACTTTCTGGCAGATCTATTGGGCTACTTCATGAGCTACCAATAAGCTATCCAAATGTCACCTTTTCAAGCTCTATATGGCCAAGAGCTGATCTTACCCTCAAGTGTTCAACCCTTAATGAAAGCCTCCATACAGAAACAGCCAATCTAGCAATTCAAAGGCTGGAAAATGATTTATTTTGATTACAAGACTTAGTTGCCAAGAATATAGGGACTTAGTAAATGAGAGGTGAATCAAAGCAATCCCCAGAAACTGGTTTTGTTTTGATACCAGATAGGGGATATGGTCCTTTTCTACCACCACCAGCCAAAGATTGAGTTCAAAATCTTGATATGCTATGGTTAGGACCTTATCAAATTTTTAGAATTGAGGACTGAAGTACTCGATCACTCCCACCAAATTGGGCTCCATTGTAAAATGGGTCAACTCTGATTTCATCAAAGTTATGTCCCTCCTCAGAAAGTTCTTGAGGGGTTTTGTCAGGAATTATGTGAGTCAAACTAGTTTAGATGAAACTTAAATGCTATATAATTTGAAACCTAATCAATTGAGTTCTGCAACCTCAAAAGCTACCAAAATTGCAACAAATGCTGAACTCCAAAATGAGCAATTAAAATCATGCTTTAGCAATTAGGTGAAATATCTGGTAAAGTTCTTGCCATTTGAAGTTTCTCTGAATCTTCCATATCAATCAGGAAATATTGTGTCTTCTGGAATCCCCCACATTCCGTTGCATGATTCCAGAAATTTCCATAACCTACTCAATCCCTATTTTTGCCAAAGCTATCCCTTAGTTTTAAAGCCATAAAGATATACTTAGTAATATAGACTATTGTCTAGTATTACTAGAGATTACCTAATGATGACTAGAGATTTTACCTGCTCGATTATCAGAGATTTGCTTTGGAGATGACTCTAATCTCGCCAAGAGATTATCCTTGAGACATAAGTCACAGGAAGATTCTTAAGGTGCTCTTTTGACTATAAGTTTGTGTTTCCTATAAAAGGAAATGGCCTTCAAGATTGATTAAAAAATAAGTAGTAATCGTCCTTTTATGAATTTAATAACTATACTAATTAAAAAGGATTAAAAAGGAGTTTAGAAATATTATAATTTTTATCACATAATTGATTGATAAGCATATTTGCAAATTTAATTTGTTGTTTGTTTAGTAAACCAGGTATAAGGGAGGATACCCCAATGGTAGAGTATGGACCCTCTACCACTGCCTCCCAAGTTTGATCCTGGTAATGGACTTTGGGTAGGGGACGATTTTGACTGTGTTGGTTTTGTGCGCCAATGCCCCAAAACAAGATAGTGAATAGCAAAGGCGGTCCATGGAGTTCCTGGCCTATCATACGCCGCGCATGGAGGTTTTCTGGGTTTTATCCTCCTTTCCCATTTTCTTCACTTCCCTAATCGGTGCAGTACCATCCCCAGGTCAGCCCACCTAAAATAAAATTTAAAAAATTTAGTAAACCAGGTATAAGTAAGCAATAACAACCACTTAAAGCCACAAAATGAACGTTGAAACTATATGTTATCTAAAAACCTACTACCTAAATAAAACAACTTTTCTAAAGGACCATATGGTTTAGTAATTCTTATATCTATTATAAAACAATTACCTGACAGGAACCATGATTCATCATTACCTCAGCCATCTAAATAATAAAAAACATGCCACTACTTTTGTGGTGAAAAATGGATGATAATGCCAGTATAACAAGAACTCCCAATACACTTCCTCAAATTTCAAAGAAGACAGAATATCTTTGAGAACTAAGGACCTTGGTTTATAAACGTAAACAGAAAAAAAACAAGCTTATCAAGTAATCTCACTATGACATACACATAGTTAAATAGTTAATACTTTTAACTTTTCTAAAGCAAATGATTCCAAAACATTCTATATATGCTGGTATGAGATACTTTTATACAATAGTAGTAGAATAGTAGATACTAAATTAAGGTTGAAGAGCAATTAGTGTAGTATTAATTTTTGTTTAAAACCTAACTTTTATCAGATTTGGTGAATATAAAGAAATTTATATTATTTAAAAAGTTTATTAATAATTGGTAAAGTTAATGCTATGTAAATTTTTGATCACTCAAGTAAACAACAAAAAGATTCGCTTTTACTGAACATGCAAAAAATGAAACATTTGATCATGAAAAGAGAGTCATATATCAAATTTATTTCTTTATAGCATAAAATTTTGTAATGAATAATCATAAATGTCTCTGTCAGAATAAGAACTGGGCAAAGCATTAGTAGCAATACATTAGAGTACTTTTGCTTTTTATTTAATTTATAAAAAATAAAGTGAACACTAAATTATAACAATAAATAAAGAAGTCCACAGAAAATAAAAATAAAATATAGAAGAAGCTGCATTATTATGGAAGCCAAAAGACGTAACTTATGAAAATACCAAAAATTACTGATTGTATGACCTCTACTAGGAAATTTCATGATATCAAGAGTTTAAAACTTATATAGCAGCAATCATGAATGAAAAATTAATATGAAACAATGGTTTACAGTTATCCCAGAGCTTATAGAGGCCCCAAAAAGCTTTAAAGTTTAGTTTTGGCTATATGTGAGGTGACTTAAATTAAGAAAATAATCAATATTATTTAAATTAAGTTCTAATAAATGCTTTATAGTTTAAAAAGTCTTTTTTCACCTGTTTTGAAGGCTTGAGAAAAGAAATTTTATAAGTGTACTATACAATACAGTCATAAAGTAGTTGGAATAATTAAAGTTGTTTGTTTATAAGCCCATGACTATAGTAAATAAAGAATATCAACATTTTGTCCTTAGAACCCCCATTCCCACAACCCATACTCGCCTCCCTTCAGACACCACGCTGGTAGTATCCTTTGCAAATCTCCCATCTACCTTCCACCCCAGGTTTTGTATGACAAGTTGGTCGCAGGATTCATGGCTTATAGCACTCAGCCCAACCTCATCTTTGCCATTCCATCTGGTGCAGAGCGCCTTGCTGCTCCTCGGGCAACAGCCACCATCATACCACACCACCCTACCATAGCCCAACAAATCCCACCCCGCGCTAGTGTGGCTGCAACTTTATTCATTTCTTTTGGGCTCAAGTCAATAATGGTAGGCATATTTGTTCCCTCTGCTTTGGCCTCAACCATGCAAAAAGAGCGTGCCCTCAGGCCAAGTCCGCTGCTGCAGCTTCTGAGCCCCCTCTGGAGGTTCAGTATGGGGCGCTTTGCTGCCCCCTCCCACCCTCCAATCTCGTTCAGTGGGCCCACATGGAAAATCAGCCCCCCAAAACCTCCAGCCTCACTCTTCCACCTAAATCTACCCCAGCCAATCAGAGCAATGCTTGGACCACCATTGGCATATAAGCAGCTGCCCATTCGCCCAATCCCACCCACCCAAATTTGAACGCCACTATTCCAGTAAACCAAAATCCATGGGATCTATTGGCTGAAACTGACGAATCAGGTACTGTCCTCATTAGTAAGCATACAGGTCAACCTCTCTGCCAAGGCGATTATGGTCAGGAGGAATTTTTCCTTCCTGACTTTGATGAAACCCCTACCTCTCGCCATTTCGTTCCTCTACCCAATACAGCCCCCTTCCAAAGTGATCACCAGCTCGCCTTGGCTGCGGTGGCCTCTCCTCACTGCCTGAAACTACGCACCGCGGTGGCCCAGTCAGTGGCTCAGCTCCAGCATGGCCTGCCCACCCTCTTCTTCCCCCCAACTTCCCTGAATCTCCCTGCAGTGACATCTTGAAACTATTTGATGATGCTGAAATTGCTGTTATGAATGTCGCAACGATTGCTTCATTCAATCCCTCAGCCAAAATCACCCGCCACAGTATCTCCCTTTTCACCCAACTTCCTGAAGCCCGCAAAGAAGCTGAAGTTCTCCTCGCAGCTTTTGTTGAAACACTTTCCCATCATTATCTTGATGCGGAAGAGGAAAACTCCTACTATGCTGACCTCAACCCCCACTATGCAGATGCCCCACCACCCTGGCTCTCTGCTCTGATCTGGTACTGTAACCAACATTCCATGATTGAGGTGGGTCTTTGTGAAAACCAACCCCCCACCCCTCCTCACCCTCTGCCATGGTGAACTAACTGTTTCTGATTACCACCTGGTTAGTAGTTTTGTTTTGTTGTTTTGAGTGTTGTGTTTGGTACTGTCCATCTCCTGGTTGGCGTACCTCAAATAAATCGAACATTTTGTCCTTAGATAAATATCAAGGCTCTTATTAAACACATAAAATTGTATATCTTCTGTAAAGATAATAAGAGCCTCACCAAAAAAGGATAAAAGCTATGTCATAATATAGGTTTCTTGACAGCAAACATGGTTTGTAACTATAGCATCAGCTTAGATATTTAGCTTTAAATCTATATAATTATATATAACGTAACTCCTTTTATAAACTAATTTTATGGTGTTACATCAAATTTATGTCCCTCCATAGGCTAAGTAAAGTATATCTAGTTGTAACTAAATACTATTTAATATAAAATGTTTTGATTTTTTTGTTTTAGTAAGGCCCAACCCAAGAGAGGGGGCCTCCACATTTCTTTATTTATAGTGTGCTAATTAAAGGGAAAGTTAAATAAAAATCCTAGAATAGTGCTGAAACATTAGCCTAAGCATCCATTCTAGAAGGGGAAGAGGGGGTGGGGATTTCGTCCTGTGCTGGCTTTAGGTGGTGGGCAAAGGTAGACAGAAGGGGAGTTGGAGGATCAGTGGTGTGCGGCAGAAGGAGAAAGAGGTAGGGTTCTCCTCATCAATGAGGCCAGCAGTGTGCATCACCTCAACAAAATGGGTGAGTTGAAATTTGGCAAAGGTAATAAACTTGGGCACACATCTGAAGGATTTTTTGTTTTCACAGGTTTAGGGGTGTTTGGGGTCATAGAGTGAAGATCTTGCCGCATTGGCACATGCGAATAGCTTCTAAGGCTAGTTCTTCAAATTAAAATTTGGCATCCTCGGGGAAATCTAAAGAAAGTTAAGTATAGAAAAACCCTCATAGTGTGGCTAATCGCCACATGGAGGGCATGGCAGAGGGGGAGTTAGTGGGTGCAGCAGCTGCATCAGCAGCCTTTGTATGGAAATATTTATAAAATGGGAATTTATCTCAATGATGGAAATGACAGCAGTGAGTAAAAATGGGGTTTGTGACGGTCAAGGCGCAGCATGACTGTCACATAGATCTGACCCCCCAAGGTGGGAATCAGGGCTCATAATAATATTGATAATGCTAATAAAATCATTGTTTGAGGGCAATGACCCTTGGAAATGCATATTGATGAATCAGATCTAATAAATTGAATAAACTTTGGAGTGGAGGTGGCAAGGGCTGACGTAAATGGCAAGCAGGCCAATTAAAGGCCATCAACCTGAAATCTGCTAAAATGAGAAATAATGATGACAACGGAAAAGGGAAGCCAGCAAATCAAGGGCAGCCAAGCAAAATTATGCCAAAAGTGGTAACATTGAGAACCATGGCAATGGGCAGCTCAGCAAATCAGGGGCTGAAAATCCGAATCCACCACTAACCAAGAATATAAAGAGCAATGGAAAAGAGCAGCCCATCAAATCAGGGGCTGTCAAGCTGAATTATGCCAAATCTGAAGTAATGAAATTGAGGGGAGCAGCAGCTGAGCGAATCAGAAGTCACCAGAAAATTTTAACAAATTTTAATCAAAAAGTTGACATGGAAATGCTGGCTCTGATTCATCCTTGATGAACGATATTAAATGCGTAAAAGTTTCACAACGCCTGGGGTACTCAACGAACAGTCTAGAATGGCCTAGATGGGAATATTAGGGGCTGAGATTCTTGAAATAGGCCTGCAGATGGCTCACTGCCCACAGACTCCGCAGGAACAAATTCCCTCATATTCCCCTATTCCCTAACATAAATACAGCAAGATGAAGGTGTTTAGGACAACTTCATTTTCTAATATACAATAAAACCTCAAAAAATAGAAACAAAATTTTAAATCTCTAAATCGTTTATTCAGATTTTGGTAGAAAACCCTGGATTTTGAGCGAAAAATGTACCATTCCTCAGACTTTGATAGAGAAGTTGCCTCTCTGTACGCTCTCTCTGGTGGACAGACTGTTCTCCTCAGTGTGAACATTATTCTTACCATATTCTAAGGATATTTAATCTTTCATCAAGCCAACAAATGAAGGACCTGACAACAGCAGCACTCTCATGTTTGTGGGCCCTCAACTCGGGCCCTTTTGCCCAACTGTTTCATGGCAATGTGGAGGGACCCCGTTCATCACATTAGACAAAATTCATTAATCTCATCTCCCTTTTATGGGATGGGATGGGGAAACCATACGAGAGAGCCCTACCCACTTGGTATGAGCACACAACCACTCTCCTGATGGTTATCTTTTCCATCCTGTTCCTGCTAAGGGAAGCCTCTCACCTCCTCCCATCCTGAGAGAACTTCTTTGCTTATGTCCAACAGGTAGATGCCACGTCCAAGTTTAGACAAGCACTGACCCCGGAGGAGTTGAGTTTAGTGCATGGTACCTTCTCTCGCATTAGATTGCAGGCCTGACTCACCACGGCCACTGGGGGACAAAAGCAGAATCCCTCCAGATCGCCCAGCTGATAGCATACCTGATAAAGTACTTGTCCATCTGGCTCACTGCCCTCTTGGAAACATAGCCAGCCCTTCCAACCTCTCTGGAGGACTGCCTCCATTTGGTTGAAAGAGCCGCCACCCCAAATGGCTCTCAGGATGTTGCCTGGTCAGCGCTCTTGGCCCTAACCAAGGGTTAATGGCCGTCAAGGAGTACGCTTGGCTGTTCCAGCCCCTAACCAAAGCTTCAAAAGTGACTGCTTCCCAGCTCGCACAGATGTTTAGACAGAACCATTGCCTGGACATTCTCATGGCTATGGCTTCTGCCCCGCCTGGGGGCAACCTTGTAGGAAGAGTTCACTGTTGCCTCCCAGGTAGAGAATCAGCTAGCTCTGGCCCAATCCAGGACCTCTGTGCCCGGGAACCTTAGTAGATTCCATGGATGACACATGGAGTAAGAGCCCATCTCAAACCATGTTGGGCAACAAGAGCAGGTTGCCTCTGGTGAAACTGCCCCACGCCCTACAGATCCTGCACCAGCAACTCTCTGCGGCTTGGAAAGCCCCACTTACAACCTTCGCCTGACCTCCGCTTACACTTCTTCACTCAATAAAGGAAACTGTTCCTCTTATATGTTTATTCCGCTCACTTTGAAGAGAAAGGAGAAGGGAAAAGGGTTAGGTTAGAAAAACTGTGGGCGCTAGTGGACACTGAAGCTGAAGAATGTTACCTGAACTGGGAGTTAGCCAATAAAATAAAAGCAAAAATGCAAGAAAAGGGTACCGTGACTCTTGTGGACACCCCCAAGTCATCAGAGTGCTGGGAGATTGAGCCCAAGATCAAACTTCAACAGGGGCTCCACCACTTCTGGGAAGACTTTTGTGCTATTTCAAACCTGTCCCACACCATTGTTCTGGGCATGAGATGGTGGCATAAGCACTCCCCACACTTTGATCTGGAGGAGGGCCAGGTGACGCTTCACTCCAAGGATCAAGAACCTGTAACGTTAGAATTCTTTACCTCAGGTAGGAGTAGGCTAGGCGTGAACTCAGTTTAACTAGGTATGGAGATGGAAAGAGTACCCAAGGAATTCAGAGATTATGAACACCTGTTCCAGAGAAATGTTGCCGCCACTTGCGCTCAACAAAGTCCTTTTGCATTCTCGTTCTAGTTCAAAAGGAAACTGAAGCTCCCAAAAGGAAGCCCAGTGTACCCCTGAACCCCAGAGCAAGTGAAGCCCTAGATTAGATGTTATGGATATGTTAAAGCGAGGGTAATTGGCCTTCGAAATCACTAGTGGTGTCTCCCATCCTCCTGGTCCCCAAGGACAATGGCGAGCTCTGCCCCTGTGTTGACTACTAATGGTTGAATGCCATAACCAAAAAGGACCCCTCTTCCATCCCGCTGATGGTGAGCATCTCCAGATGATTGCTGAAAGCTAAGTGTTCTCTTAGTTGGACCTGGTTGACGCCTTCAACCTAGTGCCGGTGGTACCTGAGCACCAGCAATACATGGCCTTCAAGTGTCACCTAGGATTATATGAGTATAAGGCCATTCCGTTTGGTCTTAAGAACGCCCCAGCATTTTCCAGAGGACCATCGATCATGCCCTGGGAGACTTGATTAAGAAATGCTGTGTCATACATGGATGACATCCTGGTGCTCTCCAAGTCTCGTGAGGTGCACACGGAGGACTTCAGGAAAGTCCTCAGGGTGCTAGAAAAGGCTAACCTGCGATTGAAACCCTCCAAATGCGAGTTTTATAAGGGCTCAGTATCTCTCCTAGGCACCGTTGTATTTATAAAAAAGGAACGGCCATCTACCTGGACAAGATGACAGCAGAGAAGGAGTGGGTGGCGCCAATGGATAAAATGGGGGTGCGCAGTTTCTTAGGGGTGGTGAATTTCCTGAGGATATTAACCAAGGACTTCTCTGAAACAGCAGCCCTACTTATCCAATGGACCGGGCAAGTCCCTTTTCAATGGGTAGAGGAAGAAGAGATGGCGTTCCAGGCCATCAAGGAGGCCCTTCTCACAGCGCCAGTCCTATTGTACCCAGATACTGACTGACCATTTATTGTGGAGACAGATGCGTCCAATTTCGCCATCAGGGTGGTCCTCTTGCAGACAGGGGGATGGTTTGGAGCACCCAGTATGCTACTTCAGCAGAAAAATGCTACCGGTGGAAACAAACTACCCCATCTATGACAAGGAACTCTTAGCAACTGTTGCAGCGCTAGACTAGTGGCAGCATCATCTGTTGTATGCGAGCCACTTGTTCACAATCTGGACCTACCATAGGGCCCTTGAGTTCCACAAGAGCACCCTTAGGATGAACCAGAGACAAGCCCGCTGGCACCTAAAGCTGTCACAATATGACTTCAACATAGAATTCAAACCATGGAGATCAACTTACTCCCAGACCTACTTAGCCAGGACACAAAAATGAACATCAAAAAGGAGGAGCTAGACGCATTAAACACGGCATAATGCTCTCTCCTCAGGTGCTACATTGATACAGGAAGAACGCTCCGACTTAGCAAAGAGGATTTGGATGGCCCAAGGATGCACCAAAATTGGGGACAAGGTCAGGAAAGAGATAGATGGAGGGGATCTCAGCGAAGTCTATAAGAATTATAGGAAGAAGGGGGCCTCATCCTGCACCATGACTGCCTATGGGTCCCGACACTCAAGCTTTAAACCAAGGTAATGGAGTTATTTCATGACCACACCCTGGCGGGACACCCTGGTGTGGAAAAAAATTGAGCCGATATGCTTGAAAATACTCCTGGCTGGGCCTAGCAAGAACTGTCAGAGGGTATACCATGCACTGCCTTACCTGTGCCCAATTGAATTCATCTTGAAGCAAACCTGCAGGGAATCTGAAACCACTGCAGATTGCACAAATGCCTTGGACATCCCTTAGTGTGGATTTCATCACAGGGCTCCCAAAATTGGAGGGCTACAATGAGGTCATGGTGATAGTGGACTGACTAATGAAATATGCGGAGAACTTCCCATGAACATCTAAGATCATGGCGAAGGACATGGCGGAAATCTTCGTGAGGGAGGTCTTTGCCCAACATGGACTCCCAGACGAGATCATCTCAGACAGCTGTCCGCAGTTTATCCCTAGGTTTTGGGATCACCTCCTGGAAAGTCTTAAGATTAAACCATGCTGTTCCTCCACTTACCATCCCCAATTGGATGTCCAGATGGAAAGGGTTAATCAGACCCTTGAACAGTACCTATGGTGCTACCTTACCACACAACAAGACCATTGGATTAAGTGGCTGAGAATTGCACAGTTCACATACAACAACCTGACACACTTGTCAACTGGTATGTCCCCTTTTTTTGCAAACCACAGGTATCACCCACGGACTATAGAGGGACACAATGGGGGAATTAACTCTGTGGCAGATGATTTAGTGACCGGAATGAGGGAAAATCTGAAGATATTGAGAGCCAACTTAATAAAGGTGGTGGAGGCTCAGAAGAAGAAGGCGGATGTGCATTGCGCTGAAGCTCAGCCCCTCAAAGAGGGTGATTACTTTGTAATAAATGACAAGCACTACACACACCTGGGACAGTGTAGGAAGTTCAGATTCATCAACATAGGACCTTACAAGGTTTTTATGAAATTGGTGGGTTTCAAGAGATATGCTGAATTTTTTTTTCACAATGTTCTACCCACTGAGCAATAAAGACCAATGATGTGATGATCGTTGTCCTTGAAACAACAGAATAAACTACAAATAAATATGGAGCACTCGCTCCCACAACCCTATTTTATTTAATATAATCAATACAGCAGATCCTTACTGTTCCGTTTACTCTAAAACTAATAACAACCTTCTTTTTCAATTATCTCATCTCGCCTATATTGTAGTGACTTCAGATGATACTGCTTCCATGGCTTAGTAATTTAATTCGCCGTAACTCATTGGTTCTGGCAACTCTTCATTCATTAAATTCATGGTCGCCTAATTCAAAGCGATTTCCCAACAACCCAATATCGCCTTATTTCAAGGCGCTTGAATAATCATCACCATATCAAACTCGGTGGATCCTATCCATTCCACCATAATGACTTAGAGCTTATCGTCCAGTCATATTAGAATCATGACAAAGGTCCTCAGACAGGTGAATAAGGTAGCGTATGAGCTATAATTTCCAGAAGAATTGCGCACACACCCAGGTTTTCATGTTTTGCAGCATAAGAAATTTGAAGATCCCATGCCAGTAAAACCAGAGCTGATCTAGTCAGACAACCCTGGAGAGGTGGAGTATAAGGTGGAGGAGATCCTGGATACCAAGATCACTTGAAAAAAGCGATGGTACTTGGTAAAATGGGTCAGCTAACCTATAGAAGAATCCTCCTGGCAAATAGCCGCCAATTGTGCCAACTGTCCCCAGAAGGTGGAGGAATACTGGGGGTGCAGGGGTCTCTCCTCTGAGGGGGTGATGTGATGGTCAAGGCGCTGCCTGACCGCCACATATCCCTGACAACACCTAAGGCAGGGTTTGGGGTTTGTAATAATATTGATAATGATAAAGTTATGGGGTTTGAGGGCAATGACCCTTGGAACAGACATTCTGACAAATTAGATGCCAACAAATTAAACAAACTTTGGAGAGGAGGTGGCAAAGGGCTGACATAAATGGCGAGCAGTCCAATAAAATGCCACTAACCTGAGATCTGCCAAAACACGAAATAATTATGACAACAGCAAAGGGCAGTCCAGAGAATCAAGGGCTACCAAGTTGAATTATGCCAAAAGTGGTAACATCAAGAACCATGGCAAAGGGGCAGCTCAGCGAATCAGGAGCTGCTAAGCTAAATTCGCTGCTAATCAAGAATATTGAGAGCAATGGCAAAGTGCAGCCCAGCGAACCATGGGATGCCAAGCTGAATTACTCTAAATTTGGAAGTAATGAGAGTAGAGGGGAGCAGCATCTGAGCAAATCAGAAGTCACTTGAAAAACTGTTAACGAATTTTAATCAAAAAGTTGACATGGAAATGTAAGCTCTAATTTATCCTTGACAAACAGAATTAGATGTGGAAAAGTTTACATAACGCCTGGGGTACCTAACAAAAGGGTCTATATTGGGCCTGATGGGAATATTGGGGGCTGAGATTCTTAAAATAGGCCCACAGATAGCCCGCCATCTGCAGACTCCACAGAAACAAATTCCCTCAAATCCCCCATTCCCATACATAAATACAACAAGATGAAGGTGTTTAAGACAACTTTGTCTTCTGATATATGCATTTAAAAATCCTTATAAAAATCAGAAACAAAATTCTTTAATCTTAAAATCATTTATTCAAATTTTTGGAGAGAAACCCTGGATTTTGAGCAAAAAATGGACCATTCCTTGGACTTTGACAGAGCAGTCGCCTTTCTGTACTCTCTCTCTGGTGGACAGACTGTTATCCTTAGTGTTAGCATAGTCCTTACCATATTCAAAGGATATCTCAATTTCTCAGCAAGCAAATGAACGAAGGACCTGAGCACAGCAGCACTCTCATGATTGTAGGCCCTCACCTGGGCCCTTTTACCCAACTGTTTCATGTCAATGTGGAGGGACCCCGTTCATCACAGGGGGTTGTGTAAAAAATTTGGACCAGTAGAAGTCAGGTTTAATTCTGTAAGTAATTTCATAGTTGTCAATCCATTAAAGGACGTCAAATGGATATGACACGTCAAACTCTGGGCCAGCGACAGGAATTAGTGGGGTAGCAGGAGCTGATTGGCCATGCACAGTGGTCCAAGCAATTCCCCTGGTTCATAAGCTGCCATCTGCTCAGATATGGCTGAGGATGATGACACAAGGTGGGTAGAGCGGTGAAAACACTTGCAGTAGTCAGAGTGGGGGGAGAATTATTCCCTATGTGAAAAATTTACTAGAATCAGTAGTGGGGCTTACACCAGAAGGTAAAGTAGCAGAGGAAGTTTTGACGGAATTTGCTGGGTACTTGCACTTTGAGTGGTCAAGGGCAAAGCACAAGGGACAAATGGCTTGGCTTTTCTCAACGCACGCCCAGGAGGAATGATTAGGGGCTGATCTGATCATGGCGTGTGGAGGTGTTGTGAAGTGGATGTCCCAATAGAATGGGTGGACTGTAGCAAATGCGCAAGGACCAGAAATATGGTCAGCGCCATTTGAAACCATGATTTTCAGCATGGGGTCAGCGCCATAGGAAATCAAGCCCTATGTAAGCTTGTGGCAAAGGCGTTTTTGGGGATAAGGAGGGAGGGCAATCTGACAAAAAGGACCACCAGTGTGGCCTCATCCAGCAAGTGAGTTTGTATGGTTGCGATTGGTGTATCTTTATAATTAAAGGCAGCCGTGCTTCCACCACAGATGGGCTTCTAAAGAGAAGCCAAGACCAAAGTACCACTTAAAGGGGCGTAAATCTTTAAATAAGCGGGTTTGTAATCTGCCATGGACATCTTAATGAAGGCTGCACTTAAGTAAGGGAAGAGGTTACCATACTAAACCCAAAGGGTGAAATGAAGGTTGCTCCAAGGGTGCAACAGGGAGCTTTGAAGCACTATCTGGGAGCGTGTGAGGTGGTGGGCCAAGTCCCAAGGCAGTATGTAGCAACTGGAAGTGTTTTCAGGGCTAGCTGGGCTATCCCGGGGCTTTTCAGTGAGGGCTGATAAATGCCAGGAGGTGGCGCATCACAACCCATGTGGGGGCAGCAGGCGTCAATCTAGTCAACATAAACTGGGTTTGGCGCTGGTGAAAGGCGGCAAAAGTAGATTTTACTAAATATGAGTTTTGATTAATTTACTAATCAAAGCAAAAGATAGCTCTAAATTAATAGGTTTTTATTTTGACTTCACTGGGTTTAAACCGAAAGTTCTACTACTAAAACTTGATATGGAATCACAAGACTCTAAGAACTTATAAAACAAAAATCTATTTTAAACTGCATGCTGATAATGCTTTCTATATAATCCGTTGCTCCTTTAAATTGTAAGTAATTTTAATACTATTGCTGCCTACATATATGATTTTAGCACTTTATATTGTTTTTCAAGAAGCTTTAGTTTTGTTATGAATCTATATACATATTAAGAAGACATATAAAAAATCCAAAACTTGTGTAAGGAAAATTTTAATAAAGGTTGCTTATAAAGATTGAAGTGGGTAAATTAATTTTTGACTAATAGTTAGAGGAAGAATAGCCTAAAATTAAACCAATATCGCCTCATTTAAACAATAGCGTAATAAGGGTGGGTAGCCTAGCAGGTAAAAGTGCTTATACCCTAGTGCAGATCTTTAGTTCAAAACCTGTACTGGCTAAAAAATTCTCAGTGTGGTATATTTGTCGCAAGGTCAACTCACCTAGGGTATTTTATTTAAACAGTAGCGCAATAAAGTGGGAAAAGCATGAGTTTTGAACTTTAAGGCTCATGTATGCACAAAGAAAGAAAAGATATTGGTGAGAGAAGAAAAATAAATCTGAAAAAGTGTCATTTTTAAAGATATACAATAAGTTAAAAGATCACTTTATAGTAGTTAATAAGCATTTGCAGCCCAGAATACATACCCAAGTAAAGAAGTTTGGGTAGATGTGCATCTAAAGAGACAAATCATACAATTTTTTCATTTAGAAAAATTAAAATTATCAATTTATCTTTATAGTGTAATTCTGGGTCTCCCAAAAAACAATTGTAAAAATTAATATGAAAATATAGCCATATGTAGTGCTTTAATCCATTAAAGAATCAGATAAGTTTAAACCCAGGATCCCTGTCCAGAAGTTGGCCAGTTGAAACCTACTTGACTGAGATGAAGAGGAGAAACTTTCACTTGATGGTTTCTATTCAACATTATTGGGGAACTCAAGGTGTCCATTTTGTAGCGTTAAATCAAGTTTTAGAATCATGTAAAGGCGCAATGGGTTAGAGTAGCCCAATTGGCCTAATCTGTGTATCCTGGAACAGCATTCACTCTTTGTAGTCTCAGCATAACATTCTCTTGATTGTTGCTGAGTCTAATAATGTGCTCAAAGCTGATAATTAGCAGAGAGGTCAAAAAAACAAAAAGATGGGCATATAGACTACTTTATTAATTTATAATGCATCAATATTTGTAGGGCAAGTTGTAATATGCTGCCTCAGGGACTTCATACCCTGTAAGATCAGGATCTTTCACTACCTTCAAAATCAAACACCTGTTTGGCGCCCTCATTGTACGGCATCAGCCTCATGATTGCAGCGGTGAGGGCCACGCCTCTCATGATCTGAGAAGCAGTGAGAGGATCTCTGAAGGTTTTTTCATTATTCTTGTACATGTGATGCTTCCTGAATGAATCTAGTTTTGGTGCCTGCAGGGTAAAGTTCCTTATGCACTGGTTTGAGAGTTGATCTGTTGGGGCTCAATTTAGAGCAGGAATTTTGGCTCACTTGTCATCTCTAATCCTAACAACGCCATCCTCAAGACCCTGTCAGAGGGGTATAGGGTTGGAGGAACTGGCCATACACTTGATTCACCACTTTCTTATGATTGACATCAGTAATGGAGTTCTCTGAGTTCACCTTATGAATGACCTTATAAGGTCTGGACCAAAAACATCAAGCTTATTTTTGTCATGTGAACATGAAACAATAGTGGGGACCAACCTCAAAGATAAGGCTGGGCGTTTATAGGCCCAAAAAGTGAAGCTACAGGGCCTCCCAGACCTGAAGCACACCCTATACCAGCGCTGGGTTTGGGAAAAATATGCCCAGGTTGGGAATAGTGGTGTGCCAAACGCCCAGCCTCTGACGTTAAGCCAGGCGTTAAAAAATGATTTACTGAATGAACGTGGATAGTTCAATTCAGTTTGTCAAGGAGCGGGGTTTCAAAACCTGTTCTCATTTTGAAATAACGCGCTCAGGTCAGATTCAACTTCAGTTGATCAATTTAGTGAAGTAAGTTTCAGCCTATTCAACCAACTTGGACAGCTGTGTTGCCCTATTGGTGAGTCATTGCTTGTCCCACTGCACATAACCCCTATTTCCCTGCTCAACTCTAATAAGTTTTCCTTAACCAACATTCTTTGTTGGTCAACTTCCCTACAAACCTTGTCCCCAATATACCATTTTACCTTATGCTTTTTTAACGATCCTGTGCGCAAACCTCTTTGAGGAGGTCTCACACTCTGTTAACCTTGCCATTCTAAACACAGTCCAATTCTCCCATCGTGCACCATTGGTCCGCCCAGGTACCCTCCAACCTGGGTCGTTTATTTCTTCCCTCCATGTGCACCGCGATGTTTTTGGCTGGATCATTCTAGCATTTCTTTATATATATTATTATTGCTCCAGCACCCTCTGTTGGGCAATAATTAATTTTATTCTAACGGCTAGTTCCCTGGCGTTGAGCTTGTGCCCAGACACCGCCAATCTGGGAACAGGAGAGTTATAGACGCTCTCCTTACAATTCTGTTGACCTCTGAGTATATGGTGATAAAAGAGAATGAGGTCACCTAATTGAAAATGGGTAAGAGGGCAGCTGAAGTTAAATCTGGGATCTCTCTCTTCCTGTGGTGGTGACGATGCCTTGTGTGCTAGGGCTTAAGGTCGGACAATTTCAGAAACTAAAGCACTCCAGGTTAAATCAGACTTCTCAGGATGGAGGTCTCATGCAAAGGTTGAATGCTACTTGGGAGTCATGCATGTCCACAAGGAGCCTCAAAGGGGAACATCTTAATGACTTAGTGAAAGCTTATTCTATAGGCAAGCTAAGCGCTGGGTGATAATGATTCCATTGAGCTGGATAGGAGGCAGCCATCTTCTGCAAAATAGAGATAGGGGTTATGTTAGAGCGTTCCACCAACCACGGGTTGATGGGTTGTAAGGGCTGCTAAACTTTGGTTAGTGCGAAAAAGCAAGGTTGAGTTCTTTGAGTACCTGCAAGGTGAAATTTAATCTTTTGTCCAAAAGTAAAATTTGTGGGCATCAATAATGGGTGAAAATGAAAATGAATAAGGTTTAGAGCTGTGGCTTTTGCATTGACAGTGGGGACCAAAATTACTTCAACCTATTTGGTCTGATGATTCACGTCTAGGAGGATATATTTATGACTGTGAAGCCCAGCGGGAAGAGGGCCTACTAGATCAATGCTGGCGACAACGAAGGGTCCCGTTGAGTAAATAAATGAGTGTTAGTATCAAGGACTGGTCCGATTTTGGGATCAACAAGTCATACAAGCTTTCAGAACTCTTGGATGTTTCCCACCATTTGGTCCCAGTAACATTATGACTTTAACCACACGTGAGCCTTCTTTCCTGCTCCATGTCACACAGTCATATGACTCACTAGGATAACGTCAGTTTGGGAAGAAGGGCGGATGTAAGAAAGCCATATCTTATTGACCCTCTTAAAGAAACAGCCCATCCTTGATCTGAATACCTTGGGTCATCTTTCGGAGCTCATCTTGGATTACAGGAGTTTCCAAACCCAGCGTTCTGGTTGGCCTATTAGATCATGCAGTCAGTCTTCCTTGGGGGTTAAGGCAGCCAGAAACAGCATCCTAGAGAGGCTATCGGCATTCTGGTAAATTTCTCCCATATGATGAACAATAGCGAAAGCCTAGCTTACCATTCTTAAGACCTATTTGGCTAAATGGACATCTGTGTCCTTCATCTACTGGAGCCATCAGAGCAAGGAATAATCAGTGATGAGAATAAAGTGGATGACATAGAGATAGGGCTCTAAGATGTTTGATTGCTAACAAAACGGCAAGACTTTCCCGCTTTGTAACACTTTGTTAATTCTTGGTGTTTAGGCTTGATTCCACTGAGTTGGGTTTGAACAGGGTATGAGCCACTGAGCAACCAAATCGGACAATATGAGGATCGCCAATTTTATAATAGACTTAATAAAATATATGTGAAGCTATCGCCCTTTATTTTGATCTTTATTGTAATATAATCGCAGCTTTTATCTGCGCTCTCCTTTTCTCATAAAAACCTCTAAACCTTTTATCTTCCATCAGACTCTTTATACCTTGAGATCCTCATCTGGATGCATCCTTGGTTTGGTGCTCTTCTATTCTGCTTTCCTTTTGACTTACTCTTATTTATATCAAATCTCAACATAAATCCTCTCAATTCACTGAATGCCTCATTTTAAAGCACTTGAATTACCAGTAATGGTCTGATTCCAGTGGATTCCATATATTCCGCCATATTGAATTAGAGCTTATTGTCCAGTCAAGTTGGAATCATGACATTACCCCCTCCTTGACTGGATGATAGGTTCTTACTGTTTGTATGCTCGAAGGAACTTCGCGTGGACTCAATTGATAACCTGACCCCCAGCAGGTTCCTTAATTGTGTAGACGTCCATGCCAGTCTTCTTGATAATCTTGAATGGGCTGACCCAGATGTCAGAGAGCTTATTTTTTCATCCGAATCCATGCTGGTCGTGGAATAAAACATAATCTATAGCAAACAACAGAAGAGTGCTCCATCACTTCTGGTCAGCCACCTGGTCACAGATTTTCTTCGCTATACTAGTGGAGTAGGCTTCCGTTTGCAACTTGATCAAAGTATCTGTGAGTTGATTTAGATATCACTGAGGATTCACCCCATCAGTGTCCTCTACACACAAATATAACAAGGCAGGCAGAGCCGGATGTTAACCATACAGCAGTTGAAATGGGCTCTTACCAGTGGCCAAATGATAGCTGATATCATAAGCAAACACAGCAGTAGGTAGAAGGGCACTCCATTCTGAGGGCCAATGCATTATCAATTTGTGGAGTATGTTCACTAGGGTTCCATTGACTCAGTCCACCATCCCATTGGATTCTGGATGATAGGGGGTGATCAAAACCCTGCAAATCGCCATCAACTCGTTTAACTTTGGCAAAATATGTAAAGTGAAGTTGGTTCTGTTGTCCATCAGAATGAACTGCGGGCAGCCATGCCGCTGTATAATGCACTCCATAGTGAACTTGGAAGTGGTGACCGCACCCAAGTCGCTAATAGCCCTGGCTTTCACCCATTGGGTCAAGTGATTGATAGCGACAATTATATACTTGGATTGATTGGCACTATTTGTCAGAGGTCCCACTACATCAATGGAAACTGTGTGCCATGTGAACCAGGGTTTCACTAGTTGGTAGATGGTTTTCTTGCGGTTAGGCTCTTCTACTTGACACTGATGGCAGCAACTAACTGTTTCCAATACATCACAATGCATGATTTTCCAGAAGTATCGGGGTTGCAAGAATTCTAACATCTTCTGCAATCCTCCGTGTCCAACAGCCCAATGAGCATCCATAATTATCGAGGGTCAGGCCAAAGGCTTAGGAAAACTCAGCGTCTGGTCGCCAATCCGCTTATATAGTTCTCCCTCATGTAGAAAGGGATCCGCCTAAAGTTCATCTAGTACCTTGATCACATGCGGCGGTTCATCCTGGTATTTATTTATCACCATCTTCTCATACATTATTTCAGTTAGATCCGCTGTGATTGCAATTGTTGGCAGCCTAGAGAGACAATCCACATTTTGATGTTTCACTCCCAGTTAGGCAAAATCTCAAAATCATATGCTTGCTGCTTCAACGCCCAACATGCGAGCTGCCCTTCCAGTTCATGCATATTCTGCAACCAATGCAAGGAAGCATGGTCCTATATGACTTAAAATTGTAACCCAAGCAGTTACTAAAAACTGTTTATAAGCTTAAATTACCGCTAAACATTCTCACTCAGTAACGGTGTAGTTCCGTTCATGGCAGTTCAAACTTTGACTACAGAAGGCAACAGGATGCTCCACGCCATCATCGTACTTCTGAGATAATACTGCCCCTATAGCGGAGAGCAAGGCATCCATTTGCACTGTAAACAGGTTATCAAAGTTGGGGTATTGCAAAATGGGTGCACTTGCTAACGCGGTACACAATAAATCAAAAGCATTCTGGCATCTTTCCGTCCAATTGAAAGTGGCATTTTCTTTAATAGCTCAAAAAGCAGGGCCCCAATGCAGCTGAAATTGGGAATGAACTGCCAGTAATATCCAACCATTCCCAGAAACACTTGAATGTCCCGCTTATTCACTGGCCAAGTCATCTTGCTTATTGCTTCCACTTTAGCCAGCTGTGGTTTATATTACATGTGAATTCATGGCAAACCCGAGGTATTCTAATTGCTCCTTAAAGAAATGGCACTTTTGAGTTTAATTTTGATATTAGTGCGGTGAAGCGCTGTAACACTCGCTCCAAGTGGTTTAGGTGCTCTGTAAATGTCCGCGAAAACACATTGATATCGTCAAGGTAAACTAAGATGCAGGACAGCTTTAAATCATCTAAAATCATATCCATGGCACGCTGGAATGTAGCCAGAGCATTTCACAACCCTTGCAGCATGCGCGTCAGCTGGAACAATCCTCTCAAGGTGATGATCGCACATTTTTCCCATTCTATTAATGGCAATTTGATCCGCCAATACCCTGAGATCAGATCCATGGTGGAAAAAATAGTTCACCCTGCCCAATCGGTCTAATGCATCATCAATCCACAGAAGAGGGTAAGAATCCTTCTTTGTTACATTATTGAGTTTATGATAGTCAATAACCACTTGGTTTGTGCTATTCTTCTTTTTGACAATGAGTACAGGTGACGCCCACGGACTGTTCAATGGCTCTAGAATTCCTTGCTTAATAAGTTTATCTACTTCATTGGAGACAACCTCTTCCGCTGCTCTTGAACATCTAATAGGTCATGAATGAATTGTAGGGTGATCCCCCGTGTCAATCCAATTTACCACCCCTTGAGCGCACCCCAGTCATGATCATCATTAGTGAAAGTATCCCAGTACTTTTCAAATATGGCCATAGCTTTATCTTGTTGTTCCGCAAATAATCCCGTGAGCGCTTCCCATGGAACCACGGCCAGTACACTGAACAAGGAGCGAGTTGGTAGTCTGAGATCTTCCCATGGGCCAAAGTCATGAATATGCCAAGCTTCCCCAATAGGGACATAGTGTAGGTAAGCCACCACTTGGTGCCGACTGATCATTATTGTTTCCTTCTGCAGGTTTGCTAGCAGTACCTTCACCTCCCCATTCCCAGGAAACAATAACCCCGGAGCCATGTGTGGTTTGAGCCACGAGTGCTGATGAGGCACCAGGATTTCTCCATAGAGCCCCTTAGGGACTTCAATTTTGAGCCCAGTCCCTATCATGCCCTGGTGTCCAGATGGTAAGCTAAAAGGGCGCGTTGCTCAAAGTGGGATTCCTTTATACTCATATATCTGTTTGGGCAGGATTTCTGTCCACTGACTCAGTCACTGGTAGCAAACAGGGATCGCTCTGACCGTATGCTAGATTGACCTGACCAGAGTAGTCTAGATCCGTTGGGATTCCACCAGATGAAAAATATACTGGAATTTGTTGACCAAATATGGTAAGGGTTTCTTCCGCCATATCTATCACAACGCCAAATTTTCCTCATAAAAGCTGCGCCAATTAACATATTGTAGTGGTTATTTGGCAAAACCACCGCTGGGGAAGATACCTGGAATGATTTGAATTGTAGAGGCAATGTACTATATGCTCCTTCTGACACAGTGCTATGCGTTCCCGTGGTCCCATACACTACTCGATGGTCCACATCCATTTTCAACATAAGTTTAGACATCAACTGAGTGGAGACTATGTTCACAGGTGCTCCTGTGTCTATGATAGCGCGGATTTTAGTGTTTTGAACGACTATGTTACAATAAGTAAATTCCGAGTAAGAAGAATTATTTGTGCTTATTGCTTGTACATTCAAGGGCTTAGTGCTACTCAAAAAGGAAGAAATGCACCTGCTGAATTGAGGATACTCACTAGCGATTTTATCCACCGGAATGCCTACGTTAACCCCTACTAAAGGAGCGACGTTCAGTGAAGAATCCACGTTGCTGGTGCCAGTCTGTTCCATGGATCTGCCACGCATATGGCTTCTGCATGTCTTGGTGGAACTCAGCCTGATTGGTTAAACTCTTATTCTTGGAAGCGGAAGCATGGGTATCCAACGAAAGAGGCTGGTATAACAAATCATCTTACAAGGTTCAATTTCTACTCAGAAAGTTGTTTGACAAGTGTTAGGGACAAGTGAATTGAACTTAGCGGAGATAGAGCATCCCATCTCTACTATGCTCAAGCTTTTCCCTGCTCGATTATCCTAGTTGGCATTGCATACACATATGGTTGACTAGGGCAATTGGCTGCATGATGCCCTCTTTGTCCACACTAAAAGCAAGTGTTCATAAAAGGTGCGCGTCTATAGTTTGGGGCGGAAGACCCAGGCCAATAATTGCCAGTAAGGTTCCAAGGTCGCAGATGAACTGAGGAAGCGTACCTGGGCCAGAAAGGGTGTATTGACTCATGTGAGGGACGACTACATTCAAGTGGCTGATAGCCCAGTTGCTGCGACCTATATCCTGCAAGGGTTAGAGCGGGGGCAACAGCAATTTTTGGGCTATGTTGGGGGCGCTGTTTGTGGCGGAGAGCCACTGTAAGGCATTCATAATCTGAATAAGTCTGGTATCCCTGTCCAACACATGGGACATAGCGTTATATAGTTCTCAATATGGTTTTACAGCTGCCGTCATTGCTATACTTACATCTTCAGTGGTTAAGATACTGGCCCCAAGCATAACATGTGCCTCCACCAAAAACCGCTCAGCAAATTCTGACAGAGTTTCGTTTTGGTCAAACTGTATAGTCATAAAGTCAGTTTTTTGTTGACACATACTGGTAGCTCCAAACAGCCAAATGATAATTGCTTTTATTTGTGCATAAGATACCGAGCTGTTGGGAAGTTAGCAGGTCACCTGATCAGTGATTTCCACATTCAAAGCGGACAGCAACAATTTCACTTTTCATCAATCTGTAGCTCCTTCCACAGAGAATTCAAACCTTTTAAAGTAACCATGTAGGTTCCCATCACAACTAAAAGGAGGTAATTTCTCATTATGAACAAATTCGGTTTGCTCTAGATTCCTGCTGCAAAGGGCTGGCGAACAGTTGTCAGAGCGACTATGGGAACCATTCCTTGATGCATTATCACACATCTGGCTGGATGGGCTTTAACTCTTCAAAAAGGAATTGGGAGAGGTGGTGTCACATGGGGGGTTCACCATACCACATGATGGAAATATAATGCTGATCCATAACATTCTTCCCCCAAGTTGCCACTAACTACCCCATTCCCCCCGGCTTCAGTATGCTCCGCGAACTGTTTGTTGATCAACTGTTGCAGCATTTCATATTGTTGTTGAAATCTCTGGCAGACTCCCTTTTCTTCGTTCAGTTGCTTTCCACAGCTTGTATTCGTGAAAGAACTTCTTTGATTATATACTGTGAGCAGGTTTACTGTCAGAACAGAGGAGGACTCCTCATTGTTGAGTATTTGGCTTTCTGGTTGTTTTCAACTATAGTTGCTTAGTGAGCCCACTGTAGTGAGCACCACTGTTAATTCTCGGCGTTTGGGCTTGATTCCACCGAGTTGGGTTTGCACAGGGTATGAGCCACTGAGCAATCAAATTGGACAATATGAGGATCGCTAATTTTATAATAAACTTAATAAAATATATATGGAGCTATCGCCCTTTATTTTGATCTTTATTATAATATAATCGCAGCTTTTATCTGCGCTCTCCTTTTCTATAAAAACCTCTAAACCTTTTATCTTCCATCAGACTCTTTTTACCTTGGTTCCTCATCTGGATGCATCCTCAGCTTGGTACTCTTCTATTCTGCTTTCCTTTTTGACTTACTCTTATTTGTATCAAATCTTGGCATAAATCCTCTTGATTCACCGAATGCCTCATTTTGAAGCGCTTGAATTACCAGTACTGGTTCAATTCCAGCGGATTCCATATATTCTGCCATATTGACTTAGAGCTTATTGTCCAGTCATATAGGAATCGCGACACACTTTATTTCTGTTCAGCTTTGCTCAGGGTCTTAAATAAATAGGCCACTGTGTAATTGACCTGATTTTTGTAATGCTAGGCTAGTATACCCCAACGGCGGCATCTCTTGCATCCATGAATAACAAGATGGGGTGATCAAAATACAGATGGACTAAAATAGGTTGTTACAAAAAGAGCGGTCTTCAAGGCATTAAAATCTTGTTATTGTTCCAATTGACACTCAAAAGTCACGTTCTTCTGCAGGGGGTAAAATAGAGGCTCATCAAGTTCAGCAAATCAAGGTATAAATTGACAATGATAACCCACCTTGCCAAGGAGTACCAGAAAATCCCTAGGCTCTGCGGGTGTGACATCTTTTCTTATGGCTTTAATGTTGTATGGGCTGGATGTCTTCTTTTGACACCTTATGTCTAAGGAAATCCATTCCTGTTAGGAAGAAAGAGTACTTAAAAGGTTTGAGCTTCATCAAAGCTCTTCTAAACAGTTAAAACTTCCTGAAGATGCTTCACGTAACTATTGAAAGTTAGCAAGAAAACAGTGATGTCATCTAGGTATATGAGGACACGCTATAACTTTAAGTCCCCAGGATCCTGTCCATGGTGCATCAGAAAGTGGCTGGCACACTACAAAAACCCTGGGGCATCATTGTGGGTTCGTATAGCCCATCATTAGCTGTAAGCGCAAATTTGGATTGATCTTCAGGAGTGAGCTCCACTTGCCAATAACCACTGGCAAGGTCCAATGCGGAAAAGTACCACAATATGGCAAGTAGGCAGAGATAGTTGTTGATTTGGGGCTGAGGATAACTTTTTATATTGGTGATAGAGTTGAGCTTTTAATAGTCCATCACCACCGAATGTCTGCCATCCTTCTTCCAAACCAGTAGGAGAAGAGAGGCCCAAGGATTGCACGAAGGCACCAATAGTCCAGCTTCAAGTATTGTTTAAGTTTTACCGCGCCTGGCCTCTTTAACCTTACTTTTTTGGTAAGGTCGGACTAAAAGGGGTGAGCATCCCCAGTGTCCACATGATGTAGAACCTCACTCATTATTCCAAAGTTATAGTTTAAGGCTGAAAATAGGTCTAATACTCTTTCAGAAATCCTTGAACTAGGTGCTGTTATTCTCCAGTGAGATCCTTTCCATTACTGGTGTCGACTAGGCCACTGGTGGGGGCATCTACAAACTAAAATCCCTTGGCTCCCAAAACTGCAGATATTGTCAACAGCCTCTCCTGGTAGGAGGCGGACATAGGCGGCGAGACTGCTTTAGACCAATACCTTAAGTTTGTCAGTAAAGTTAGCCAACAACTCTGATATAGATCTGGCATAAGCTGGATCTAGAATTCCCGGACAGGTTATAACCTCCTTGGCAGATGGGTTATCTAGGACTCAGATTTCCAGAAGGTATCTAAAGGGGATGTTAACATGACTCTGGGTATCAGCAATAATTTGGGACTTTGGAGGTATAGTGGTCACCCCAGGTAAGTAGATCGGCATGCCCTCTTGTCCATCAACAGCAGGTGGGGCTTCTGGACTCGTGAGCCCCTTAGATTATAATGAAGTTGGTTGCTTTGGCTCTCACACTCTAGAAGCAAGCCCTGGCCTTGGCCTCCGCCTGGGAGTCGCGGGAATTTTTAAAGACTAGGGAAAACTGATGTCGCAGTAGGGAAAAATTCATCACAATAATGTACTACTGCAGAGTAGTCTCAGAGAAATGAGTTCCAAGATATGGTACATAGCTCAGTTTATCCAGCACAATAGCGGAGGTGCTTATAAAGAGCTTCCTAAATCAAATAGGTATGGAAGAATAGGTCACTATTGATTGTGTACATTGTGGTCCAGCCGTGCTGTGCTCCATATGATGCGGCAAGTCCAGAGCTATCTTGATATGCTTCATAAACTAGAACTATATCATATTTATGGTGAACTACTGCAAATGTTGCGAGAAACAGAATCTTATGCACTCAAACAGTGACATGTGTAACCAGACTTCTGAACTGTGGAGGTAGCATGAGAAACATGGGATGGTTATTGGAAGAAGGGTAAGCAGTATCAATTTCTTTATTAGTAAAGGGTACTAAACCTTTTTCAGTTAAGATAGATCCAGGGTTGTTAGAGGTCATGGATGATTCTTGAACCGTGTTAGGGATTTCAGCATAGAGCCTCATCCTTCATGCTGAAGGACCTTTTCCTACCTCCTCTGCAAGTTGTTTCCATAATGTCTTAGCGCTGTACTGGAAGCCATTGCAGTTGGTGCTTTAGGGGCAAGGGGTTTTCTGGTTTTCAACCACATGGAACCAAGGATAATTGGTAGTAGAAAAAGTGGTAGGCTTAGGATGTAAGGTTATTGCAAAGATCTCACTAAGTGCTTCCTTATTTTCAGATGCACTTAAAACTGTTCTTTTGGCAATTCATATGCATTTGAACCTCTTGAATAAGATCCCATTGCAAAGATGACAGGGTAATGGCGTCGTCCAAGTTAGTACAATTTGTGGTAACCAAAGGTTGCACTTGAGCATAGAAACGGCTGGTAAACTTCATGGGGCTCTCCCCTTTAATTATGCGGTGTTGTAAAATTGGCAGAATCAAATAAGATACGCTGTAAGGGTTTTTGCATGGGGTTGACCCACTGAGCAATTGGAATGATGATATGAAGATCGTCGGTCCCTTAAAGCACAATTAAAATAATAAACATAAAAAAAGGGAGCAATATCACTGAAAAAACTTCTTTTATTGTAATTAATCTGAGCGGATCTTTCCTAGTCCGCTTACACTCTTCTACTAAAAACAACCTAACTTTCTCAATCGCCCATCTCTCTTATATACAGCAGCTTTGGACAATATCGCTCCCATAGCTTGGGCTATTCTATTCTGTTGATTCTCCTCGATTTCAGCTTGCTATTCTTTTAATTCTCTATCGCCCTAATTGTAGGCGATTTTTTTATATTTGTCAAATGTTGACATCGCCTTATTGCCTTATTTGGAGGCGATCCAATAATAGCTCATTATATCCCCATATTACCTCATCTTGAAGCACTCAAATTATTGAACCCAATGTCATGTTTGGCAGATTCTTTCCGATCCGCCCTAGTGATTCTTAACTTATCACTTAGTCATATCAGAATTACAACATCACCCCTCCTTGACTGGACAATAAGAATATTATTGATTATATGGTTGGAGGAACTTGCATTCACCGGATTAATGATCCAACCACTAGAGGGGTCCTTGATATATAATCGTCAACCCCAATTTTCTCTATAACTTAGAAAGGACCAATCCAGATGTTGGCCGGCTTGTGTTTCTGACCAAACCCAAAATGGTCATGAAACAAAACCATATCTCCATCTTGAAATTGAGCGAGGCTGCTATGCTGTACTTTATAAGCTGCCTGAGCCTTATTCTTCTTTGCTAAACTGCATTAGTAGGCTTCAGTTTTCAGTTTAATCAGCATTTCCACTAAGTTAGTCAAATACTGATGAGGATCCATTCTGCCAGTATCCTCTATGCAGGAATAAAGCAGTGCCAGAAGTGCAGGGTACCATCCATACAATAGTTGGAAAGAGCTTTTCCCCATAGCAGAATGGTAGTTAATGTTGTAAGCAAAGACAGTAGTAGAAAGGAGAGAAGTCCAATCATAAGACGATCCATCACTGTTGGAAATTTGGTTGACCACATTATCCATCTTGCTTGCCAATTAAAAATTGCTGGTTGTTAAAGCAACTGATTGTTTGGCAATGGTTGCTGACTAAATTATTATCCATAAATAATCAAATGATATAATCTGATGGTTGATTTTGGTTAATATTTCGTCAGGAATCATGGTTGACAATGTTAATTAGGTAAATTAATGAGGGCATGATTGCCAATAGTTGGATTGCTATAATAAATCGTTACAGCAGAGGTGCTGAAAAATTAGGGTCGTTTTAACAAAGCTACTGAAGCGTTTTAACGCTTGTTTTGGCAGTAGCTAGTAGTAGTATTCAGGTAACACGGCCCCAAACATTCTGTGTATGGTTCCTAACACATGGGGATGATTGTCAATCCGTAAACAATTACACTGCTGGGGATTAATTAAGATGAAGACATTCACTACCGTCAGAATTTAATCTAAGGGTTAGAAGTTTTGGGGACTAATCATTTGATTTTCAGAAAATTATCTGAAAAGTTGTCCGCCTTCTGCCTATAAAAACCCCTAACTTTTGTAATAAAAATAGAATTCAACTGCAATATAGTTATATATTTACTTCTAAATTGAAGATTGAAGGGAAAATAAGTCCCTAGTTGTTTTTCTAAATTACCATTACCAGAGTGGATTCGTTGCCACTTATTTTGAAGGCTCAACCTACTAGGTGTCACAATACAACTAGGGTTTATAGTTTTACTCAACAATCACCCTGTGCAGTAAATGTCCCAAAAGTTTACAATTGGTGCTCACTACAGGGGGTGTAGTTGAGTCTTGTCAAGAAGTACCACCATGTCTTCAGTGCAGGGAGAGATTCAGCGATTATGGACTGAGCTGGAGAGTGTGAATCAGACCACTCTAATGTCCATGGATCAGGCCGATTTATCCCAAATGGAGAATCGTGTTTTTAAGGTGGAAGAAAATGTCAACCTTGTCACAGAAGCTAATAATGAATTACTCAGAAAAACATCTAAGTTAGAGCAACAATATTCCAAAGTGGAGAAGGAGCTACTCCTGCTCAAAGTAGCACTTCAAGCTGAGGCTGGAAAAAATCGGTTATTACAGGAAAAACATAGTCAGCTCCAGAAACAAGTACAAGAATGGGAAAAACATAAGTGTACTTGTATTCATGTGGAAATGGAGATTGGGAATCAGGACTTATATGAAGATGAAAGTTATATAGGGAGCATTTGGCCTACTTGAAATATGCCAAGTGCCTATGCCGCCATCTCAGAAATGACCCCACAACACACCAAATGGCGCTAGAATGGCTAGTTGCACTACTCGTCCTAAAACTGAGCACGTGGAAACTGAGGAATTTCGGCCCACCCCAAAATTGCCACCCTTTCATTGGGATAATACCCTGGATTTCTTCAGATCGTTCAAAATGACCATGTTCAGTTGAAATGATTGCCAAAAAGCCATTACTGTTATCAATTGTTTAGACACCACTTATCTAAACTTGGTATTACCCCATTTGCTAGGGGAAAATTGGTCCTATAATGAGGCAAAAAAGAAATAATGAAGGAGTTTGGAAGCCTTAAATGAATGGATAACTGAAAGCAGTAGTTAATGGGGATACAATTCTGAAAAGATGAAACCTTAGGAGAATTTGCCAACCGTCTTTATAAAGAAGCAGAAATCCTGATGGGAGCTGATAACCTGAGCGATTTTGATGCTTGCATTACTATGAAGGCACACTCTAACCCTATTAGGATTTACACTGAATCATGTCATCAACCTTCGCCAGTAAGTACACTACTTTTCAAATGGTGGAGCACCTGAAAGAATTAGCTTCTACTTTTGATGCACCAAATTGAAGTGTAAAACAACAATAGCCTTTTTAATTCAATCCTGGCAAAAAATACCGAGACCAAAAAGGATTTCCCCAAACAAATGAAGAAAAACACTGACAGTCCAAAATGGTCTAGTAATGCCCCGCACATTACTAGTAACAGATTTCGAAATATTGGACAATATGCTACCCAGTGCTGGACTAAGAAACCAAAAAATCAGGTGAACGTTGTTACAGGAATAAAATACCTATGAGGAGTCAGGAAAAGGCCCTGCGGTCTAGATGAGGAGTGATCTAGATCTGCAAATTGCTGAGTTTCCCCAGACAAGTTTGATTAAATTGATACCTCTGACCTATTCATAGATGAACCTGTTCATGATTCTCATGAGCGGAGCACAGGTATGAATATTCATGCTACAACTCAATCAAAAACAAATGCTTTTAATACTGAAATTGTATCAGAAGTTGCCTGACCTTACGCTCGTCAACTTTTGGAAAAGGCCCAAAATGCTGACGATCAAGATGAATTGCTAAAGATGAATTTGGAAGACGTTAACGTTTCAATTTCTACCACTACCATAAAGGATTCATTTCCTTATATATCAGCCCAAATTTTTCACACTCTGGATTTGGCAACTGATGCCGCTATACATTCAGTAAACAACATTTTCCACTATTCTGAGTGTATTCATGCCAACAAATTGTTTAACAAAGTAGAAGTAAGGGCTATTATTGAAAGTGGTGCACCAATCAATATTGTGTCTACAGAAATTGGTAAAACATCTAAAGATTTCGCCAGATATAGCGCATCAAAAGCAGTATGGTACTGCTGGGCCCAACCCTATGACCTCCTGTGGGGCTTATAGTGCCTTACCTCTTCATTTTGGATCTCTAGTTGTGTCTGAGCCAGCAATTGTTCTACCTAATCAAATTTATGATATTCGCATTGGCACTGACTTCATGCTGAAGTATGGAGTAAAGTGTGACTTTGAGGCAGATACTATGACAATCTTGGGCCAGATGCTACCATTGATCTATCTTCAGAAGGGGGATGTCCCCCTCACTTGGAGAAATAACTTTATAAAAATGTTATATAAGGATGGCATCCTTTCCGTTGTTTATAAACTAGTTGGGAAGAAGATCCACCCTTTACCAAAACATGTGAATAAAAACTGAGGGATCCCAATATGAGTAAAAAAAGAATTAATCCTACCACCTGGGATGCAGACACTGGTCTATACTGGACTGACTCTGAAAATTCCTGAGAAATTATATATAGAAATCGAGGCTCCCTGGGGAAGATCAAGAATTGAACCTTGGGTAGCTCCAGGGATCCTAATTCCTGGTCATGGGAAAAGCATATTCTATTAGCCAATTTGGGAAAAACAGCGATGATAATCAAGTAAATTAAGTAATTGCATTCGCCCAGTTAATCCCTATAACAGAGCTCCATTCCTTCCACAAATTTGGGGATTTAAATGAAATGTGATTACCTGATTTAGCTGGATGCATTCATACATTAATCTTTTTGGAACAATTATCAGAGTTAACCAAAGATCAGCAAAATGAAGTATTGGCTTTATTCAAATTGATATCAAACTATTTTTGCCAAAAATGACAATGATCTTGGGTGTGCAGAAAATGTACTCCATCAAATTGACACTGGGGAAGCTGCCCCAATTAGAATGAGACCTATTTGAAGGTCCCGAGCAGCTGAGGCAGTAGTTGCTGAAGAAATAGAAAAGTTGTTATTGCATAGATTGCTTATGCCTTCATCCAGCCCATGGGGTAGTCTGATATTAATTATCAAAAAAAACAGGTCAAATTGGGTTGTAATTGACTATCGCCATCTTATTAAAATCACAAAAAAAGAATCTTACCCCTTGCCATGAATTGATGACACATTAGATTAGTTGGGTGGGTCTAAATTCTATTTAGCGATGGACCTTATCTCAGGGTATTGGCAGATTGATATGTCACCTGAGGACCAGGAGAATTGTGCCATAATAACGGCACAAGGGTTTTACCAACCTACACGGATGCCATAAGGCTTATGTAATGCCTCTGCAACTTTTCAACGGGCTTTAGATACCATCTTATGTGACCTCAAATTGTCCTGTGATCTAGTCTATCTAGATGAATTAATGTATTTAGGCAAACATCTACCAAGAACTTACAGCTCTTATTAAAGTATTCAAGAATTAACTGCTGCCAATCTTAAAATCAAGCCCCAAAAGTGTCACTTCTTTAAGGAGCAGCTAGAATATTTGGGCTTCGTTATAAACGCAGATGGATTACAACCTCAAAACAAAAATGGATGCTATTGAGTGGATGTGTTACCAAAAAGTGTTTGTGATATACAAGTCTTTTTAGAAATGGTCAGTTATTATTGCCGTTTTATTAAGGACTTTGCAAAAATAGCAGATACATTATTCCATCTGCTTAAGGATCCAAAAAAAGGGTTCAAATGGAATGAAATGGCCCAAGGATCATTTGACAATTTATGGCAATACTTGATAACCAGCTAAATACTAAAATATCCAAATTTTGACCAACTGTTTATTATACAATCAGACGCATCGCTCATGGCGATAGGTGCTGTACTTAGTCAAGTGGCTGAACAAGGCGAAGAACACCCAGTGGCATATGTCAGCTATACCTTAACCAAGGCTGAAAGGAATTATACAGTCACTGAGTGCAAATGTCTTGCATTTATCTATGCTTGCAAGAAATTTTGTGTTTATATTCATGGGATACATTTCAAAGTTGTAACTGATCATGCATCTCTCTGTTGGTTGCATAACTTAAAAGAGCCTGTGGGAAGACTAGCACGATGGGCCTTGAAAATGCAAGCATATGACTATGAAATTAAACATTGCACTGGGGATAAAAAACCAAAATGCTGATGAATTATCCCAACTATTGACAATTTTTGCAGTACAAGATTGTGCTGATGACCTATTTGAATGAATGATTAAAGGAGAGTTGGAGGACGAGCCACCAGAAGTTCAAACGGCGTTACAAAAAGCCAGGGAGGGAGCAGAACAAAAGAATAGACAACTATTCAAAATAGTGAATGATAAAAGGCTATTGTTCCTGAAACCATCCGAACAAATGGAGATAGTTCACACCACTCACAAAGTTGTCAGCCATGGCGGCCTCAAGAAAAGTCTAGAGCATATTCGCCAATATTACTATTGGGAATTGCTAAAAATGATGCAACAGATTTTCTTTCCTGTTGTACAGTGTGTCAGCTCCACAAGCCACACAAAAATGTGGCTGGATATAGTTTAGTGTGACCAGGATTACCTGGCATACAGTATCAATTAATGTCATGGGACCTCTAATTACAAGCACTGGAGGAATGCAATATATCATAGCTGCAATTGATCACCTGACCCAATGGATTGAAACCAAGGCTATGGTACAGGTCAATGCGATGAATACTGCCAAACTTATCATGTATCAAGTGATATCTTGGCATGGCTGCCCTCAATTGATCCTGAATGATAATGGAAAGAATTTTACCTCATTTGTCATACCCCAATTGAACGAATTGATGGGAATCAAGGGGGTTGTATCAGTCCCATATCAGCCAGAGATTAATGGACTAGTTGAGAGATTGAACGCTACCTTAGCTGCAACGTTATGAAAGTTGATTTTAGGAAAAATCTCTACTTAGACTTCATACTTAAGTTTGGTGACATTCGCCTATAATGTCATCTATCATTTCTCAACTGGGAAAACACTCTTTGAATTACTATATGGAAGAAAAGCTGCCTTACCACCAATTCTATACTCAGCATTTGAATTAACTTTGGGGATGAGTCTGGATCAATATTTTAATTAAATAGCCAATATTATGATTGATTAACAATCCCAAGCGTTTGCCAAAACCCTTTGGAAAAGGATCCAGACTAAACATATGATGATAAAAAATGAACACCCATAAAAAGAACTTTTATTTCTCGTTGCAAACACTTTTGCAACCCATTCAATTCAAGACTAAATCTAGTTTGATAATATCATAGAGGGGATTAGTCTGCGCCCATGTCTGGGAGCAGTTGGGCAAGCAAGGCAAGAGGAGCAGGCGGAAGGCCTGCAGCCTCTAATGTTCAAAAACGCCCTGGAGAATCCGGTGGAATAGAAAAAAATCTAAAAAAACTGGCGGTCACAATTTCCCCGGAGATACTCACATGGCAAGCACGATGAAACCAGTACATCAACACGCCACATTCCCAGCCACTTTTGTCAGTGGAATTTGGAGTCCGTGTGTATCTGGACATCCAAAAAACAGCCCTATGGGAAAAATTTTGTGAAGATGTACACAAAATTTTCCTGACCGCGGTGTACATTGCACCTCACTCCATGTCGCATGGTTGGCTGGACCTAGGTTTCAAAAAGCAAAATAGCAGCAGATGAGGCTGCAGAAGTGCGCATAGTGGTCAACCTCCCCGAAGGGCAATGGGTCGTTGAAACTAAATGCACCAGATGGACAAAATCAAACCAAATTTTCCTCACGTTCGACTTTTTGCCTAAAACAGTAAAATGTGACATTTTGGAGCAACACCTGAAAGATGGTCTCGCCATATATGGCGAAATACAATATTTTGAAATGCAACGTTTCACGCTGATGCCACACCTGTGCACTGGCAAAGCCATCGCAGTTCTGACCCCAACCGAGGAGATCGCGAAGGACCTAACCCAGATCCCGCACTCCACCTTTATTGACATCGCAGGGCACACCATCCACCCATTCCGGGTAACCGTGGACAGCGCGCCCCCCATTTGCACCCACTGAGACACGTTCAGCCATAAGGCGCACACATGCCCCATCAAAGAGGGCGTCACATTCCAAGAGCACCCCTCGGCGGCCATGGCCAGCGGAGATGTGCACTAAGAACCAACTGCAAGCACCAAGGAGGCTTTACCATGGGGAGCACAAGGCTGCTACCTATTGGTAAAGCCCATCTCCCCGCAGGAGTGGAAGAAGGCCAATCAGGCCTGTGGGACTGTGGCCAAGGAAGTGGCCAAGGCCACCACCACCATTTCACACTCACAACGCCAGGAGGACATGGAGACCTTCGCGGCAGAAGCAACTCAGGAATCCATCACCCAATCAGATTGGGAGGCCCATGCTGAACGGGTCACTTAATCTGAGGATCTGATGTTTGATTTGATCTCACCCAATAGCTGCACCCAAGCTCCGGTCAAAACCAGCTTGGGACCTATCCCAACTAAAAATTTTTTGCCCCACTTGATGGTGCACTGAACTTATCCGCATCGCAAAAAATTTGTCCAACGTCAGGAAAACAAAAAGTGAAGGCCAAAGCCAACGCGACTCTTTCTGCAAAAATTAACAAAAACCCTGATAGCGTTGCTGCTAATACCCACACTGCTGTGAAAGCCCGTGGGGACCTGGAAGAGGCTGGTGGGCCCGGGGGCCCACCCCCTCGCACCTAAGGTGCGATAGGGAAACCTTCACTCTAGGGACGCTGAATATCGCCAGACTCAAGGCCTCCCTATCCCAGGCTAGGAAACTGAGTTTTTACAAAACAATTTACCCGTGGATATCCTGGCCATCAAGGAGTCCCACTGTCCACGAGGTTCCGAGGAAGCTTGGAAAACAATGCTCCTACCATCCCTATCCTTTTGGTCAAAGCACTGTGGGGTGCTAATTTAGAAAAACAATTTTTTCAAATTTACATCTTCAGAAACATTCCTAAATGGCTGAGTGCTCGTTGTCACCTTCTCATGGGCTGATGTTGCACACACAATTGTCAACATTTACGCCCCAAACGGTGCACATGAGCGTTGGGAATTTTTCTCATCAGTCAAATCCCTCCCGCTACCCCCCAATTCTTTCCTAATTGGCGACATGAACTGTTGGCTAACCTCACCAACGGACTGGTGGCCACCCTCACCCCACGCCCCACAGGGTCATGTAGAACTACGCGTTCTAAAAGCCACCCTTGGGTTAATGGATGCACTGCTGTGACATGCCCCACTGCTCGAAAACATGACGCATCCCCATGTGCACAATGGCCAATTAAGGTCCATGACCTGCATTGACCTTATTCTAGTGCCGGCAAAATTCTAACCCCACATCTCCCACTTCAAAACAACAAAAATGGAATTCTCTGACCACCGACTGGTCTTGATAACATACCACTTACCCGTCACAGTTGCAAAGGCCCCACATTGGTGCAAAATCTGCCCCCAGAGCTCACGTTGCCAGGATTTTCCATGTGGGTGGAAGAGGCAACTTTGGCAAAATTGTTTGTTGCACTGTTTTGTGCGGACCCCATTTCCACATGGGCAACTTTCAAAGAAGACACCATCCGCGACTATCACCATCTCTCATCCTTACGCTCACGAGCCACATCGGCAGTTATATTGCATGCGCTGGCGGAATTGGCCCACTTGAAGTCCAACATTCTAGCCTCAGGATATAGCCCTGCATGGGGCAGAAGTGGGCGGAGGCAGCCGCCCACCTCAACGCACTTGAAAGGCAACACAAACATCGGGTTTGTGTCCAATACAGGGCCACATGCATCACTAAAGGCGACAAGTGCACCGCATACTTCTTCAAAAAAAATTTTGCACTATGCCAGAGCGTGGCCTGCACACAGGTGCAAAGATCGGATAATTATATTGTGGACACACTGGCTGAAGTGGCAATTTAAACGCAAAGGTATTACTCCGAGTTATACCAAGCCAAACCAATTCAGCTGGCCAAAATGGCAGAATTTCTCGACTGAGCTCATATCTGCACTGTTTTCAGATACCCAGAAATAATGAATTTAATTACTCCGAATGAATTATGGACTACCATTCACGATGCGCCAAACTGAAAATGCCCAGGCCCAGATGGCATTCTATATGAGTTCTAAAAAAATATTTTAAATATATATCCCCATTGCTGCTAGCCTCACTCAACAAAAGCCTGTTGGAAACGCGCCTTGTACCAGGAGGACATGAGGCCTTTACAGTCACACTCTTTAAGAAAGGGGATAGGCTAGACTTAGCCAACTGGTGCCCCATTTCTCTAAAAAACACAGACACCAAAATTTTAACAAAAATCATGGCTAACCGTTTAGGGACTGTAGCATCTGCCACCATCTCCCCAGAACAATTTGGTTTCATCCCCAGAAGGTCGATTTGGGATAACGTGCACTCTGTGGCTAATGTGTGTCAGTCCACAGCCTCTGGGGCACTTGTTTTCTTGGACCAACAAAAGGCCTATGATAGAGTAAACTGGGAATACCTTAGGGCCTGCCTCCAACAATTTCGCCTACCTCCCCGCTTCATTAACTGGGTGATGTTGCTCATGGAATCTGCAACAATGGCAGTGCTCAGCCCAGGTTTCCTAACGGAAGTAGTCCGTCCTCAAAGGGGCCTGCGACAAGGGGACCCCCTCAGCCCACTCTTATACAACTTCAGCCTTGACCCACTACTGCGAAATGTGAATGCCCAACTCACTGGGGTCCATGTGCCAGGCCAAACCCCAGTCAAGATGATGGCATTTGCAGATGATTGTGTGGTGGGGGTGTCTAATAACAAAGATGCACGCGCGCTTGAAGCCCACATCCAGGAATATTCCCGGGTAAGCAACGCGGCACTGAACGCCTCCAAAACCGAAATCATCCTCCTTGGTCAGTTTCAGAACTGCTGGGCCCTAGCAAGTAGTTCCCAACCCAGCCCATCTGCTCGCCCACGTCCACGCCTTACTAACTCAAAACACACCGCTCCACTGGTGCTCCCCTTTGTGCCACGACCTACCATAGGACTGGTACGCCATCTGGGTGTGTGGTTGGAGGCAGGTGGATACGCGTCAGCAGTAATGGAGTGCCATATACTGGACAACGTGATGAAGCGAATCGCCTCTCTCAGAGCCCACCCTACTACCCAAACTGGCAGGGTTGTTCTTGCCAACTCTATGCTCCTATCCAAAGTCTGGTTCGGAGCCCACGCCATCCCCTTCTCCCCAAGCTTCTTCAAATCCCTGTATGCTTTGCTACAAGGTTGGCTTTGGTCAGGCCGCCCTCCACCAGTAAGCTAGAGGTCATGTTTGGCCCTCATCATCATGATGGCATGGGCCTACTTGACTTCAAAGCCCATGCCGCCAAGATCCTGGGCACCTGGATTGTGGCCGTCACCGCTCCTACACTCCCATCCCAACACTGGTCCCGCGCAGCCCACTCCAACTTCTCCCGAGCCTTGGGCCTCAAAAATCCATCAAACCCCCACTCCCTGATGAAATACCTCGCATCACACACATCAGCCACAGGTCCTCACGGGACCAAAACCCACTACAAACGAATCCTACTCTCCATGCGAAGCGCAGAGTGGAGAATTCGTATTAGTAGACATACAACCTGAAGAGGCCGCCCCTCTCCTCAGTTCACACAAGAGGTACAGGGGCTACCCATCCATGATGGCGTGATCCCCATTCGACCCCAAGTCCTATCCAAGTGGACTACCTGGACATGATGGACATCCCTTATTCCACTGAGACCCAAAAGACTATCTGGAAATACGCACACCATCTTCTGTTGCAGCCTCAAGTCCACTCCACATGTGTGGCACTGCCTGAGGCGGGTGTATCGTACAGCTGAGCGCTCTAATGCTTTACACTCATCCTGTGTCATGTGTGGCCAGTATGGAACGCTGTTTCACCGCCTGAGGAAGTTCCCCACCTCTAAAGTAGTATGGCGTGAAGTCCAACGTCTGCTAGGCCAGGATCAAACACATCCCTTCAGTCTGTCAAGAGATATGTTTGCTTCATCAATGGCCTCCCCCTCCCACCCTCCCTCCGTGCTCTGGTGGTTGCAATCGCCATGTGGACTATCCACACGATTGTCTTGGATGCCATCGCTGGATCCATCCCCACCCTCCCAGAAGCTGTCCACAGATTCCGGTCTCATTTGGTGGATCACTTTCAAGCGTGGATGTTTGAATATCTCCCATCACATCGCGACAGCTGGTCTCCTCCAGTTCCCAGTCTGGTTCATCAAATCAGACCCCTTCCTCCACACGTGCTCAATAGTGGCTACGTCCCCTACACACGTTCCCTCCCCCTTCCCATAAGTGGCGTTCCCACTGGCAACAAGAGATAGCATCGCTTCTCTGGGGTGCCTCCCCTAGTACTAAGTTTTGTCTCGTCTGACTCATATTCGGAAGTGTCCGTCCCATATTCGCCCTTCCCCACAATAGATTCAAATTAATATTAACAGTTTAGTTGGCCAAAAGACCCTGGCTGACTCTCGGTAGAACCCTGCAAATTGGAGCAACACTTTTACAAAAACTGATCGGGCAAATAGCACAAAGTTGGCAAATCTAATTTTCTCCAACTTTGCAGCCTATTCTAAGGCACCCATCAAAGGGTTCGCCCAAAGCCTTATCTAATCCCATTCAAGCACCTATGAGGGAACCGCCCCCTTTTATAGGTGTGGTGGAGGTCCCCCAAGGTGAATAAATTTTTTCAGATGGGGATTGGCTAAAATACGTCAAGTTATTACCTCATGGGTACAGTTTTGGCCAATAGTGATTCCCAATCCATCATTTCATTAAAGAAATTTGAGTTTGTCAAGCCTTATTAGGCTAAAATCGCATATTACCAAACTGAGAAAACTCCCAAGCTATGCTAATGTTGAGCCTCGATTTTTTAAATACCTTTATTGATTCATTAGATGGATACTCCCTTCACCCTGCGGCTCCTATTATAAAGCTATAAGCCTAAACTTCTTATTGTTTTCATATTTTTTATTATTTCATTATCAGTGGCAAGAAAAGCCCTTGATTTATATTGTTGGATTTAAGTCAGCAAGCACCAGTGAGCCGGTTTCCAAGCCAAAAATACAACACCAAGATCTACTTCACATTTCACAATTGGATATTCATTTGTCTCTTAGATTGGTGTTGAACCCCAAGTTTAGGGCTGGGATTTTGTCTGGGAATATCCCATATAATGGTCCAGCTTTTTGGACAGTTTGAGTTCGAATCCCATCGACAAACTCATCAGAATTTTCAGTTAGGGTTTAAATCCCAAGGTCAAACTCATCTAAATCTCTAATTCTGTATAGGAATTCTGACAGAGCCATTTATGGGTGAGAGCCTATTATACCCTCCAGTGTACAGCCCATATTGGAACCCTCCTCACTGGAGACAACTGAATTAGCATTTTGAGGGATGGCAATGGAATTGTCACATCTACAAGCTTTCATTGCTAAGTCTATGGGACTCCAAGCAAATGAGAAGCTGACCTTAGCAATGCTCAAAATCTAGTTTTGCCTAGTTACCAGTCAGGAGACCTTTTACTATTCTACCATCACCAGCCTGGAGGCTGGATTCACAAGCTTGATATGCTATAATCAGGCCCTAATAGAGTGATCTATAATCAAAGGCCAGAATATTTAATTGCTTTTATCAAATTGGACTCTGTTATGATTCAAGTTCACGCCAGATTCCTCCGAAGTTATGTCACTACTTGGCAAGATCTTGAAGGGAGATTGTTGGGAATAATGGGAATTGCGCTGATATGGGTGAGAATTAAATTTGAAATAATTTGCAACATGACCAATGGACCTCCACTATTTTGAAAGACATCAAAATGATAAGGTTATGAATTCCTAAATGAGTGATTGAAATCTCAAACTCTCTATGAATCCGCCAATTCTTCTGACAAATATCTTGCCATACACATATCTCCTGATTCCGCGGCCTGATCAAGAAAGACTCTCTGCACTGGAAACTCTTTCATTCCGCCGTACTATTCAGGAAATCTCCTTACCTAACTCTATCCTAATCTTTTAACAAAGTTTAACCTACCCAATCCTGAACTTCCATGAAACATTTAGATATCTCCAATTTCTAATTAATAAAGATACCCTCAGTTTTGCCTAAGTCTACAACTAGATATTTTACATGTTTTTAATACAAAGAATCCTTCCTGTTTGCATAAACAGCTATTGCCACAATGATGCCAATTCTCTTTGAGAGATTCCCTCAGGAAGAGAGACTCCTAAGATATTCCGCTGGAGCTACCCATAAATAATAATTGTGTAGCCATCAAAGGACCTAACCATTAAATTAGACAGCAAATCCCAATAGTATGACTTCAGAAAGAGTAGAGCGCCTAAGAAGGGATGTTTATTTAAATTGTTTCTAAGGCTATACGTAACCCTTTAGATAAACCATCTTATTATAGGTTCTTATTTTGTGGAGTCAAATAAAAAGAGATGAAACCAGTTACTAGGTCTTCTTTAATGAGTGAAAAAATTCTTGAGAATCTATTTAGCTGTCTTGCAATGTTTTGTTATGAAAAAAATGAATATCATGTCATTTAAAGGTTGTTTTGATAATGGGAATATCACTTGCACATTTAAACTGGTTTGGGGATGTTTTATGCAATTTAAATACTATCATAGCTTTGCTATAGCTAGTCCAGCGTATTCCTAAGCTAATGCATATAGTTCAATACACTTAAAGTTTCTGTGTTACTATTCAAATGCGTGGTAAGCTGTATAGAAATCCCCCAAGTTTTGGTAAAGAAGACCAATATCTTCCCCATTTCATACTTTTAACACTTCTGTAATTGATGTTCTATAATACTAATTAAGATAAAAAAAGTGAGTCTTGGATAAACATATATCTTTATTTAGCTGGAACAGTATTTTTTTATAATAAGGACATATTTGGGTGAGGTTTAAATGTAATAGCTTGATGTTCGCCATTAGTTTTTAAGGAATTTTATTACTTATTCAAATTCTTAATTCAAGATCAATCATTTGGTATAGGGTAGCCATAAATCACTGGTACCCTCTGGTGCCGGTTACTAGAGAATATTAACTTCATAAAAGAGGCTGTTTTCACCTGTGGATTAATGGAATATAACACCATTACCATTAGTTAATTGTTGTATAGAAATTGTTTAGTACCATCTGTCATACTGTTACCGCCCTATGTTGGTTCCAATGTCTCCTGATTTTTTAAAAAGAAGGAGGAAAATCATTGATACAATTATAGCAAAATAGAATTATATCTTATTAATATTATAAAAAAGAAAGTTAAAATTATACTGATTTATTTGAGGTACGCCAACCAGGGGATGGACAGTACCGAACACAACACTCAAAATGACAAAACAAAACTACTAACCAGGTGGGAAGCAGAAACTGCTAACCCACCATGGCAGAGGGTGAGAAGGGGTTTGGGGGTTGGTTTTCAGAAAGACCCACCTCGATCATGGGATGTTGGTTACAGTACCAGATCAGAGCAGAGAGCCAGGGTGTTGGGGCATCCGCATAGTGGGGGTTGAGGTCAGCATAGTAGGATTTTTCTCTTCCACATCAAGACAATGACAGGAAAATGTTTCAACAAAATCTGCAAGGAGAACTTCAGCTTCTTTGCGGGCTTAGGGAGGCTGGATGAAAAGGGATATATGTGGCGGGTGATTTTTGGCTGAGGGGTTGAATGAAGCAATCGTTGTGACATTCATAACAGCAATTTCAGCATCATCGAATAGTTTCAAGATGTCACTGCAGGGAGATTCAGGGAAGTCAGAGGGGAAGAAAAGGGTGGTCAGGCCATGCTGGAGCTGAGCCACTGACTGGGCCACCGCAGTGCATAGTTTCGGGCAGTGAGGAGAGGCCACCACAGCCAAGGCGAGCTGGTGGTCACTTTGGAAGGGGGCTGTATTGGGCAAAGGAGCGAAATGGCGAAGGGTAGGGGTTTCATCAAAGTCAGGAAGGAAAAATTCTGCTCGACCATAATCAAATTGGCAGAGAGGTTGACCTGTATGCTTACTAATGAGGACATTACCTGATTTGTCAGTCTCAGCCAATAGATCCCATGGATTTTGGCTTACTGGAATAGTGGCGTTCAAGTTTGGGTGGGTGGGATTGGGCGAATGGGCAGCTTCTTGGGTGCCAATGGTGGTTCAAGCATTGCTCTGATTGGCTGGGGTAGATTTAGGTGGGAGAGTGAGGCTGGAGGTTTTGGGGGGGGGCTGATTTTCCATGTGGGCCCACTGAACGAGATTGGAGGGTGGGAGGGGGCAGCAAAGCGCCCCATACTGAACCTCCAGAGGGGGGCTCAGAAACTGCAGCAGCGGACTTGGCCTGAGGGCATGCTCTTTTTGCATGGTTGAGGCCAAAGCAGAGGGAACAAATCTGCCTACCATTATTGGCTTGAGCCCAAAAGAAATGATCAGGCGCTGCAGCCACACTAGCGCGGGGTGGGATTTGTTGGGCTATGGTAGGGTGGTGTGGTATGATGGTGGCTGTTGCCCAAGGAGCAGCAAGGCGCTCCGCACCAGATGGAATGGCAAAGATGAGGTTGGGCTGAGTGCCATAAGCCATGAGCCCCGCGACCAACTGGTCATACAAAACCTGGGGTGGAAGGTGGGATGGGAGATTTGCAAAGGATACCACCAGCGTGGTGTCTGAAGGGAGGCGAGTATGGGTTGTGGGAATGGGGGTTTTTTTATAGATTATAGGAGTTGGTGCTGCCGCTTCAGCATCCTCCTCAGATTGGAACCCAACGTCAAAGTATCCCTAAAAAGGGCGGAAGTCTATAAAGCCAGCTGGCGCAAAGGCCTCAGTGGCTAGGTCAATAATTGCCTATCGGCATATGGTAACAAACGCCCATAGTCCACTCTAGGCAATAGTGAATGGCAGAGCGAGGGAGGGCGAGAGGATGGTGCGAGAAGGGTGGATGCGCGCCAGGTGGAGCGCTAAATCCCGTGGGAAGACAAAACAGCTGGAAGCAGTGGGCGGGCTGTTTGAGCCCGTCTGAACGCGCTTGCCTGCAGGGCGGAAAACGCTAGATGGGGGTGCACTGCTGCCTCACACTGGGGTGGCAGGCGGCGGAGCCAAGGACATCAAAGAATAGGTTTGGGCATACGGCTGTGGATAAATAAAACTTTAAATTTAAAATTGCTCAAAAGTGACTTAAAGCGGTAAAAGAAGGTTTTAGGTTAAAATTATAACAAAAGCTAAAATATTGAATAAATAAAGCAGGTAAAGTATACTAATAGAACGTTATATCTAACTCAAATATAAATTACTCATGCATGGTGTATCAACCCTAAAATAGACTATGGCTAAAATGAAAGAGCATTGTAATAAATCTGAGGTTCTGCTGATACTATCCTCAGAGCTTAACTGCACAAATTCTGTTATTATGTGCACTATCCGCGTTGATTAATATTAATATAGATATATAATTGATAATAGTATGGAGATTATTCTCCGTAGCTGAATATAGATAAACCTGGTTGATAGGTGTCCAACACTAAATTTTTTATGCTCCGCTTGATGCTGATTATACTGACAAATATGGACTTCTTCCCTCTTCTAGAGGAACTTAATCTAACTCTAAATTCAGAGGTTCTTAGCCTTGGTTTCCATCACGCTTAGTTTGAAGAGATCTTCTTCTCTTCTAAGGATATCAGATTCTAACTCTTTATCACCCAAAAGAGTTAACAATTAATGTATTAATATCTCTTAAACTGAAGATGAATAGAACTAATATTGCTTTACTGTTTATAAAAAAAAGAATTATAAGGGAACTTGGCGCCCATCTCCTGTTGGTGCCTCATTATTGAAACGGCAGTCATTGCCATTTAATTTCACTTTGAGGTTTCTTCCAGTGATGGTATTCTCCATTAGACTAAGTATTCCTCCATTGGAAATCCCAGAAACCTAAAATGGAAAGAGCAAGAGAACGTTTTCCTAACGATTCTGCTCAATCACAGAGAATCAACCACAATTGACTAGCAACTTGCTTAGTTAATGGGACTCTTTACCCATTATAACAGGTTGTAAATCAACTGGGTAATCCACTAGTTGCAAGCGGTATCACCCACCTAACAACTCCTAAATAAATCCCCAATTGACTGGTGATGAAATCTGACCAATCCCAATTGGCACATCTAATAGTTAATTAATGATTAACAATCAGATATATTGATTCCATCAGCAACTCTGCCTGATAGGATCTTAGGCATTTGCGCGGATCAACCCAAGTAGATACATACCTGGCAAATTACCCCAAAATCTACTGGCATTATTAACAGAATATCGAAATCATCCAATATCAAAATCATCTGCTAGCGGGACTATCCCCTAGCGGACCAGATGATTATTAACCTAGGAAGCCGAAAATGTGACAAAATCCCAACACATCCGCCCTCTTGCCTAGATTTACAGTAAAAGCAAGATCAGGATAGGAGAATGCCACCTCAGGCCAGGTCAAATACTTTAAAGTTTCCAGTGAAGCACTGCCCTTTCCATACTCAACGCTGCTCATGACAACTTTTGGTCTGCAGTTCCTCTTCCTTTCTTTTTTCTGCCACCTCCACAGAGCGTGGTCCTCATGACCCACTGCATGCAAGCCTAGTCAGTTGTTGCACTAATGCTAGTTCTATAAAGCCAGTTCCCCCCAGTCAGAGTTATATGGCCCTTCGTCATTATAAGGATCTTGGTTTAGCATCCTTGATATCTTGATCCCTGTACTCCCCCAAGCTGGGGCTCCATATTTGATCTGAGCAGATCCATGTAGTGACTACTCTCAGTGAACCCAGTTTCAACCCTTTCTGGTTTTCCCAGCACTTTTTGTATTTCTCAGGCCTATTTCTGTTAAGCCTAGTTGCAAACTGGACTAATCCTGCCAATGACAATGGTCTTCTCTGTCATAACTCATCCCCTTCCTTATCCTTAGCTGATGGAACTACCACTGATGCATTTTCTCATGGAAAAATAAAAATCGATATTAAAATATACTTTTTCTTGTTATATATTTTTTCTCTTTATATTTTTTTCTTAATTTAATTTTTTCTTTTGCAATGGGACTTGACCTATACTTGGTTCAGCAGAAGATAGTTTTTTATTACCCGCTGGTTCCTAGGTATACTTTGACCCACCAGTTTTCATGGTTCAGAGGTCAAAACTTTTCAAGACTTAACCATCTACTTTGGTTCAGCGATCTTTTTTTAAGACTTAACCAAAATATCCAGACATAAATCTTTTTAATGGTTCAACAGTCCTTTTGGAACACTTTCATTATTTTTATTATTTTTTTCTTGGATCTAATACTTTGAGTATTTTGCATGGACCAAGTTTACTATTCGCCCATCTGCAATGTTCTTGATGGTATAGGCATCTTTCACCTACTTGGCAATAATTTTGAATGGACCTAACCACAGCACATCCAACTTTCTTTCTTCCAAAGCCATGTTTATCGCAATAGGCTACCTTTTGCCCAAAAGGTATTTGCGTAGCACTGGTCAGTTCTTATTGTCCAGATTTTGGCCTCGATTTTTTGTTTAAAAGTCTTATCAAATTCTTGCAATTGCACCTTGATCAGTATATTTGATAGTTGGAGTAGGTATATTTGGCACTCATCTCTTATGCTGGTTTGATACTCAGATATAGAATTGGAGTTAACGCGGCCCTTTACCTATATAGTAATTTTAAAAGAATTTTTCAGGTGCCATATGGAAGCTGATATTGTAGGCAAATGTTACTGAACTGAGGAGGTTCCCCATACAAAGTTTCTTTGGCGACCATTTTCCTCAGTGTCAAGGCTAGCAGTCCATTGACTCTTTCTACAAGTCCATTTGTTTCTGGCTGGTAGGGAAATGATATGACTCCTCTGATACCCATTATCTCATTCAACCTTGGATCACATGAGAAGTGAAATTCATTCCATTATCACTCAATAAGACTTGCGGGAATCCATGCAAATAAACGACTTGATCAAGGATAAAGCGTGCAGTGCCTATAGCGTCTACTTAACTTAGCACTTTTGTTTTGACCAATCTAGTTAGATGGTAAATTGCAACTATGATGTACTTGACTTCCCCAATATTCATATTAATTGGTCTCATTACATCAATTAACCATGTGTGTCAAGAAAATCTGGTACGGAAAAGTCAATATCCAGTGGTGTTCTTTTGTTTTGTGTAGTTGGCACTCCACACAGCAATCCAGATAGTCAGCGACATCATAGTTGATTGATTTCCAGTAGTAATACAGGTGAATATAGTCAGTTGCTTTTTTGTGCCTCCATGACTGACAACCTTGTGAGTTAATTAGATTATTCACACTTGTTCAGACAGTTTCAGAAAAACTAATCATTTTCTGTCAATCATTTCGAATACTTGTCCACCTTGGGTCTCAGTGTTTTCCATCACTTTTTGAAGCACACCTTGGATTTCCTGGGGCTCTTTCCCGATCTCTCCATTGACCATCTGCTGAATAATTCATAAGCCTGATTGTGTACCACTTGGACTGCAGGTAGTCTTAATAGGCTATCCACGTTCTTATGGGAGGCTCCTGCTTAGTGTATTTTTTGAAGTTGTATGCTTGTAGTTTTAGTGCCCATCAGTACAGACGTCCCTCTGGCTCCTTGAGATTGTGTAGCCAGTGCAGGGAGGAGTGGTCCATCACCACTTTGAAGTGCGTACCATGGAAGTACACCCAGAATTGCTTACAAGCGTAAAGTACTGCAAGGCATTCATGCTCTATAACGTTGTAGTTCCGTTATGCTGCTGATAATTTACACCTCAAATAAGCTACTGGATGCTCCTCCCCAAGTTCTCCACTTGACTCAGGATGTCACCAATTGCCATCAATGAAGCATCAGTTTGAAATAAATTTCAATTGAAATTTGAATATTTCATTACTAGGGAATCTATCAGGTACTGGCGTAGCTCATCAAATGACTCCTGAGCTTCTACGTTCTATACTAATTCTTTTTCACATCTTTTATTAAATGGAAAAGTGGCTTGGCAATCTTTACAAAATCCTGTATGAATTGTCAATAATACATAACCATTCTGAGGAATACTTGAATATCTCAGACGCTCTTTGGAATAGCCATCCACTCTATGGCTTCAATTTTCTGCAGTTGTGGCGACAATCTGTCTGGAGTTAATGACAAAACCCAAAAATTCTAACTCTTTCTTGATGAAGTGGCATTTCCTCAGCATGAACTTCAGAATAGCTGTTGATAATCTCTTAAAATTCTTTCAAATGTTGCAAGTGGTCAGTGAAGCTCCTACTTAACACATTTAGATCATCCAAATATACCAGGACACATGATAACTTCAGGTCGTTCAGTATAGCATCCATGACTATTTAAAACGTTGCCATGCGCTTCAGAGATCTTGGGGCATTCAGTCAGTTGGTACAGCCCCTGCACAGTTATTATTGTGCACTTTCTTTTGGTCTTCCGCTGTAAATCAATTTGCCAATACCCCAAGATCAAGTCCATTGTAGAGAAATATTTTGCTTCTCATAGGTGGCCAAATGCGTCGTTGATCCTTGAAAGTGGATACAAATCCTTTTTGGTTATCATGTCTAATCGCCAAATAATTGATCACTACTCAATTAGAGACATCTTTCTTCTTCACTATCAAGGTCAGGCTTTCCAAGGGGCTTGACAATAAAACTAGGAGCCCGTGCTCCACTAGTTTGCCTAATTCAAATTCCACTACCGCCTCTGCTGCTTTAAACTGGTGGGTCAGACTCATTTGTATATTAAATTTCTCCAGTGTTGACTATGTGGATATTTATTTTTTGTACATCTTAATTAATGATCATCTTGAGTAAAAATTTCCTGATACTTTCCAAATAATTTCGAGCACCTCCTCCTTATGTTTTTCCATCAAATCATCAAGTTGATTTTGGTCAGCTAGTAAGTTAATAATTTTGGCAACCCCTGCCAGAAATCCCAATTTGGTCAGGGTTTCAAAATCGTGGAATTCTACCAATTCCGCTGTCAGGATTTTATGGATAAATGTGCCGAATTTATTTTTTTATTAATCTTCATCAGTTTTCTGCTCAGATTCGCCATAAGATCTTAATTTCTTCATGGCCCAGGCATAATTATTCCAGGCGTCATCCATGGATCAACTCTGGATTTCTTTCATGTACTGATGACCTCACTGTAAAGTTTCTCTGGTATTTTAATTGTCAAAATTTGTTAGTTATGATCTAAAATCCTGGTGGTATGGTATTTGTCATCTTTGTTCATAATGTAATTCACCAGTTTTCCATGATTTCCGTCAGCTTTTCTAATAACTTTCGTCCAACTAATTGATAGCAGCTCAGAATAATGCCATAATTATATATTATATTTAAGTTATTCCTCTTTTTAAACTGATTTTCCCTATTCCATAGATAACTATAGGCAGCATTTGACCTAATATGGCAGTTTATTATCTCTGAAGTTGCATTTGACTTCATATTTTCTTAAAATTTAGTCCGGATTAAGATATCATAGTTTTGGTTAGCCAAAACAATAGCTGAAGCGGATACCACTAGGGATCCAAATCTGAGTGGCAATGCGCTATATGCTCCACAGGAGATGGTAGTATCAAGCCCAGCAGTCCCATATTCTTTTTTTGTTCTTTAGATCAGGTGAGTGTTTTATCTTCTAGACTAATTTGGTCAAGCCAAAATTGATTTGCGCCCTGCTGTCAATTATTTCTTGCACCTGTAATCAATTAAACATTATGTCTGTATAGATACACTCAGAGTATTGTATAATAGTGTTTACTGAGTGTATGGTGGTATTATTCACCAAATTGAGGGTGTGAATAATCTGTGCTGATAATTCAAGAAAGGAATCCTAATTGCACCAAAGTGAATAGAAAGGTTTGCTTCATCTAATTTGGTATCAACAAATTTGTTTGAATTCTAAGCATTTTGGACCTTGTCTGCTAGTTGGTATGCATAATGGTGAGTGACCTCCTTAATTATTTTGGGGTTGATCCCATTCGTTCTAGCTCTAATTATGTCGTTGACATCTAGGTTGACCACTTGATAAAACTGGTCTAGCGTCATCATCTACAAATAGATCACTATTGTCAATTACTTATTTCATTATATCAAGAGGAATGGGTTTTTTTGGAGCTCTAAATTGTTCCACGTCTAGGCCGCAGGGTCTTTTCAAAATTCTTGTGCGGTTTTAGCTTCCTTAAAATGTACCACATTAATCTGCTTCTTAGGCTTCTTGTTGAATCATTGGGCAGCGAAGTGGCCTCTCCCCCACATGAGTGGTAGTGGCTACTACTTTTGTCTGCTCATTTGAATACCTTAGGTTCAGTTCCAGCACTACTTGGTTAGGCTATTCTGTAGAAGTTTGAGCGAATTTTCTGGCGGTCAAATATCTGGCCAACTAGATGTGTAGCTTTATTTAGGGGCCTCAAATGTAGCGCCTAACATCTTCAAATGATCATTATTTGCTAAGTGGATAGTTTGGTGAACATCATGGAAGACATATCCAATGTAAATTTCAGTAGGGCTAAAGTTCCGCTTTTAATGCAATCCTCATCTCAAAATTGGTCAAGATTTTCGCTCTGACCAAAATGTGTGATTAATGGTAGAATTGGTCAGAATAAAATGCTATGGTTTTGTCCTTTAGCAATTAAATTCCCATAAATTATTGTTTACATTTTGACATATGCAAGGGACTTCCAAATCCTTCAAGAGAGCAGATTTGGCATTGGAGTAGGACCAGTTGTCCCCATCAAGGTGGGGCAACACCAAGTTCTAGTAGTCAGTGTCCAACCAATACATGATGGTCACTGCTTTCTTCCTGTCACTACACTTAAACATAGTCATTTTATTAAAAGGTAAAAACGCAGGCTTTTTCTTGATGAAAATTAGGTAGTTTGGGCGTGGATTTGAATTCCTCAGAATTTTCTCTAACAGCCATTTGCAGCTTAGTGACCCAACTAATGAGAGGGTCAATTTCAGGAGGTATCTCCAAAATGATGGCGAATGCAGGTGGCATGTTTGTAGGAGTCATCAACTTCCCAACTGGGGTTCTTGGAATATTTTCTTTAGAGTACGCTGCATATGGTTTACATTTTCATTTATTGTTTTTCAATTCTTTGACTTAGTTTACTAACCGTTACATAATAGAGCTGAGAAAAGTAATTGCACATGATCCTCTTCATGCTTTATTTTTAGGAATAAAACTACCTTAATTAGCTTTACTTCTTACCTCTTTAGGGACGTTATTTTGCCAAATAGATCATTGTTGAAATTTGAAAAATCTTCTACTCCTTCTTCATTCTTAGTAACTCTCTCCTCTAGAACAGTGAATTTAGTATGATCCACCAGTTAAGGGCATTCTTATTGACGGTTGCCAATTCCATCAATAATTTTCTTAGTTCGTCCTTGTATGACATTGTGAAGGCAGGTTCACTAGAATTAGCTTATCATACTTAACTACCCCCTGTAGTGAGCACCAATTGTTAAAATATAAGGTTCCGCTGATACTAGTCCCCGGAGATTAACTTAAGAGGCTCTTTTATTATGTGCCCTATAAGCTTTGATTGATATTAATATAGATATATAATTGATAATAGTATGGAGACCATTATCCATAGCTGAATATAAATAAAACAGGTTGATAGGTGGTCCAACGCTAAACTTAAAATGATTCACTTGATGCTGTCTATACTGACAAAGAGGGACTTATTCTCTCTTCCAGCGGAACTTAATCTAACTCTAGATTCAGAGGTTTTTAGCCTTGGTTCCTATCACTCTGAGTTTGCAGAGATCTGCTTCTCTTCTAAGGATATCAGATTCTTACTCTTTATCACACAAAAGAGTTAACAATTAATGTACCAATACAATAATAAACTGAAGATGAATATAACTAGAATTGCTTTAATGTTATAAAAAAGAGAATTATAGGGAACTTGGCGCCCATCTCCTCTGTTGGTGCCTCAGTATTGAAACGGCAGCCATTGAAATTTTATTTCAATTTGAGATCTCTTCTGGTGATGGGATTCTCCATCAACTAAGTATTCCTCCATTTGACATCCCAGAAACCTGTTTGAAAAGAGCAAAAGAACGTGTCCTTAACGTTTCTGCTCAATCACAGAGAACCAATTGCATTTAACTAGCGTCCTGATTAATTAATAGGACTCTTTGCACATTCTGGAAGGTCGCAAAACAACTGGTTAATCCACTAGTTGCAAAGGGCATCACCCACCTAAATACTCCTAAATAAATCTTTAATTGTTCAGTGGTGAAATCCAACTGATCCCAATAGGCACTTTAATAGTTAATCAATGATTAACTATCAGATGAACCGATTTCATTGGTAACTCTGTCCAGCGGGATCTTAGGCATTCATGCGGATTGAGCCCAGCAGATCCAAACCTGGCGATTTACCCCAAAATCCGTTGGCATTATTAACCTGATATAGAGATCATCCAATATCAAAACCATCCTCTAGTGGGACTTTCCCCTAGCAGACTAGCAGATTCTTTAAGCTAGGAAGCTTTAAATGTGGGTATAATCCCAACAGGCATGAAAAGCAAAAAGTTTAATGTAATTTTCCCATTGGTTATTAGCTCAATTAAGAAATAATGGCTTTGTAGTAATATCCCTTAGCAAACTTGTCATCTATCAAAAATTGTTATAATTACTATTTGACTAGATGTTTGGTAAAACAAGCCTGAGTCAGAATTCTTTTTCGAAATTTTTAATTTTGGTCTGGATATGCCATTAGACTATGGCCTTTTTATGACATTGTTGAAGTTGGAGAACAGGCGTTAGAACTTAAATTAAAAAGTTCATTTGCACGCTATATATGTTATTATTTAAAAGTAAAGAATCCTAAACACAAAAATTATACATCTTGGTTTCACAATAGACTTTGTAAAATAAAATAAAATAAAATAAAATAAAGCACATGGTAGTTTCAGTGTACTGACATCGACTTAAGCCTTGCAGTAAACATATGGAGGTTGTTAGTAGCTTTAGTTCAAGCTATCTGTCACAAATCAAGATCCCTACCCTAAAAGACAGTTCTTTAATATAGCCCTGAACTCTCTAATTCAGATTACGCTAAACGATTGGGTATCTTAATGCTAATTGGGAATTCTAGGATATTCCATAATAAATATAAATGATATAAAAATGATAACTTTAACTTTAGTATTTACTCCTTAATGAAAAGAAGTTCATTAAATGAGATGCATATAATAATTAAGGATTAACAAATAAAAGTCTACAAATAATGCATTTATGGCGATGCTGTGGCAAGGGATTGAAAAAATCAATTGATTTGATAGTCCATTTTTGCATAGGAGAGATGATTGATCAAAATGAGTGATTCATGGTTTAGCGCCTCCATGGTAGTGAGGGATTGGTCATCATTAAGAACTGTGAGACTTTTGCTTATACAGCACAACAATTTCAAAGTAAATTAATACTACTAGTTGACAAGGTCAAAAAAGCAAGAATCAGATTCATTAATAGATAATAAAGGACGTGACCCAAGGGATTCAATAGCAAATTAGTTCTATTGATAACAATGTCATGGAGGCAAAATGAGCGTAAGTTGGCATCTTCCTAATTTTAAAAAATTTAATTGAATAGATAAATAGTTTTTATATTTTTGGTCAGTCCAAGTCTCAATATACTGCACTTTGACCTAACATCAGGAAACATTATGTGGGTGTAAACTGGGACATTGAGAATTAGTGGCCATTAGGCCTTATCTCTGCTGATTTTTCTCTGTAAATTTGCATAAACAAAGTTTATGAGTAAACCCCTGGTGGGAACTTGAAGTGTGTAGGCATTGGTGGAATTTTGTTATATATCTCAAAGGTCATTTTACAATTGTACTCAAGTTTTACTTCCTTTCTGAATTTATGATTATCATAGTATAGAATTAAAAACTTTATGACCAAGATGAGTAAGGTAAAATATCCTTTTCTTCTCACACTTTCAATACAAACTTTATGATTCAGCACATTTGAAAATGCTTGTCTCTGTAGCTAGATTATGGTTATGTGATGCTCTCCAAACACTAAGAAGAGATCATATTCTTTTCATGGATGCATTAATTATAAAGGAGGGAGCGCGGGATGATTACCAGAACTAACTAAAAAATACATTTGATAAGTGGAAGGTGATTCTTATGATAATACAACAGTAGCAAGAAAAAGATTCTAATTAGACTGTTTACCCATTGTTTATTTTGTAGGATACCAACAAGCTTAACATTTTTAGGGGTGATACTCAGTGGTAGAGTATGGACTCTCTACCACTGCCTCCCCAAGTTCAATACCAGTATATGAACTTTTTGTAGGGGACAATTTTGACTGTGTTGGCGTTGCGCACCAATGCCCCAAACCAAGATAGCAAATAGTAAAGGTGGTCCATGGAGTTCCTGGCCTATCATACGCCACGCATGGAGGTTTTCTAGGCTTTATCCTCCTTTCCCATTTTCTTTGCTTTCCTTAATTAGTGCTGTATTGTCCCCAGTTCAGAGCACTTCAAATAAAAATTAAAAAATAAGTGTACATTTTTTAGTTCTACAGTACTATCTTTTCAGTTTTATATAGAGTGGATAATACTTTCAGCTATTTTCTGTTGGTAAGTTCAGAGTTACACGAGAAATAAAATTTGGTATCTTTATATGTTGTAGTTATTTGTGTTATCCATGCTAATATTCCAAATCATCCAAAATTATTAGATGTTATACTAACAAATAAAGAAAATTTGATCTGTCCTCTACACATCAAGTGAGGTGATATACAGCCAATATTTGAAACTTGAATTTCTCATAACTTTAATGCTGTGGGCTTAAATTGTTGATAGAGAAAATGTAACAAGTGAAATAAAGGTTTCTTAGTAAGAAGATGTGACCTTCAGGTAGAGGTCTTTAACGTGACAATTATATACAACATATGAGGGTCTTATGAATACTAAAAGCACTTATTCCTGATAATAATGTTTTTCAGTTTTTATAAAAAAATTAGTCTCCCATTAAGCGTAGCTTGAAGGGCCTCGAATATCAAGTCAGCTCGTTCTTTTGGTATTAGTACCTATTGGTTCTACTTTATTTACTAATAAAGTTTCCATTCTTAACAATGGTTTCTTCCTCAGTTTCTTCATGGAGCGTTGAACCTCATCAGGATCATTGTCATATTGTTGTGTTAGCATTTAAACAAATAAAATATTAATTTAATCAAACTGCTTAAGCCATAGTGGGAAGCTGAGATAGACAGTTGGCACTTTGATATTTTACGCCAAGGTGCTGGATTTCTAACCGTTGGCTTGTAGCTTCTAAGGTCATTGTTTTAGCGCCCTTCTACTCCTCAGAATTATGTATCATCTCAATGACGTGCGTTCAATTTTTGATGTAAAGCGCATTATAGACTTATATTTTGAACTGCTACATGCTTATATTAAGGCAAATCACCCAAATCTTGTCACATTATTATTTCCTTTATGAACATCTAGAGCTGGGTACTTTAAGACAAACGCTTTTTGAATCCCACATTACCAGTTTATGATAACACAGCTCCTATGGCAGTAAGGGATGCACTAATTTGATTATTAACCAAATTATTATTAGAGTAGTTGAGTAAATGGCTCTTTGGTGAGGCAAACACTTAGTTTATTAATGTCTTCTGATAGTTTTCTGCCCATTCGAATTGTACGCCATTTTTCAAGGACACTAAATAATGGCTCGTCCATTTGATAAAGTTTTCGCAAATTGGCTTTAGTAGCTAATTGTTTCAAAAACATCTATATGTCTCAAAAGCCACTGAGCCATATAATCCTTTAAATTGCTTCAATATTAGCTGGTTAGGTCCATAAAGCCATCCTTGTCAATGTCAAACCACAAATATTTGCTTTTTTCATAAGTGAATCATACACGGCTTGTCTTTGATGTTAGCCTTTGTCAGTCAGAAGAAACTTCCTACAAGTGCTGCAAGTGAACACTGTATGTTTGTAATAATATTAATATAAATAAAATAAAATAAAATAATGCTAAGTAGTTTTTAATTCATTGAAAATATTTCAATGGCCCATTACAATACCTTGTGGGACATTGCACAACCATTGTGCATTCTAATGAGTTGATACAAGCCCTTTGCAGTAATCTTTTTTGCTGTTCTCCTGAATCTTTTTAAATTTTAGTATGACAATAGCCAGAGTTAAGATCCATGATCAAAAAGTATCGCGCTCTGCACAAGAGGTTTAGTACACCGTCAATGCAAGGAATAGTTAGGAGTCCTTTTTTGGTAACGTTTTAAGCTTCCTATAACAAATAACCACATGTTTTCTATGTCCCCATTTTATTATGACAATTGAAGAGGCATAAGGACTCTCAGAGGGCACTAACATTCCAAGTTGTACCAGTGGTTGATTTCTTATTTACAACCTTATTACCAACTCTCAAACTTCTAATAAGATGCAGTCAAATGGGTTACTAATTTCCGGTCTATTTTGGGTTATCATGTCTAGTTCATAAGTTAATTTGGAGTCACCTTTGTATAAAAATTATCATAGTTCTCTATAGGGCCTGATTTTTGTCCTTTTTTTAACTTTATAAATCAGAGAACCTATAGTGAGATATTAACAAACAACTTTTAATTAGTCTACTCATCTTCAAGCCCAAGTTCATCCATATTACCAAAATCATAAATACATTTTAACATTACTGAAAAATATTGATTGAAAAAGATAAATTAATTTTTTTGTATAGATTATAGCTAGTTGGGTTGCTTGCTTGGTGCTAACCCAAGATTCCCGCAATATAAAAGATGTAGTTTCTTAGTACTTCACAGCTGCCTATAGAGGTGACCAAAAGTTGTCCTTTCTAAATCCTTGATTTACTTCTTTTGGAAGAAGAAGAGATTGAGCAGTTAAAATATTAGATATAAAATATAATTAAATTTTAAATTTATTGCTGGAAAAGCCGACCATGGGATGGACACTTCCTAAATGACTCAGGACAGATAAACTTAGTACCGGGGGAGGCACCCCAGAGAAGCGATGATATCTCTTGTTGCCAGCAGGAACGCCACTTATGGGGAGGAGGAGGGAACGTGTGAAGGGGCCGTAGCCACTATTAGCACGTGTGGAGGAAGGGGTCTGATTTGATAAACCAGACTGGGAACCAGGAGGAGACCTGCTGTCAGTGACGCGGTGGGAGGTATCCAAACATCCACGCTTTGAAAGTGGTCCGCCAAATGAGACCGGAATCTGTGGACAGTTTCTGGGAGGGTGGGGGTGGAGCCTGCGATGGCATCTAAGACAATCGTGTGGATGGTCCACATGGCGATTGCAACCACCAGAGCACGGAGGAAGGGTGGAAGGGAGGAAGCCATTGATAGAGCAAACATATCTCTTGACAGACTGAAGGGATGTGTTTGATTCTGGCCCAGCAGACGTTGAACTTCGCGCCATATCACTTTAGAGGTGGGGCACTTCTCCAGGAGGTGGAACATCGTTCCATACTGGCCGCACACAACACAGGATGAGTGTAAAGCGTTAGAGCGCTCAGCTGTATGATACACCTGCCTCAGGCAGCGCCACACATGGGAGCGGACTTGAGGCTGCATCAGAGGGTGATGTACATATTTCCAGATTGTTTTTTTTTCGGGTCTCAATAGAATAAGGGATGTCCATCATGTCCAGGTAGTCCACCCTGGATAGGACATGGGGCCGAATGGGGATCACGCCATCATGGATGGGTAGCCCCTGTACCTCTTGTGTGAACTGAGGAGAGGGGCGGCCTCTCTGAGTTGTATGTCCACTAATATGAATTCTCCACTCTGCACTCCGCATGGAGAGTAGGATTCGTTTGTAGTGGTTTTTTGTCCCGTGAGGACCTGTGGCCGATGTGTGTGATGCGAGGTATTTCATCAGGGAGTGGGGGTTTAATAGATTGTTGAGGCTAAGGCTCAGGAGAAGTTGGAGTGGGTTGCTCGGGACCAGTGTTGGGATAAGAGTGTGAGACCGGTGATGGCCGCGATCCAGGTGCCCAGGATCTTGGCAGCATGGGCTTTAAAGTCAAGCAGGCCCATGCCACCATGATGATGAGGGCCAAACATGACCTCTAGCCCCACTGGTGGAGGGCGGCCTGACCAAAGCCATCCTTGTAGCAAGGCATACAAGGATTTGAAGTAGCTTGGGGAGAAGGGGATGGCGTGGGCTCCAAATTAGACTTTAGATAGGAGCATAGAGTTGGCTAAAACAACCCTACCAGTCAGGGAAGTAGGGTGGGCTCTGAGAGAGGCGATTCGCTTCGTCACATTGTCCAGAATATGGCACTCCATTACTGCTGACGCATATCCGCCTGCCTCCAACCACACTCCCAGATGGCACATCGGTCCTATGGTAGGGCGTGGCATGAAGGGGAGCACCAGTGGAGCGGTGTGTGTTGAGTTAGTAAGGCGTGGACGTGGGCGAGCAGATGGGCTGGGTTGGAAACTAATTGCTGGGGCCCAGCAGTTCTGAAACTGACCAAGGAGGATGATTTCGGTTTTGGAGGCGTTCAGTGCCGCGTTGCTTACCCGGGAATATTCCTGGATGTGGGCTTCAAGCGCGCGTGCATCTTTGTTATTAGACACCCCCACCACACAATCATCTGCAAATGCCATCATCTTGACTGGGGTTTGGCCTGGCACATGGACCCCAGTGAGTTGGGCATTCACATTTCGCATTAGTGGGTCAAGGCTGAAGTTGTATAAGAGTGGGCTGAGGGGGTCCCCTTGTCGCAGGCCCCTTTGAGGACGGACTACTTCCGTTAGGAAACCTTGGCCACGCACTGCCATTGTTGCAGATTCTGTGAGCAGCATCACCCAGTTAATGAAGCGAGGAGGTAGGCGGAATTGTTGGAGGCAAACCCTAAGGTATTCCCAGTTTACTCTATCATAGGTCTTTTGTTGGTCCAAGAATACAAGTGCCCCAGAGGCTGTGGATTGACATACATTAGCCACAGAGTGTACGTTATCCTAAATCGACCTTCTGGGGATGTATGAATTGTTCTGGGGAGATGGTGGCAAATGCTACAGTCCTCAATTGGTTAGCCATAATTTTTGTTAAAATTTTGGTGTCTGTGTTTGTTAGAGAAATGGGGCACCAGTTGGCTAAGTCAAGCTTATCCCCTTTCTTGAAGAGTGTGACAGTAAAGGCCTCATGTCCTCCTGGTAGGAGGCACGTTTCCAACAGGCTTTGGTTAAGTGAGGCAAGCAGAAATGGAGATATATATTTGCAATATTTATTGTAGAACTCATATGGAATGCCATCTGGGCCTGGGCATTTTTGGTTTGGCGCACCATGAATGGCTGTCCATAATTCGTTCGGAGTAATTAAATTCATTATTTCTGGGTATCAGAAAATGGTGGGGATATAATCTCAGTCAAGAAATTCCGCCACTTCAGCTGGCTGAATTGGTTCAGCTCGGTACAACTCAGAGTAATATTTTTGCATTTTGATTGCCACTTCAGCCAGTATATCCACAATAGAATCATCCGATCTTTGCACCTGTGTGCAGGCCACACTCTGGCGTGGTGCGAATTTTTTTGAAGAAGTATGTGGTGCACTTGTTGCCTTTAGTGATGCATGTGGCCCTGTATTGGACACAAACCCGATGTTTGTGTTGCCTTTCAAGTGCGTTGAGGTGGGCGGCTGCCTCTGCCCACTTTTGGCCCCATGCAGGGCTGTATCCTGTAGCTGTAATGTTGGACTCCAAGTGTGCCAATTCTGCCAGAGCGCGCAAGATAACCACCAATGTGGCTCGTGAGCATCTGGAGGAGAGATGGCGAGAGTGGCGGATAGTGTCCTCTTTGAAAGTTGCTCATGTGGAAATGGGGTCCGCGCAAAATGGTGCAACAAACTTTTTTGCCAAAGTTGCCTCTTTCACCCACATGGAAAATCCTGGCGACGCGAGCTTGGGGGGCGGATTTTGCACCAATGTGGGGCCTTAGCAACTGTGATAAGTAGGTGGTATGTTATTGAGACCAGTCGGTGGTCAGAGAATTCCATTTTTGTTGTTGTGAAGTGGGAGATGTGGGGTTGGAATTTTGCTGGCATTAGAATAAGGTCGATGCAGGTCATGGACCTTAATTGGCCATTGTGGACATGGGGACACATCATGTTTTCGAGCAGCGGGGTATGTCACAGCAGTGCATCCATTAACCCAAGGGTGGCCTTTAGAATGCGTAGTTCAATGTGACCCTGTAGGGCATGGGGTGAGGGAGGCCATCGGTCCATTGGTGAGGTTAGCCAACAGTTCATGTCGCCAACTAGGAAAGAATCAGGGGGTAGTGGGAGGGATTTGACCAACAAGAAAAATTCCCGACGCTTGTGTGCACCGTTTGGGGCATAAATGTTGATGATTGCGTGTGCTACGTTAGCCTACAAGAAGGTGACAACAAGCACTCAGCCATTTAGGAATGTTTCTGAGTAAACAAATCTGAAAAAATTATTTTTCCAAATTAGCACCCCACAGTGCTTTGACCAAAAGGATAGGGATGGGAGGAGCATTGATTCCAAGTTTCCTCAGAACCTCATGGACAGTGGGACTCCTGGATGGCCAGGATATCCACGGGTAAATTGTGTTGTAAAAAACTCAGTTTCCTAGCCTGGGACGAGGAGGCCTTGAGTCTGGCAATATTCAACGTCCCTAAAGTGAAGGTTTCCCTCATTGCACCTCAGGTGTGAGGGGGTGGGCCCCCAGGCCCACCAGCCTCTTCTAGGTCCCCACGGGCTTTCACAGCAGCGTGGGTGTTAGCAGCAAAGCTATCAGAGTTTTTGTTGATTTTTGTGGAAAGAGTCGCATTGGCCTTTGCTTTTTGTTTTCCCGATGTCAGACAAATTTTTTGAGGTGAGGATGAGTTTGGTGCACCGTTGAGCGGGTCAAAAAATTTTTAGTTGGGATAGGTCCCAAGTTGGTTTTGACCGGAGCTTGGGTGCAACGATTGGGTGAGATTGAGTCTCCCATCGGATCCTCAGATTGAGTGGCCCGCTCAACATGAGCTTCCCAATCTGATTGGTTGATGGATTCCCGAGTTGCTTCCACCATGAAGGTTTCCATGTCCTCCTAGCATTGTGAGTGTGGGATAGCAGTGGTGGCCTTGGCCGTTTCCTTGGCCGTGGCCCTATGGGCCTGCTTAGCCTTCTTCCATTTTTGCGGAGAGATAGGCTTTACCAATAGGTAGCAACCTTGTGCTCCCCATGGGAAAGCATCCTTGGTGCTTGCTGTTGGTTTGTAGTGCGCCTCTCCGCTGGCCATGGCCACTGAGGGGTGCTCTTGGAATGTGACGCCCTCCTTGATGGGGCATGCGTGCGCCTTGTGGCTGAACGCATCACAGTGGGTGCAAATGGGGGTGTGTGCATCCACGGTCACCCAGAATGGGTGGGTGGTATGCCCTGTGATATCAATAAAGGTGGAGTGCGGGATCTGGGTTAGGTCCTTCGCGATCTCCTCAGTTGGGGTCAGAACTGCGATGGCTTTGCCGGTGCACAGGTGTGGCATCAGCGTGAAGCATTGCATTTCAAAAGATTGTATTTTGTTGTATACGGCGAGACCATCTTTCAGTGTTGTTCCAAAATGTCACATTTTACTGTAGTAAGCAAAAAGTCAAATGTGAGGAAAACTTGGTTTGATTTTATCCATCTGGTGCGTTTGGTTTCAATGACCCATTGCCCTTCAGGGAGGTCAATTACTACGCACACCATTGCAACCTCATCTGCTGCTTTTTTGCTCTCAAAATCTAGGTCCAGCCAGCTGCGTGACATGGAGTGAGGTGCAATGTACACTGCGGTCAGGAAAATTTTGTACATCTTCACAAAATTTTTCCCATAAGGCCGTTTTTTTGATGTCCAGATATACGCGGACTCCAAATTCCACCGATGAAAGTGGTTGGGAGTGAGGCGTGTTAATGTACTGGTTGCATCGTGCTTGCCATGTGAGTATCTCAGGGGAAATTGTAACCGCCGTTTTTTAAGAATTTTGTCAATTCCGCCAGATTCTCCGGGGCATTTTCAAACGTTGGAGGCCGCGGGCCTTCCACATGCTCCTCTTACCTTGCTTGCCCAACTGCTCCCTGACATGGGCGCAGACTAATCCCCTCTGTGAGATTATCAAACTAGATTCAGTCTTGAATTGAATAGGTTGCAAAAGTGTTTGCAACGAGAAAGAAAAGTTATAAAATATATTTATATCTAATAAAAATACAATGCATATATACATTTCAGTTTAATAAGAATTTTAAAGAAAAATATTTTTAGTATAAAAAATTAATGAGACGCAAAACTTCTTGATAAGTGATTTAGCATGTTTCATTAGTTAGGAGTATCACAAGTGGAAGAGTGATAAAATCTTGCTTCCTCTAATAACTAGTTGTGGTTTTTACTGTGTAACTCTTAAATATAGATACATTTAGATATGGGTAACAGCTTATTGTGGTGATTTAAAAATTTGACATTACTTTATAATAATAATATTTAGTTTTTGATGTAATTTCAAATTTGAAAACTGTCAAGGAATTGATATGTCTGGACAATATGATATGCATCCTGGCGGATAAAAAATTAGATTTGAGGTGAGCCTTGAGATTGAGAAAATGATTATGTTGATGCAAAGTTAGTTTAAAAAAGAAATAAAGGTCTGGCAAATTTGGGTAATTCTGACAAGGCCCCAATGTGCAAATGAAACACCTAGATCATAGCAAATAAAATATTACTAAGCAGAGTATGTTGAATCCGCCAAGGAATACTGAAGATTAAGAGTTGAGAGAGAGTGAGAAGAGGGAGGTTTCTTACACAAAGGAAGAAGTAGTAGGAAAGTGACGAAAGTAGCTGTTAGTTTGAACATTAAATTAAGTTATTTTTTCTAGGCAATAGCTCCTTATTAATTCTTTATTATTATTATTTATCAAGGGCCAGCAATCCTCATATTACTCGCCCATTTCTCAGTGGGTTTGCCCTGTGCAACTCATTTGGCAGAATCAGGCAATTCCGCCAAAAAGTTAACAGTGATGCTCATTACAGGGGGCCCATTGATCAACATTTAAAAAGCTTCATATTTTTTTCAAAATATCGCGCAACCAGCTCACTTTGATGAGGGACTACCCCAGTTTAATGAATTATCTCAATATGCATAACTGAAGCTTGCCTTGGATACATTACTCCTGGCTCAAAAAATGCTTTTCAAAACAAAATAAGATTATAACCAAGCAGCTCACCAAGGCCTTTCAATAGCTGCACCTGATGGGTGATCAAACCAACCAACTTACCAACCTTTTGGGCAGCACTAATAAGCGGCTATACTGTGCAGAGTTTAAACTAAATAAGGTTGTTAGGGAGGAGGAGATCTGCAGCAACAAGCTGCCCTCATTTAGCCGTGATGGAAACAAACATGGGTTTTTCAAGCAGTTTGAATTTGCCGTAGAGAGGTCTTCCAATTGGCGGAAAGCCAAACTGTTGGAATCCGCTTTGGACGTCGAAAGTGCTGCCCAGGTCATATGATATCTTGTGGGTAGTATGTAACCTATCCCAAGGTGAAGGAGACCGTGATCCATCTGTCTGGGAGAAAGGCGAAAATTGCTCAGCGCAAGGCATAGTTTTTGACTATTTAGTTTCAAAAAATGAATCTTTGGTGGAATTTGCAGAGCAGTTCTCAGCAGAGGCTCATGTGTTGATGGGATCTAATATTTCATCTAATGAGGAAGTGAGCATAGCGATGATGGCAGCTGTTAAGCCATATTGTGAATTAAATATTGCTATGTCTTACATTCTTCAAGAAGTTGTGGAGCTATTAAAAATTTTTAGTCAGTTTCGCCATCTATCTGTCACTTTTTTGCTCCCAATGTAGAATTGAAAAATTTGCAACTGCCACCAAATTCCCATCAATATTTGAGTAACAACGACTTATGCATAATCCATTGGGGAATACTCGACCACTTAATGCTTTGGAAAGTCCTTTCCGCCCCCATTATTATCAACCAACTCATCCTTGGATGAGTTATTATTCATCAAGAAATTTCAGCCCTTGAGCTCAGGGTGTGATGCAGAGACGAGTACCTTTTACAAATACTTGTTTCTCATGCGGCCAATTAGGGCATTATGTAGCTAACTGCCCAGACAACCAGTAGGTGCATGCTGTGCCATTTATTATGATTGAGCAGGGAAAAGCTCAAGAGGAGTTGAGATGGGATACTTTACCTCCGCTAAATCAAATTTAGTTGTCACTAATGATTCCCAAGAGTCTCTTTGCGTTAGTCCTGGGACCCAGCCTGATGACTTATTATACTAACAACTTCCAGCGGATACCTCATCTTTGATTCAAGAGGGAGACTATACTCCTTTTAGCCCTGAGTTCCACCAAGATGTGCAAAAACTGTATGCGTGGCAAATCCTTGAACAAAATGGCACAAGTGATGATAGACCCTCAATGGACGTCGCCTCCCTAGTGGGGGTTTTTGAGGCCATTCCCGTTGAAAAGATCACCCAGGATTATTCTGAAGTTGGTATGGGTATATCCTCTTACTTTGGTAACAAAAAGCCTTTGGACGTTCATGTAATAAACAACAATGGTTCTTCTTATTTGAAGTGTACCTACTGTGATATTTTTGTTCAGAACACAAAAATCCGAGCTATTATAGATACTGTTGCCCCAGTTATTAAAATCTCCACCAAGCTTATGGTTAAGCTTCCACTGAAGCCTGTGTGGATCACAGAGTAGTATATAGAACCTTGGGGGCACAGAGCACTATGTCCAAAGGAGCTAACAGCATGTTACCACCGAGATTTTTATTGGTTACTGCTTCTGCTCCAGCGGTGGTTCTGCCAAATAATAACTATGATATGCAGATTGGTACTGCGTTCAGGAGGCGATTTGGAGCCATGGTTGGTATGGCAGAAGAGATTTATTAATATCTTGGGCAACAGTTGCCCATTTACTTTACCTCTACCAGAATCTTGAAGGAACTGTTTCACTCCAGCCAGGAAAATTTGGCATATAGTGATGGGGTGATTCCTGTTCAATATTAGTGAGTGGAGCGGTGAACCAGAGCCCTCTCCAACCAGATCTAAGAGTACAGAGGTATTCCGCTATGAGCTGCGAGCACATTGAGCATACCTTCTGGGCATCAGGTTATAACAGAAACTGAGCATCAAATAGACGTCCCTGAAGGGCTATACAGGGAAACTGTGGGGCCTAACAGCAATCACAGCTTGAACCTCATGTGGCTCTGGGGCTGCTATTACCAGGAAATGGGAAATTGAGGGTATTTCTAGCAAACCTACAGAAGGAGTAAATGACATTCCAAAGGCGCATAGTGGTGGCTTATCTACATTTGGCCCCTATTGATGAGGTTCACTGTATTCATGACTTTGGATTATGGGAGGACCCTGGCCTACCAGTTAATTCATCCTTTATCATAATGACAAGTGGTTCCGTGGTAAGCTCTAACCTGATTGTCAAACGAACAGAAAAATAGGGCGATGGCTTTATTTGAAAAGTAGTGAGATATTTTTGCCTCTGATGACTACGATATGGGGTGCGCTTTAGGGATGGTGCATTGGGTAGACACGGGAGATCACTCCCTCCCCCATTTGTTCACAGTCTATTTGGCACTCTAAGGCGGCGGAAGATGTTGTCTCTAATGAGTTAGACAAATTTATCAAACAAGGGTTGTTAGAGCCATCCAAGAGTCCATGGGCATCGCTGGAGCTTATTGTCAAGAAAAAAATGACACAAATTAGGTGGTCATTGACTATCAAAAGCTCAATAGTGTTACAAAAAAGATTCCTACCCACTTCCGCAGACTTACAACATGAAGGATCAACTTGGAGGGGCTAATTATTTTTTGCCATGGATTTGATATTAGGTTACTGGCATATTGAATTGCCAATGGCGGAACGTTAGAAATGAGCTATAATCATTTAAAGGGGTTATTTAAGCCAACACGTATGACATGGGGTTTGTTCAATGCCCCGGCTATGTTACAGCGTGCTATTGATATGATCTTGGGTGAATTGATGCTGTCCTTCATTTTAGTTACCTTGATGATATCAACTTGTACTCACGAACATCCACAGAGCATCTTGATCACCTGGAACAAGTGTTCCGCCATCTCACCAATGCTAATATCAAGATCAAGCCTCGGAAGTGTCATATTTTAAAGAGCAACTGGGATACCTTGGGATCGTGGTGGACTCAAAAGGGCCTAAACCACAGCTGGCAAAGGTGGAGGCTATAAATAAGATGATCTGACCAGGTTCAAAACAAGATATCCAAGTGTTTTTGGGATGGTTAGTTACATCCAGCGGTTCATTCCCAACTTCAGTTGTATTGGGGACCGCTCTTTGAGTTATTGAAGAAAAATACCACTTTTGACTAAACAGAACGATGCCAAAATTGCTTTTTATGTTTTACAAACTGTGTTGGCGTGTGCCTTCATTTTGCAATACCCAAACTTTGAAAAGCAATTTATAGTTAAGATGGATGCATCACTATCCTCAGTAGGGGCATTAGATCCCAGAAGGATGATAATGATGATGGCGTAGAGCACTCTGCCTCGTTTTGTAGCTGAACCTTAAACTGCCATGAACAGTACTACACCGTGATTGAGTGGGAGTGCATAGTGGTGATTTATGCATATAACACAGTTTCTAGTATATCTCCATGGGGTAAAATTCCAAGCAGTAACAGATCATGCATACTTGCGCTGGCTGCAAAATCACCGTGAACCTGAAGGACAGCTCGCGTGATGGGCGTTGAAGCTCCTATCATATGATTTTGAGATTGTACACCAGCTGGGAGTGAAACATCAAAATGCAGACTGTCTTTCACGGCTACCAATGGTCAATATTACATGGGATTTGGATGACATTATTTTTGAGAAGATGAAGATGGACAAATACTATGATGAGCTTCCACAAGTGATCAAAGTGCTAGACAGGCTTAAACAGGACACCATTTTACGTGATGGGGAACTAATAAGCAGATTGGGGAATTGACGCTGAGTTTCCCTAAACCCTCTTCTAGACCAGCGATTATTATGGATGCTCATTGGGTGGTAGGAAAGGTGGGTAGTGGAAAATGGTGGAGTTTTTCAAACCCCGCTATTATTGGAAGAGCATACATTATAATGTGCTGGAGACAGTTAGCTGTTGCCATCAATGCCAAGTGTAGAAACCTTTCCATAAGAAGTCTATATACCAGCTAATTATGCCCCAGTTTGCATGGCATACCGTTTCTATTGATGTGGTTGGGCCTTTGCTAAAAGGCGCGAACCAATATAAGTACATAATTGTAGAAATTGACCATTTGATGAGATAGGTGGAAGCCAGGATCATTGATAATTTGGGGCGGTCACCACCGCCAAGTTTATTGTGGAGTGTGTTATACAGCAACATGGCTGTCCGTGGTTCATCTTAATAGACAACAGAACCAATTTCACTTCACATATCTTGCCTAAGTTGAAAGACTTGATGGAAAACTGCGGGGTCTTGACTACACCCTAATATCTGGAATCCAATGGTATGGTGGAACGGGTCAACGGAACATTGGTAAACATACTCCATAAGCTTGTGAAAGATCGACCCTCAGAATATAGTATCCTCCTACCCACAGCTGTCTTTGTGCATAATATCAGCTACCACCTGTCCTCTGGCAAGATTCCTTTCCAACTGCTCTATGGTAGACATCCGACTATACCTGCCCTGCTTTACTTGTGTGTGGAGAATACCAGTGACGTAGAACTGCAGCGTTATTTGACCAATATAATGGAGATGCTGATCAAATTACAAATGGAAGAATATCCTTCCAGATTGGCCAAGAAGGTTCTTAATCAGGTGGCTGACTAGAGTAGACATAGCAGACTCCCACAGTTTGCTGTAGGATATCATGTCTTGTTTTACATCCAACATGGATTTGGATAGAAGAACAAGCTCACTAACATTTGGATTGGGTAATTTGAAAAAATTGAGAAAACTGGTATTGATGCCTACACCTTTAAGGAAACTTCAGATCGTCAGATTTTAAATTAAGTTAATGCAAAGTTCCTTTGAGCATACAAACAATAGAGCATAGCATACAGTCAAAGGGGGGGTAATGTTAAGAAATTGATATGTCTTGATGATAAGCTTCACATTCTGATAGGATTGGAAATTAGAATCAAGGTGAGCCTCAAGATTGAGCATATGATTATGTTGATGCAAAGTGAGTTCAATTGAAGAAATAAAGGTTTGGCGAATTTGGGGACTTCCGCCAAGGCCCCAATGTGCAAATGAAACACTTAGATCATAGAAAATAGAGAATTTACTAAGCGGAGCGTGTTGAATCTGACAAAAATACTGAAATTATGAGTTGAGCTTGAGAGTGAGAAGGGGGAGGTTTTTTTACACAAAAGAAGTTTTTAGGGAAGTAACGGATTTAGCCGTTAGTTTAAATAGTATATAAAGTTATATTGTCATGGCAATAGCTCCTTATTAAGTCTTTATTATTTGTTGTCAAGGGCCAGCAATCTTCATATTACTCGTTCGTTGCTCAGTGAGTTTACCCTGTGCAACCTGTTTGGCAAAATCAGGCAATTCTGCCAAAAAGTTAACAAATAGTTTATTGAGGTCTATATTGTCGCATGTATTCTGAATATATATTATCCTTATTGGGAACCAATCAGAGTTTCAAACATGAATTGTGATTTGTTGTAACTCCTTTGTCTGAAATGGTGTAGTCCCCTTTAAGTTGGGACACCTAGTGCAAAAAGTGACTCTCTTGGCTATAAAAAAACATTTTTAGTTAAAATATTTTCAACTTGCCAAGGTCAAGCCCTAGCCAATTAGAAGCGAGGTAGTTGTTCTCGTATATAAAAGATACATTGATATATGCCAATTAGATGAGGTCAAACGCCTTGTATTCACAGTAACCCCCTTGAAGCCTATAAAGGGGAAAATTCTAGTGCATACTCATTATCTAAATTAGTGCTTGTACAAATTAATATACAACGATAAGTTATTATTATGAATGCATCTTAGATAGTTTGGGAATGTTGGATTCAGGATTTTTGTATTGCTTGCTGGTGCTTTTTTCACCTAAATTTCAACAAATATTTGTAGGAGAAGTACGATTTTCTACTGCAGAGATAAATATCATTAGGGGGTTATTTGACTTGAAATTTTAAAATAATAAAAAAACAGTAGCTAAGTGTATTGATTTTTTATATCAGTTTTATTAGTCACCATGGGGAGGTTAATAAGTGAACCCTTTCATTATATCGTTGCTTAGTATTTAATTATGTTAAGGCTTAAAGTTCAGATTAAGCCTATGCATGTCCAAATTAGGAAATATGGGGATTCAACCTATAAAAGCTCATGAGAGTTGCCTCACTTTGATGGAACAGCCGATGGAGGGTGATGGAAGTTAGAATAAATCCGTGAGGGAAGGTTTTAATATTTTACCCAATCATGGGCAGTAAAATATTAGCACCTTGATGGACCTTCTCCAACACTATAAAGGGGCTGGTCTCCATAGTGAAGGTTGAACTAGATTAGCTGCATGATGGGGAGGGACCTCCAAATGACTCCCTTGATTCTGCCAACAAATTAGAGTAACCCTGCTACCCAAACTCGTGCTATTTGCCAATTTAGTATTAAATAAGTTATCACCCCAATTCAAGGGGTTGCATCAAGAATTAGCCAGAGTCTTATGGCTAATTTTATCATTATCTTCATCTAACGCTCTTCTCACAATTTTAAACTTGCAATTGTATGACATTACCCCCTTTAAGAGTGTATGGGGGTGAAAAAGACGTAAAAACTGGCCATGGACCCAGTTGATGGTAACTCCAGAATCAAAGGATTAGATGGAATATTCATCCCCTTGCATATATGTGACTTCAATGTCCCTCCTAAATAGACCCAAGCTTTTCACTCCTAGGAGTGATCCAATTGTGGTAATACAGTACCAAGTCTGATACTTGGTAGGACGGAAGTGGGGCCCATCTCTCATTAGCAACTTGACCTTCTTTAATGACTTAGTTTGCCATGTTAGTCATAGCCTTGGACTGTAACTGGATGATATGCTGGGACAACATTTTTGGCTTGTTTAGGGTCAGTCCTTTCAGATAAGATATCTTTGGCTAATAATGCTTGCACCCCATGTTCTCGCCCATATAACACATGGAAAGGGGACATCCTGAGGATGCGACGGTGGCTAATATGATAATCCATAAGGGCACTGAGTAGGTAAAGATCCCAGTGGAGAGGTTATGAAGTGGTCATTTTGCAGAGTATTGAGACCAGGGTTCCGTAAACTCTTTCTACAGCACCATTTGTGGATGGGTTATAGGGGACCAAGAAGAGTTGTTTAGCTCCCATGGAGGTGGCGAGGAGCTTAACCATTTGGGAGCTAAAATTTCTACCGTTGTCACATAGGAGGACCTGGGGCACCCATGTTGGGTGAAGATGTACTGGTGTAAGAAGGTGGCCGTGGCTTTAGCAGTCTGGGCGGGGAGAGCAACAGCTCAACCCATTTAATGAAATAATTTATTTTAACCAATTGATAGTGATTGCCACCTGTAGTCTGAGGGAGAGGATCTGCCATGACAAAACTTATGGTGTTTGGGTTGTTGGTGCGTCATAGGTTGATACTGATATTGGGTCTTGAAGCTGGTATGTTTTTACAGGACAGGCAAGCATTCAAGACTTCATTTATGGATTCCATGATGCCCTCACATTAGTACCGCTCTTTTACCCACTCTTAGTTTTGTGTACTCCGCCATGCCCAATGATAATGTTAGACTCCAAGATGATAGGTACTCACTATGACAGCTGGAGATTTGGCAACCAATTTACACCTAGTTTCTTATAAAACTTTCCACTCTCCACCTTTGTGTTGCGGGAATGCTATGCTAGCATCTTCTGTACTTGTTCATCTTCATCAGCTTACAACGTCAGGAGTCATTAAGAGGTCATGAAACTTCTCTGCTTTGCTATTATCAAGGTGAAGAACAGGCAGCCGTGTCAACCCATCAACGCTTATATAGCATGTCCCAGCTCAATGCTTAATGGTCATATCTTAAAGCTGGAGTCAAGAGCCCAGCGAGCTAACCCCCTAGTGGGTTTTTCATATTTTGTAACCACTGTAAAGAGACTTGATCAGTAAACACTTTAAATGAAGTCCCATATAGAAAAGGGTGGTAGGATTTGACAGTGAGCAGGACAGCCAGGCACTTTTTTTCAGTGATGTTGTAATTGAGCTCATCTTTAGAAAGTGTTTTGCTAAATTAGGACATTGGATGTTTGACCCCACTTTCATTCAACTAAACTAAGATAGTCCAACGACTTAATCAGAGGCATCTATGAACAACCTGAAAAAATTTTCATATTCAGGGTGACAGAGGAATGGCCTTTATTGCATCAACTCCTTCAGGGTCTCAAAAGCGGATTTTTGTTTAGCACTCCAATGGAAAGGAGTGTTTCTAACCAAGAGGCGGACGAGGGGTTCGCTGAACTGGGCGAATTTTGAGATAAATTGATGTTAATACCCCATCATGCCAATAATACCTGGATGTCGCAAAGGGTTTTGGGAGCTGTCACATTGGATATTGCTTTGACTTTATCTTGTAGAGGCTGTATCCCATCTTGTGAGAGATCGTGCCCAAGAAAATCCAGCTTCTTCTGGAAAAAGTACACTTGGAGGGCTTTAGTTTGATGTTAGATGCCCGCAAGCATTGAAACACCTCCTTTAGGTGCGTGAGATGCTCGTTGAATGTCTTGGAGAAGACTGTGATATCATCGTGGTAGATGATCACACAGCTCAGACTAAGGTCCTGGAGAATTTGATCCAACACCCGATGAAAAGAAGCAGGTGCATTATGCAACCCCTGAGGTAGACAAGTGGGTTAGAGCAAACCCTCGCTGCAGATAAGGGCTTTTCTCCTGATCCTGTGGAGAAAGTCTATCTGCCAGTACACGCTAGCAAAGTCCATGGCGGAGAAGAATTTATACTAGAAAGTTGAGCCAGAGCGTCATTAATGCGGGGAAGAGGTTTCTATCCTTTTTGGTGAGGTTGTTCAGTATGTGATAGTCCATCACTGCCCAATGACCTTCATCTTTCTTCTTTATTAGTAGAAGAAGGGAAACCATGGCCTTTGGGACAGCACCAACAACCCAGCGTCCAGTAGTTGTTTGAGGTCTGTCCGCATCTGTAGCACCTCAACTTTGATTTTTGGTAGGGTTTGGAGCGGCTGGGTCGAGCCTCCTCAACATCAATTGTATGAGTCCAACCCTTCATGTGCCCATAGACATTGTTAGATTTGGAGAAAATGTTATTGTAGGCCTCAAGCAGGCTGTGGACTTTATTCAGCTCAGCTGGGGTTAGTTCATAAGATATATGAACAGAAGGTAGAGTGCATAGAAACTGGGTGGCAGTTAAACCCATATCCGCCATAGATCCAAGACAATGAACTTGCTTTACTTCGTCAAGGGGAATTAGTATGCCTCTTCTAATCTCCTGATGATTTTCACAACCATATCCTTCTTGGTGAGATTCTCTATTAGGAAGTTGATATGCCGTTGATAGGCGGGGTCAATTACGCCTGGCAAAACTCTGGACTCTAAAGGACTAACTTCATCAATGCTAATTAGGTGCTTTAGGCAGTTGTGTGGGTTTTTCACGGTAATCTTCATGTCAACTACCCTTTTTTCACCATCCTTGATGACCACCTCTTCAGAAGAATAGAAAGGGATACCATCTAGGGCGTCTAATGATTGAGGCAACATTTTTGTATGTCTTCCTGCTGTGGTATAATGTAGGGATAAAGTGGTAGAGGGATAATCAACTGTGCAAACATAAGCCTTTTTATTAAGCTCCTCATTGATCAAAATCAGGGAATCCTTTTAAATTTATTGCGGGGAAGGCTGACCATGGGACGGACACTTCCGAATATGACTCAGAAGAGACAAAACTTAGTACCAGGGGAGGCACCCCAGAGAAGCGATGCTATCTCTTGTTGCCAGCGGGAACGCCACTTATGGGGAGGGGGAGGAAACGTGTGAAGGGGCCATAGCCACAATTGAGCACGTGTGAAGGAAGGGGTCTGATTTGATGAACCAGACTGGGAACCAGGAAGAGACCAGCTGTTGGCGACGTGGTGGGAGGTATCCAAACATCCACGCTTGAAAGTGGTCCACCAAATGGGACTGGAATCTGTGTACCGCTTCTGGGAGGGTGGGGGTGGAGCCTGCGATGGCATCTAAGACAATCGTGTGGATGGTCCACATGGCGATTGCAACCACCAAAGCACGAAGGGAGGGCAGAAGAGGGGAGGCCATTGATAGAGCGAACATATCTCTTGACAGACTGAAGGGATGCGTTTGATCCTGGCACAGAAGACGTTGAACTTCGCGCCATATCACTTTAGAGGTAGGGCACTTCTCCAGGCGGTGAAACAGCGTTCCATACTGGCCACACATGACACAGGATGAGTGTAAAGCATTAGAGCGCTCAGCTGTATGATACACCCGCCTCAGGCAGCGCCACACATGGGAGCGGACTTGAGGTTGCAACAGAGGATGGTGTACATATTTCCAGATATTTTTTTGGGTCTCAATGGAGTAAGGGATGTCCATCATGTCCAGGTAGTCCACCCTGGATAGGACATGGGGTCGAATGGGGATCACGCCATCATGGATGGGTAGCCCCTGTACCTCTTGTGTGAACTGAGGAGAGGGGCGGCCTCTTTGGGTTGTATGTCCGCTAATACGAATTCTCCACTCAGCGCTCCGCATGGAGAGGAGGATTCGTTTGTAGTGGGTTTTAGTCCCGTGAGGACCTGTGGCCGATGTATGTGAAGCGAGGTATTTCATCAGGGAGTGGGGGTTCGATGGATTGTTGAGGCCCAAGGCGCGGGAGAAGTTGGAGCGGGCTGCGCGGGACCAGTGTTGGGAGGGGAGTGTAGGGGTGGTGACGGCCGCAATCCAGGTACCCAGGATCTTGGTGGCATGGGCTTTGAAGTCAAGCAGGCCCATGCCACCATGATGTTGAGGGCCAAACATGACCTCTAACCGCACTGGTGGAAGGCGGCCCAACCAAAGCCATCCTTGCAGCAAGGCGTACAAGGATTTGTAGAAGCTTGGGGAGAAGGGGATGGCATGGGCTCCAAACCAGACTTTGGAGAGGAGCATGGAGTTGGCTAAAACAATCCTGCCAGTAAGGGAAGTAGGGTGGGCTCTGAGAGAGGCGATTCGCTTCGTCACGTTATCCAGAATATGGCACTCCATTACTGCTGACGCGTATCCGCCTGCCTCTATCCACACACCCAGATGGCGTACTGGTCCTATGGTAGGACGTGGCACGAAGGGGAGCACCAGTGGGGCGGTGTGTTTTGAATTAGTAGGGCGAGGACGTGGGCGAGCAGATGGGCCAGGTTGGGAACTAATTGCTGGGGTCCAGCAGTTCTGAAACTGACCAAGGAGGATGATTTCGGTTTTGGAAGCGTTCAGTGCCGCGTTTCTTACCCGGGAATACTCCTGGATGAGAGCTTCAAGCGCGCGTGCATCTTGATTATTAGACACCCCCACCACACAATCATCTGCAAACACCATTATCTTGACTGGGGCTTGGCCTGGCACGTGGACCCCAGTGAGTTGGGCATTCACATTTCGCAGTAGTGGGTCAAGGCTGAAGTTGTATAAGAGTGGGCTGAGGGGGTCCCCTTGTCGCAAGCCCCTTTGAGGGTGGACTACTTCCGTTAGGAAACCAGGGCCACGCACTGCCATTGTTGCTGATTCTGTGAGCAGCATTACCCAGTTGATGAAGCGAGGGGGTAGGCGGAATTGATGGAGGCAGGCCCTGAGGTATTCCCAGTTTACTCTATCATAGGCCTTTTGTTGGTCCAAGAATACAAGTGCCCCAGAGGCTGTGGACTGACATACATTAGCCACAGAGTGCACGTTATCCCAAATCGACCTTCTGGGGATGAAACTGAATTGTTCTGGGGAGATGGTGGCAGATGCTACAGTCCCTAAACGGTTAGCCATGATTTTTGTTAAAATTTTGGTGTCTGTGTTTGTTAGAGAAATGGGGCGCCAGTTGGCTAAGTCTAGCTTATCCCCTTTCTTAAAGAGTGTGACAGTGAAGGCCTCATGTCCTCCTGGTAGGAGGCGCGTTTCCATCAGGCTTTGGTTAAGTGAGGCGAGCAGCAATGGGGATATATATTTGAAATATTTTTTGTAGAATTCATATGGAATGCCATCTGGGCCTGGGCATTTTTGGTTTGGTGCACCACAAATGGCTGTCCATAATTCATTCATATTAATCAAATTCATTATTTCAGGTATTGGAAAATGGAGCAGATGTGGGCTCAGTCAAGAAATTCCGCCACTTTGGCTGGCCGAATTGGGTCAGAGCGGTACAACTTGGATTAATACTGTTGCATTTCGATTGCCACTTTGGCCAGTGTATCCACAATGAAATTATCCGATCTTCGCACCTGTGTGCAGGCCACGCTCTGGAATGGTGCAAATTTTTTTTAAAGAAATGTGCGGTGCACTTGTCACCTTTTGTGATGCGTGTGGCCCTGTACTGAACACAAACCCAATGTTTGTGTTGTCTTTTGAGTGCGTTGAGGTGGGCAGCTGCCTCCGCCCACTTCCGACCCATGCAGAGCTGTATCCTGTAACTGGGATGTTGGACTCCAAGTGTGCCAATTCTGCCAGAGCGCGCAAGGTAACTGCTAATGTGGCTCATGAGCATCTGTAGGAGAGATGGCGAGAGTGGCGGATGGTGTCATCTTTGAAAGTTGCTCATGTGGAAATGGGGTCCGCGCAAAATGGTGTAACAAACTTTTTTGCCATAGTTGCCTCTTCTACCCACGTGGAAAATCCTGGCAACCCGAGCTCAGGGGGGCGGATTTTGTACCAATGTGGGGCCTTAGCAGCCGTGACAGGTAGGTGGTAGGTTAGCGAGACCAGTTGATGGTCAGAGAATTCCAATTTTGTTGTCTTGAAGTGGGAGATGTGGGGTTGGAATTTTCGCCAGCGTTAGAATAATGTCAATGCGGGTCATGGACCTTAATTGGCCGTTGTGGACGTGGGGCCATGTCATGTTTTTGAGCAGCGGGGCATGCCGCAGCAGCGCATCCATTAACCCAAGGGTGGCCTTTAAAACGCGTAGTTCTACGTGACCCTGGGGGCGTGGGGTGAGGAAGGCCACCGGTCCATTGGTGTGTTTAGCCAACAGTTCATCTTGTTGACTATGAAGGAGTCTGGGGGTAGAGGGAGGGATTTGACCAATGAGAAAAATTCCTGACGCTTGCATGCACCGTTTGGGGCATAGATGTTGACAATTACATGTGCTACATTGGCCCACAAGAAGGTGACAACAAGCACTTGGCCATTTAGGAATGTTTCTGAGGATAAAAATTTGAAAAAATTATTTTTCTGAATTAGCACCCCACAGTGCATCAACCAAAAGGATAGGGATGATAGGAGCATTGTTTCAAGCTTCCTCGGAACCTCGTGGACAGTGGGACTCCTGGATGGCCAGGATATCCACGGGTAAATTGTGTTATAAAAAACTCAGTTTCCTAGCCCAGATGGGGAGGCCTTGAGTCTGGCAATATTCAACGTCCCTATGGTGAAGGTTTCCCCCATCGCGCCTTAGGTGTGAGGAGGTGGGTACCTGGGCCCACCATCCTCTTCTAGATCCCCGCAGGCCTTCACAGCAGCGCGGGTGTTAGCAGCAACGCTATCGGAGTTTTTGTTGATTTTTGTGGAAAGAGTCGCGTTGGCTTTAGCCTTCGCTTTTTGTTTTCCCAATGTTGGACGAATTTTTTGTGGTGCGGGTGAGTTTGGTGCACCATTGAGCGGGTCAAAAAAAATTTTTCAGTTGAGATGGGTCCCAAGTCAGTTTTGATTGGAGCTTGGGTGCAACGATTGGATGAGATCAAATCTCCCATCAGATCCTCGGATTGAGTGATCCGCTTGGCATGGGCTTCCTAATCTGATTGGTTGATGGATTCCCGAGTTGCTTCCGCCGTGAAGGTCTCCATGTCCTCCTGGCGTTGTGAGTGTGGGATAGCGGTGGTGGCTTTGGCCACTTCCTTGGCCGCGGCCCTATGTGCCTGCTTGGCCTTCTTCCACTCTTGTGGGGAGATATGCTTTACCAGTAGGTAGCAGCCTTGTGCTCCCCATGGGAAGGCCTCCTTGGTGCTTGCGGTTGGTTTGTAGTGCGCCTCTCCGCTGGCCATGGCCACTGAGGGGTGCTCTTGGAATGTGACGCCCTCCTTGATGGGGCATGCATGTGCCTTATGGCTGAATGTGTTACAATGGGTGCAAATGGGGGCTCGCTGTCCACGGTCACCCAGAATGGGTGGGTGGTATGCCCTGCAATATCAATAAAATTGGAGTGCAGGATCTGGGTTAGGTCCTTCGCGATCTCCTCGGTTGGGGTCAGAACTGCGATGGCTTTGCCGGTGCACAGGTGTGGCATCAGCGTGAAGCGTTGCATTTTGAAAGATTGTATTTCGCCATATACAGCGAGACCATCTTTCAGGTGTTGTTCCAAATTGTCACGTTTTACCGTAGTAGGCAAAAAGTCAAATGTGAGGAAAACTTGGTTTAAATTTTATCCATCTGGTGCGTTTGGTTTCAATGACCCATTGCCCTTTGGGGAGGTCAACCACTATGCGCACCACTGCAGCCTCATCTGCTGCCGTTTTGCTTTCGAAACCTAGGTCCAGCCAACCACGTGACATGGAGTGAGGTGCAATGTACACCGTGGTCAGGAAAATTGTGTGTACATCTTCACAAAATTTTTCCCATAAGGCCATTTTTTGGATGTCCAGAAACACGTGGACTCCGAATTCCACTGACAAAAGTGGCTGGGAGTGTGGCGTGTTGATGTACGGGTTGCATAATGCTTGCCATGCAAGTATCTCTGGGGAAATAGTGACTGCCAGTTTTTCAGTATTTTTGTCAATTCGCCAGATTCTCTGGGGCATTTTTGAACGTTGGAGGCCGCGGGCCTTCCACCTGCTCCTATTACCTTGCTTGCCCAACTGCTCCCTGACATGGGCGCAGACTAATCTCCTCTGTGAGATTATCAAACTAGATTCTTTCTTGGATTGAATATGTTGCAATAGTGATTGCAACAAGAAAGAAAAGTTAAAATCAGGGAATCCTCATATTTAATTCAGGTATAGATAACCCTGCTTCAAGTTAATAATCCCTTCATACTTGAGCATGAACTGGGTACCAATGAGTAGATCATAGGTACTGTTAGTTAGGGTCACCGCTGGAGCTGAAAAGATGAGCTTCTCAAAACTCATGGGCAGGGATGAGTAGGCACCAATAGCGCAATTATTGTTTGGGCCTAAAGTCTCAAATTCTTGAGTGTAATCAAGGTCAGGGACCAGCTTATTTTATTAATGAGTTTTGACGACAAAACGTTTACTGGGGACACATTGTCAAGGATAGCCCTAACCTGCACTCCAATGATGACAACCTCCACTTTGGTTAAGTTCCACCAAAGTTGAAATAGAAAGAGGACCCCCTTTAAACGGAGAGTAGTGGCAAGTTGTTTGGCAGCCTTAGGGTATTTTTCCTGGATAGACTGCAGGGTATGAACACACTGGTTTGGGCGGATCAAGGTGGCAATAACTGGTCAGCGTCACTGGCAGTGTCAATGACCTCAAACCCCTCAACACTTGGCGGAGATGAGTTTGGCAGGGGATCCCAGCCATGTCCACTCTATCAGGGTTCAACCTGTCAGGTATCTACACTTCACTTGGGTCTCCTAAGACAAAGTGACTGACACATTCACAACCCCATTCAGATTCGTCGTCAGAGGGGTTTTCAATGCACATCTAGGATTTCATCGGTTTGGAGGTAAGGTCAGGGCTTCCCTTGTTGCAAGGGAGGTCCTGGTGCCGCTCAATTACCCGGATAACTTTCTGAGGAAACGCTGTAAATGTTACGGCTCTACAATTAGCCTTTGATACAGGGGTTGGGATGCCCCATGGGTACAGGTTTTGAGCTAGATATGGCCAAAGGAAATGCTAAGGGGTATAGAGATATTGCATTGGCCATATGTGACAATTGAGGCACTTTAGAAGGCCTCTCTGACGAGGAGAAGAATAGGGCAAAATGATAGCTAACTTCACCGGCTGCACTTTGGGAGCTGGAGATGGAGGGAAGCGCTGCCCCATCACTGCTAGTATCCTCTGCCTATCTTCACATGGGGGAGGAGCATCATGTTGCAGCAACTCCACAGGAGCATATTCAAAGAGAGATAGCCATAGAAGAGGCTGGATGGGTTATAGTGGATTTTCGTTTCAGAGCTCCTTTCATAGTATCATTTTCATAATAGTTGGCCACCACTGACAAGGACTCCTTGATATCCCATATGTTTTTATAGTAGCTCTTGATGGCAAAGATATGCATTGCCAAAGAGGGATGAGACGCCAATCCAGCCAAAACAGCAGCAATAGCATCGTCAAGAGGGAGCATTTGGCAAACAACAGAGGTTGATCTTTACTATAGAATTGCTCAACAAAAGAGGTGATTGACTCTCCCTCTTTCAGACTTAGGATCATAAAGGCCTGTTTTTGTCTTCAAACGCTCTGTGTTGATCAAAAACTCCTCAATGAGCGCTTTTTTCACCTCGGCCCAAGTTTTAAGGGTGTCCATATAAGGTACCATCACCTCCTGGGCGGAGCAGCTGAGGCAGGGGAGAATGTACTTTACTTTTTGGGGATTAGTTGTCCCTCCATAACCGCCGCATACACAGAAAGGAATGAGGCAATGCTACCCTCACCTAGGGTAATTTTGTCTCAGAGAGGGGTTTTGCAATTTTTAGAGCAGCCCCATGAGAGGCTTGGCATATGCGCTGTTTGAGGGTTTCAAGTCAAGACTGGGCGCTGGCTAACTGCTATGCCAAAGCATCTAGCCGGGGGTCAGAGGCAGTGGAGAGGTTATGAGGCTTAATTTCCCTAACACCCTCCATTTTGGATAAGTGTTTTGTGATGTATTACACCCTGTAGTGAGCACCACTTCTTGGATTTTAGGATTTTGGTTTTGCTTGCCGGTGCTTTTTTCACCTAAATTCCAACAAATATTTGCAGGAGAAGTACGATTCAATACTTCAAGGATAAATATTAAAAGAGTTATTTGACCAGATATAGGAATCTAATAAAAATACAGTAAATAAAAGTATTGATTTTTCATATCAGTTTTATTTGTCACCGCGGGGAGGGTAAGAAGCGAGCCCTCTTAATATTTTAATAATTATTATTTAATTATGTTGAGGCTTAAAGTTTAGATTAGGCTATGCATGTCTAAATTAGTGAATATGGAATTTTTTGACCTATCAAAGATTTTGAGACTCGCCTTGCTTTGATGGAACATCTAATGGAGGGCGATGGAAGGTAGGATAAACCGTGAGGAAAAGTTTTAATATAATTACCTAATCATGGGGTGGGTAAATATTTGCACCTTGCTGGACCTCTTCCAAAACTATAAAAGATATGGTCTCCACAGTGCAGGTTGAACTATATTAGCTTTATTGATGGGGAGGAACCTCCAAATGGCTCATTTGATTCCTCCAACAATTTGGATTCCCCTGCTACCCAAAATCGTGCTATTTTACTTTGTATTATTACATAAGGTATTACCCCAATATGAAGGGGTTCTACTGAGAATTGGCCTGGGTCTTTTGGCCAATTTTTCTTTATCTTCATCTGAATCGCTCTTCTTACATTATTTGACTTGTAATTGTCCAAGAATTAAAATGAATATAATTGTAGGTTGAATGCTTCAATATTCTCAACTAGAGAGCAGATATTAATATAATGACTAATACATTCTAAAATTTTAGGAGCAGAAAGTTATAGTATGAATTCCTTCTACGATTCTTTTATTCTAGTTTAAGTATTGTTCAAGTATAGGAGTTATACATAACTTCCCAGTACTTAAGACTTTTTAAAAAAATGTTTCATATTCTTAACTCAGTATTGAGTGTAAGGATTAATTGTTGTTTATCAAAAGTTACTTCTTAACCCCCTTCAACATTGTCAGCGGAGTAGGTAGGCTCATTTTAGTCAGTTTGTGTTCATCAGCGGTGTCTCTAACTCCTACTATATTCGTAAGGCCATCAGAGACATAGGCAGAATCATCAGATACTCATGGTTTATCTTTGACATGGCTGCTGTTTTTGCTACACTTTTTATCAGATTGTAAACAAGAGTTTTGTTGTCAGGTACAGTATGTTATTCAGCATTAGGGCACCAAGCTTTAAGCCAACTGTTTATTCCAGGTGTTTAACAGGCGCTTCCAAGTTAATAAAGTGGTAAATCAGGCTGAGACGTCATTTATGAGGTTTGAGAGTGGCGCGACTTTAGGTAAGAAAGGAGATTGTTTGAGAAAATCATCTGAATGTGATACAATCCATGGGTATCGTTTTCTCAGATGTCATGTATTAATCAAAAGCACTCCTTCACTTCTTAAATAAGCAGTTATTTGTTACATTCATATTGGGTGGCTTTAAGTATGGTAGCATTTGCATTATCAAATGTAAGCATCTTTTCATCTGATAGCTCTTGCATGTCAGCTTAGAAGTTATCAGCAAAGAAACAAGATGTTTAATTTTGTGAGACCTGATTTGTAGAAATTTCTTTCATTTTAGATAGTTCTTAATCTTCTCTCTAAGTGTCATAGAAGTTTGACAGGGATACCATTTCACTCAAGTTTATGCAGCAGGAGAATTGTCAGAAAATTGCTTTTATGAACAGTGGGCTCCACTAGTGTGCCAGGCCAATCAGTATGAGACTGGCTGACCCTTGCTAGTTTGCCTTCATAGGAGCACCAACCCCCTACAAGTCCACATCCAACCCACCAACACAGCAGACCAAATACTTCGCCTTAGCCCCATGGTCCCTCTTGGGTGTTCCCTGGAAAGTTCATCCCCCATCCTGGGAAGCTATGGCACTCCAGTGGTGCACCACCTTCAAGGCAGATGGCCAGTAGCACATCGTTGGTGTCCAGTTGGACAGGTTCCTGGTGGTTCCTCATAGGGCTGAGGTATGGGAGCTGGCAGCATCAGCCACTCCAGGCACGTCACCCTGCGCCTACTTTGGGGATATTCAGTCCCACCTTTTCCTAATCTAGCAGACTAACTACTAACAACTAAAATAAGATGGGCGAAAAAGAGATCTTTATTTGGAGGGAAGAATGACTATTTATACTCTAGGATACTGCGCCTATGAAAACCTCTTGGTCACCCAAGCTGGAACTTCAACCAATAGCAGTAATCCATGGTTGTGATTTCCTCCCATTCCGCTTATCCAATCATCAAATATTAAGTTGCCTCATCCTCAGCACAAGTCGCCCGTTAGCTGTATATAATTTACTAATAAAAATAAATATTTCGTGCATCCTTGCCATAAGTTTCAGGTATTACAAATTAGGCAGTAAATTCATTATAAGATAATTGACAATGAATACTTTGGTTTTTCGCTGGAATATCCCACAATCATTTTTATGGCAGTTGGTATTGAGATAAAATTCCGTCAAACTTGGATATGAGGCAGCGAAATCATCATCAGATGGTTAATAAAAAATTTACTTTCTGCTGGAAATTCCCAGAAATCACCAAAAATTTTGCAGTTGGCGCCAAACTAGGAATCTTCCAAACCTAAAACGATTAATAAACATTTAACACTAAACAATATTGAACTAGGCGATTAGCCAGCAATCACGCCTGACTAACTGACACCCTAATTCTGATATTATTGGGAGGAAACCATCTGGTTTTTTTCCAACAAGAATCAAAATTGGTGTTTCCATACATGCAGTAATATTGTAATGAAGTGTAACTGATTAGGTTGACTTGGATTAAATTGGTTCCCAAGCATTAATGTAAGTTTCCTGAAGAGAGCTCCAAAGCGGAAAACAGAATGTCCAGCTGACTTTGCAAGGGTTTGCTGTCATCTCGTAGAAACTATACTTGAGTTTCAAGAGCATTTATGCGATATTGAGTAATAGATTAAAGTTCATGTAACCCTTAAAGTCAGCTTTTTATTTTTTGATGCTAAAGTTTTATTCATCCTTGATTAACTTCAAGTAATAGTATTGGCATAATTGTAGGATCTTGCAAATAAGATTTTTTGATGTCTTTACAGTAAACCTTAATGTACTTTTTCAATTGAATGGATCTTTTTGATGACCAAAGAAGACATTGAGAGATTAGCTTCAAATTCACCAATACAAAACAGGGCTGGTTCTAGTTTAACTTGAGGAATCTGATTTACTCTTCATCTTTCTACTTAGTAGATGAGATGTAGTATTGTTAGCATGTACTAAGTTATGGTTTAAGCGGTTGGAACATAATTGGAAGAGGCTTTGCTCTGTACAGCTATGATATGATGGACAGACATATTGTGAAGCTTGTTGTGAGCTTGACTTGGCACAACTAAAAGAGCTTCCTTTTCCCAGATAGCAGTTGTAGACTTAGTGTTGTATAGTGGCCCCATGTAGAGAGCACCACTTGTAAGAATTATGGTTATTTGGTTTGTTTGCTTTTTGCTGACCCAGAAATCGATAATTTGACAGGTGTGGTATGCTTAATAGTTTTCAACTGCAAAAAAAGGGGAGGCCAAAGTTTTTCTTCTAAGTTCACTTGATTAACTCTTGTTGGAAGTGGAAGAGATTAGGTAGACTAAGTATTAGGTTATTTCTATATCTATATTTATTAGTATTCTTATACACTTTTCCATATGAGATTATCTTAGAAAGTAATAAAACTAGGAATAGATCTTTTAACTTACGTGTAACTTCTTTTCAAAGAATTTACATATCTCATGTGGGCTAGGGGCATCGTACATGGAAGGAAGTACATCTCACCTCTTCTGATGGTGCGTTGTTTTGTAAATGACACTTAACCTTGAGTAAACATATATGTCTGGATATGGGTAACAGCTTATGTGTTAATCCATAATCTGATAAATATTGTCAATTTTATTAGTTAGTTTTAAATTAAAGGTTAAGTATTTAAGCATACATATGTGTTTTAGATTGTTGTATGAAATTCTATCTAAATGGAAGCTTCTTTGGAACCAATCATAATTTCAAAAATGGTTTGTACTTTGTTGTAACTCTTACAGCTGTAAACACACATTTTTAGTAAAAGATCTCCATTCATTGAGATCAAGCCTTAGCCATTTGGAAGCAATGTAATTGTTGTCATAATTTAGAGCTGACATTATCGTAGCCAATTAGGTGGGATAAAATTATTGTACTTGTCATACCCCCTCAAAGTTAATAAAAGGGCTAATTTTAGCATGAACTATTAACAAAAATTTGTGGTCTTGTATCAAATTAGTATATGTATTAATCATTATTTATTTGCCCCTATGGTAGTTTGAAAAAAGAAATCTAAAAGTAGAGATGTTACTCCAATATTCTTCACTAGAGAGCAGATATATGAAATATACAACATCCTAAATGAATAGAATATAATAAAATACAAATTATCTAAAAGCACCAAGATTTCGCCATGCTTTATATGAAAACACAGTTGGTTTCTTGTTCAAAGTTAAAAAGCAAAATGGTGCAAATATCTCGCCACATAAATTTTTTAAATTTTCAAGTCAATTCTTTCCCAATATATATGGTAGTCCTTTAGAATATTTAGACTACTATTTTGACCTTACAGGATGCCTTTCTAGATTAAATCTAATTATGAAATTTTTCCTTTGGTATAAACAATTATTTTGGTAACCAACGGGATCAATGTCATCTTTTGAGACTAAAATTTTTAGACATCTAGTTTTGGGCTTGTGGACTTTGTCCTTCCTATTTGTTATAGCTTAAGGTTTGGACTAGTATTTAAAAAGTTTTCTTATTAAAACCAGCCTGCAACTCTGAAGTCTTTATAAAATGATTCTAATTAAATCATATGTTTTATTTGGTAAAGCCAAGGCTTGAGCTGATACTACAATTGTTATGAACTACAGCAGCAATGCACTATAAACTTTACAGACGTAGTTGTATTGGGCTTTATGACTTGTTGTTTTATACAATGATCTGTATAGGGCGTGAGTCCAAGCTATTCCTCTATACTTTTGTACACAATGGTAATTTTGCCCTACTGTACACGATGCACACACTTTAAGTTTATTCACAATAATAAATTAAAAATGCATTTAATGTAGTAGCGTCAATGGACTTAATATTGTTGACATCCAGAGTGTCAGCTGAATTAAAAGATTATAGGTATTCACGCAATCTTTGGCTTTTTTACTTTAACTCCACAATAGGTATGAACACTTGGACTACGTACATCTTTAAGTAATACCAGAGGTGATTGAAAGCCCTTGTGTTTTAATTGCATATTGTAAGGCTTTGTACTTAATCATGATATAATACAACTAAATTCTCTTTATGAGGACAAGTGGGTACTGCTACTACATCATCAAACTACTTGATGGAAAACTGGTGGAGGGCGGCCAAGTGTTCCTTTTGCTTCTTTAGCAAATAAAAATAAATGATTTTTATTTTATAAGTTTATAAGGGTCAGTGGAAGTAAAATATCCCTTTACTGCATTTCATAATGCGCACATAATCCAGCTTAATCAATTATAAAAATTCTGCTTTATCCGCTGGGGGTGATTTTTAATAGTGGATGTGAGCTATCTAGTAGATGATTGTTGTAAATGGTTTGATGAACGATCATGATAAGTTATATATAATGAATGGTGCTATAGTAACTAATACATAGATAGTTAAATTGATTGATCTAATTACTATGTCATGTGGCCTCAGCTTTTATAAGTAGTGGCCTAAAGTATTAATCTACTATTTAGTGGATCCAAAATACCCCGCTGGCAAATCTTTTGTCCCCTTACACACTTTTTGGCTATTGACGCTGTGATCTCAAATATTTTATTACAACAATTTATCTGGCTTAATCATCTTATCCCACCTTGTGTTAGTATAAAAACCAGCAGTAATAGGGCTTTATAATTATCAGCGCCATTCGCCCATAAAATGACTATGTACAGTAAAATGCCTCTATATAGGGGAAATACTCTGAGCCTTAATTCTCACCTCTTTGGCTCAATTTGGTATAATAATTTTAGTTGAACCATTTGGAGTGCTGTTTGGTAAATATTATAAGCACCAACGAGAACGAGGGTATAATGAGCATATATGGTGAAGAATGTGAATGGCATGGGACCTTTAATCTCTAAAAGAATTTAGGGTCAATTAAGAAGATTTATAGGAGCAAGCTAAAAGAGCCGCTGGAAGTACTAGATACTACAGTGACCTCCTAACTTGATTAATAATATTCCTTATTATTGCTTATTACTTTTTAGGTTGATTTTGGTATAAGATATTGTCTTAAAACAGTACCCATTAGTTCTATGTAGTAAAACCTGTGTAGTTGAGTTACAACGCCTCTTTGCCAAATCCAATAATATAATTATTGTTTGATATAATTCCTAATGGGATATAAACTAATCTGTAAGGTTCAATTCCACTGGTATTTTAATTTTTTGTCGTGGATGATTCCCAACAAATAACAAGTCAAGCAATAATTGATTTACCAAATCGATAATTACTTTATAGTGTATGAATCAATCAGAGTTTGTCGCTAATTGATTGAGGGATTTAAATTATTGTAGGGCGTTGAAAACACTTTTGGTAGCATCTTGCAACTTACCATTTTAGGTAACATGACCTGCTGCTAATGAGTAAAAGGTCTTAATATCTAAGCAGGTTGATATTCTAAAAAGGGTGATCCACTGGGGTTGAGAAAAGGCGTTGGGACATGTTCTTTAATTAAAGCCAAAAGGGGTCAAATTCTAGCTGAATGCAAAAACTGACTAAACAGATGAGATAGATCATCATTTGAGGCGACTCCAAAAGGTCAATCCATTTGTGATAGCTGTTGTTTCCTATTGGGGCGCCAACAAAAGAGTTAGGCGCCAGATTCCCCTATATATCCGTGTTTCTATTAAATAAGCAGACATGAAATAAAACGTGAAGACTTATAGGAAATATCTATACTGTCATTTTTTAGTGTATTTTTTACTCTTGGATTTAAATTGAAATATTGATATTTCGTCTATTTATTCCTATCAAGATCTCCACAGGAATCTTTAAGCGAGGAAGAGAGAACCTCTGAACCTACTAGTATGTTAAGTTACATCAGGAGGAAGAGTCAGAGGGAGTAGTACACTTGATTTACCAGAAGTCCCTTCAAGGATAGAAGGAAGAGCTTTAGCACTAGTCCAGCATTGGAGACAACACTCAATTTGGTTGTGAAAATTCAATTGAGGATATAGTCTTCATAGTATTGTTAGCTCATTCCATTACTATCAACGATTTATACAAAGCACATATCAGAACCTTTGCAGTAGACCTAAATGTTTACAGTTGGTACTCATTACAAGGGTAGATGAGTAATATAAGCCTAAAAGTTTACACCTATAATATGCGCTTTGTCTATCCTGAGCCATCAGTATATTAGTATACCACATAGATTGTGAGTTTCGCGACTATATCATTGCAGTGACTTGCATAGTTCCTAGCTTACTGTTTATTACATGTTATATGACTAGCATCAGATCTATTGGAGTAAGTGACATAGGGCTGGGTTGTATCTTTTTTGGGTAAGGGCCAAATGCTTAATTCTTGAGGCTTAGGGTAACTTTGATTTGGTGCCTCAAACGTGACAGCGCTGAAGCAAATATTTACTAACAATTTGTGCAATGGTATGTGTTGTACAATTACATACTTGATATGTTAATAAGAGTTTATTGGAGTTAAATAAGTCTGATATTGCACCAAAGACCCTGGTTGATTCTCGGTGGAATCCCTTGAATAGGGGTAAGCTGTCTAACCCCCTCCTCAGATAAATAACCCTATTGTGTGTAGCAGGGTTGCGCCAAACTCATGGCAAAATCAGGGGAGTCATTCTAAGTCCCCTCCCTTCTCCCCTGTAGCTTAGTTCAACCACATAAGCAAATGCCACCACTTTTATAGGCTTGGAGGGGGGGGGGGGGGGGGGGGGGGGGGACCAAGGTGCAAAAATTGTTCCACCCGTTGATTGGTTCAAATGTATAAAATCCTTGCCTCATGGGTTTATCTTATCTGCTATCAACCCTCCCTCGGCCATTAAGTTAAAGTGAGGCGAGCCTCAAGAGCTCTAATAGGTTGAAACCCCATATTCCTAATTGGCTATTCACAGCCTATTCCAAATTTCTCAATCTCTCACTTTGAGCCTCAAAGTGATTTTAATACTAAGCAGCAAAAATTGAAAGAATTCACTTTCTAATCTCCCAGTCCAACTTAATAAAATAATTATAGCACAACCAAACTTTTAGTATTATTCAAAGTTTTCATAATGTAATTTACGCAATTAAACTCCCTGGACTATTTATTCCAGTAGTTGAGAATACTTCTCCTGCGGAAATATTGTTGAAATTCGGTTGTAAAGCGCACCAACAAGCATAAAAACAGCCTGAATTCCAGAAAATGTTGCTTACTACAGGGGGCTTGTACACCACAAAAAACACTTTTAAAAAAATGAAGGTTGGTGGTAAAAGTGACCCTCACAACCTTCCCGCACTATCCAACCCCAGGCTGTCTGCTTTAGAATAACATCTAGCTAGTGCTTTATCTCGCCTTAAATGGATTGAGAAGCACTCTTATCAAGGCTCTCATGGGGCCTCCACTATCATTTATAAACCCCCTCTCAGAGGCAAGTTCACCCCTGGTGAGGACAGTATTGCCTCCTTTATTTGTTTATGAAATAGTTATGGAAAGAGCAACTAACCAACAAACATTTTAATACATCCTTCTCAGCCTGAGTCGTGTGGCTCAGGAGATAATGGTTCCAACCATGGCCACCCTCAGCACCTGGGAGGAGATTAAGCAAGCCTTCACTGATGAATTTGGCTCCACACAAAGTTTGCAAATAAAGAAACAGGCCTTTATGAGCCTTCGCTTGAAAAATGGAGAATCAATCGCCTCTTTTAGGGAGTGGTTTATAGTGAAGCTCACCCTCTATTTCTTGCAAAAAGGCTCCCTATAGACGACGCTATTGCTGCTGTCTTTGCTGGCTTGGTGGCCTATCCTTCTTTAGCAATGCATATCTCTGCAGTTAAGCGCACCTTCCAAAATATTGGGATCTAAAAGAGGCTCTGCTATGGGTGGCGGACTTTTAAAAACTTGACTTCACGCAAAGAGCTCTGAGGCGAGAATCAATTCTGACCCCTTTAGCCTCTCCCAAGGCTGTTCCTCTTGAGCAACCTGCTCTCTCAGTGCCGCGGCAACTAGATGCTCCTCCCCCTTGTGAGGATAGCCAGAGAATACTAGCAGTGATGGGGCAGTGCTTCTCTCCATCTTCAGCTCCAAAAAGTCAGCTGGTGAAGACTATCAACCCTTTGCCTTTATCTCCGCTTTCTCCAGAGCGGCTTTCTCAAGTGGGATAACTGTCACGTCCCTTGAAGACGCTACCTCTATCTCCCTTAATCTCTCCTCTGGCCCTCTTTAGTCTGAAACCTGATACTTCAAAGGAGAAATGTAGGGCCGTGACATATACAACGCCACCTCCAAAAGCTAATAATGTTGAGGAGCGGCCCCCGTCCCTCACCTGTAACAAGTGATGCCTGGAACCTACTCCCTGTCCGATGGACTCTCTGATGATGAATCTGAAGGGGATGGTGATGATGTTAGCTATTATGTAAAGGGAACTCCTGTTGAAATAAGGGTACCTGACAGGTTAAACCCATAAAGAGTAGACATGGATAGGTTATCATGCCAAACTTACCTCCAACAATTGTTGAAAGGTTTTTAGGTTAATGACACTGCTAGTGATGCTGATAAGCTCATTGCCACACAGATTCGATCAAATCAATGCGTTCATACCATGAAGTCTATCCAAGGCAAATACCATGAAACGTCCAAAAGACTTGCTTCTACTCCCCTTTTAAAGGAAGTCCTAGCTCTTTCCCAAAAATTGTGTTGAACATTAACAAAGGTTGAGGTCATCTTCAATGGAGTGCAGGTCACAGCTATCATTGATACTGGATCCCCAGTGAATGTGGTATCATCAAAACTCATAAAAAAGATTAAGCTGGCCCGTGACCCCAACTACACCCAATAATTTAATCTTCTGGTCCCGCCAGCACTTGCGCTATTGGTGCCTACTCATCCATGCCCATCCTATCTGGGAACTCATATTGTAAGCCCCCGCGGTGCCCCTGGCTAACAATACCTATGATCTACTCATTGGTTCCTACTTTATGCTTGAGTATAAAGGGATAATTAACTTGAAGCAGGGATATCTCTCCCTGATTAACTACGAGGCTCCTCTGATTCTGACCCACAATGAGCTTAATAAAAAAGAATAGCTTGCATAGTTGATTATCCCTCCTCCTTTTTTTAGCACTAGATGGTCCCATCCTCCTCCTTTTTATTCTTACACTACACAATGGCAGGACAGAATACTCAGATGTAGCCTCAAATTAGTTAACTGTCTATAAGAAATCCATTTCTATGCTTATAAAGAGGAATAATTAAGGGGAGTGAAAAAATGTGATTGACACTAAGATTACCTTTCAAATCCTACACAAATGTCTACTACCCTCATCAGCATTGAGGGAGTTAGCCCTTTGGAGCCCAGTGTATTGCCAGGCGTACTTTACCCTGCTTATCAACGTCTTATTGATTTCCTGTTAAGGCATCTTACCAAGAAGGACATAATTGTAAAAAAGCATCAGGAAATTGGAAAAGGCCTGCTGATTCCCATTGAAGAAATTAAGCAGGTTCACTACATCAGGTCAATGGTGGATATGGGCTTACCTGTGGACCAATTGTTATGTAGTCTTCTCTCTATATATATTTCTGATGAATTAACCCCTGCTGAGCTTGACATTGTCCGCACTCTACTAGAGGCCTATAGCGACATTTTCTCTAAATCTAATACTGACTACGGGCACATGAAGGGTTGGACTCATACCATCGACATTAGGGATGCTCTCCCTATCCAATCCAAACCCTACCGCAAATCAAAAGTTGAGGAGCTACAGGTGCAGATGGAGATCAAACAGTTTTTGGACGCTGGGTTGTTGGTGCCGTCCCAAAGCTTTTGGTCTTCCCCTCTTTTATTAATAAACAAGAAAGATATAGGTCATTGTGTAGTTATGGACTATCGCAAACTGAACAACTCTACCAAGAAAGATAGTTACCCTATCCCTCATATTGACGAAGCGCTGGCTCAACTCTCTGAATCCAAGTTTTTTCCGCTAATGACTTATCTAGTTGGTATTTGCAAATGGACCTTTCTCACCAAGACCAGAGAAAATCGCTCTTATCTGCAGCGAAGGCCTATTATAACCCACTCAGTTACCTCAGGGGTTGTGTAATGCGCCTGCAATTTTCAGCGGGGAATGGATCACATACTTTAGGATTTTAAACTAAGTTGTGTGATCGTCTATCTTGATATCACAGTTGCTCCAAAACTTTTAACGAACACCTCCTGCACTTTAAAGAAGTATTCCAACGCTTACGGTCATCTACCATCAAGCTAAAGCCATCTAAATGTACGTTCTTCAAAAAGAAGCTGAATTTCTTGTGCACTCCATCTCACAAGTTGGGATAAAAACTCTACAAGAATAAGGTCAAAACAATATCCAAGATGCCAGCGACCAAAACCCTTTGCAGCATCAAAGTATTCTTGGGCATGATGGGGTATTACCATCAATTCACTGCTAATTCTCCCAGCTCAGTGAGCCCCTCTTCCGCCTCTTGGCTAAAAGCACTCCTTTATATTGTGGTGCTGAACAAAAAGCCGCCTTTGATAACCTGAAGGAGCTATTGCAACAAAGGCCTATCCTCCACCACCCAGACTATGGCAAGCCTTTCATGTTGTTCACGGATGCCTCTGATTATGCCGTTGGAGCTATCTTGGCTCAATGGATTGAGCATGGAGACTATCATCCTGTGTCCTACTTCAGCAAGATACACTCAAAGGCCGAACGTAACTACAGTATCACTGAGAAGGAGTGCCTAGCTGTCTTGCTCGCTGTAAAATACTACCGCCCTTACATATATGAAACTTCATTCAAAAGTGGTTACTGACAACGCTTCTTTAAAGTGGTTGCAGAATATGAAGGACAATATGGTATGGTTGGCTCGCTGGGCTTTGAGGCTCCAGCATTATGACATGACAATTGAGCATTGGGCGGGAACTTGTCATATAAAAGTTGATGGGTTGACGCGCCTAACTGGATTCACCTGGATAATAATGAAGCTGAGAGGTTACATGACCTTTTTACGACTCCTGACGTGTGGGCCGATTAGGATGAACCTGTGCAAAAGATGCTAGCTGGCACTCCAGCAATACCAAAGTGGAAAGTGGGAAGTTATATAAGAAAAGAGGTGTAAATTGGTTGCCCTATCTCCGTCCATTAGAGAAAGTACCTGTAATTCTGGGGTCTCACACCATCCTGGGGCATGAAGACTATTAAAAACTTATGAATGATTAAAGAACGCTACTAAAAGAGGGCATCATGGAGACCATAACTGAAGATCTGGATGCCTGTCTGGCCTGTAAAAAGCAGTAAGTATCAAGAGCAAGTATTAATACCAACCTACCACTCCTCAACAGCCTTTCCACACAACTAGTCTAGATGTGGTGGGCCCTCTACCCCAGACTACTGGGAGTAGAATGATATATCCTGGTAAGTTTTGATCATTTTACCAAATGGGTTGAAGCTGTGTCTCTTTTTTCCAAACTGCGAAGGCTACAGCCACATTTTTCCATAAGCATATTAACAACCGCCATGGATTTCCTCAAGTCCTTATCTGTAATAAAGAATAGAACTTCATTTCAAGAATGGTAAAGATCCTAGATACCTCAATTGGGCCCAACAGTTCTTTTCTTCCCCCTATAACCCTCCTAAAAATGGTACCGTAGAAAGAGTTAATGGAACCCTGATCTTATATATCAGAAAGAAGGCCACTTCAAACCCTTTTACCTGGGGTCTCTACTTACCCAGTGCCCTCATGGCCTACTATATTTGCTACCGCTAGATCCTCAAAATGTCTCCTTTCTGGATCCTATATGGTCGAGAAGCTGGGGTGGAGGCCTTGTTAGCCAAAGATATTTTCCATTGCTAGAGCTGACCCTGAGAAAGCCATGAAAAACTTGGCTCAGAACCTCATCCAGTTACAATCAGAGGCTATTACCAATTTTTCAAAGGCTGTCATTAAATAGGGTCAAGCAGAAAATGAGCTCTGGACCCCTCTTCCCTCCTTCCAAGTATCAGACTTTGTATTATATTACCACAATTGTATCACTCCTAGAAGTGAGAAGCTTGGGTCTATTTTGGAAGTCCCTTTTGTAGTCACTTATAAGCGAGGGGATAAGTACTCTATCAAATCCCTGGCTACCAGAGTTACCATTAACTGAGTCCATGGATGGTCCTTGCGCCCTGATTCGCGCTCTAACACTTTTGAAGGGGTGCAATGTTGGACAATGAAATGTTTGATATGTTATTAAGATTGTATCAGAGTTTAATAAGTCTGATATTGCACCAAAACCATGCTCAATTCTTTTGTGGAATCCATTGAATCAAGATAAGCTATCTAACCCTCCTCCTCAGCCAAATAACCCTATTGTTTATCAGAGTTGCGCTGACCTGTGGCAAAATCAGGGGATACATTATGAGTCTCCTCCCCATCCCCCTGTACTTTAGTTCAAATACCTAAGCAGAGACCACCCCCTCTTATAGGCTTGGATGGGGGCCAACTTTGTGCAAGTATTTTTCACCCGTTTATTGGTTTACATGTATAATTTTTCTTGCCTTACAGGTTTAACTTAACTGCTATCACCCTCCCTTGGCTGTTGAGTTGAAGCGAGGCGAGCTTCAAGAGCTCCAATAGGTTAAAACCTCATATTACCTGATCTGGCTATTCTCAGCCTATTCCAAATTTCTTATATCTCTCACTTTAAGCCTCAAAGTGACTTAAATACTAAGCGCAAGTAATTTAAAGACGTTGCTTTCTGATTTCCTGGTTTAACTTAATAAAAATCATTTATAAAACAAGCAACTTTTTTATTATAATTCAAAGTTTCCATATTATAATTTACATAAAAAACCCGCAGAACTATTTATTCTACCAGTGGGGAGATACTGCTCCTTCAGAAAAAAATTTACATTTAAGTGTAAAACAAACCAGCGAGTATAAAATAGCCTGCATTCCAACAGTATGTTCATCTTTGAGCACCAGTAGCTAAAAATGGTAAAGCTTTTTGTAAGCCTAACAGGCGTGGCTAAGTGCAATTGGCATCATATTTAATACCTTAGAACCATAAACCATTTAAGCTTTAAGGTAAACTAAAATAAGAAAAGGGTATGACTGATTCATCCTGATTAAAGCAGATAGTCAGGCTCAGTGTTTTTCATGTAGTCATACATTGCCCCGCACCATACGTCTGTATAATGATATCTTTTGAGGTTTTTTAAGTCAGGCTTACATCACTTTATACTTGTCATTACCAACTCCTGATTCTTAGATCATAAAGAATTTATTAAGGTTTACATATGAGTGTCACAGGGGTACCTCTATGCTAAATCCATACAGAATGATAAAGCTATAAGTTCACAAGCTATTATAGTTTTTAATTTGTTTTAAATAAAAAAAGAGGACATCTATATCACAGAGCTTTTACCTGCTATAGATATAATCAATCTCTGCAGTTGTTTGAATGAGGAGCGGAACAGAACAAGTTTTGGGTCGTTGGAGAGGAATGAGTTTTGGTCTTTTGAGTAGTGCGAGAAGAGGGCTATAAGTTAGCATGAGTTAGGTATGTGGGTATTTTAATAAACAAAATTACAAAAATATCTGTGGGCATAAAAATTTTCTGGGAAAGCATTAAGACATCAATGAATTGGCACACAAATGGCATGTCATCGCCTACCACATTTTTAGTTACTGATGGAGTGTCATATTGTTTATTAAAACAAGTATTTGGGCTTCAATAACTAGTATGACTTATTTTACAATTAAAAAAGTAAATTAAACACTCCAGGAGGAGTTGGTTCAATAGGATATTAACAGGGAGGCGCTCTTCTATAAAGATATGCTCAACTTTTAAGTTTATGGTTGAAAGACAAGAGCTGCTCCTTCAATTCTCTAATTCAACAATCCTTTGATTTGTACTAGTATCTGATTAAAGTCAATCTCCATTTCAAGGTCAGTTTTGGACTGAATTGCTATATCTATGGATTGATCAATGTCATTAAGGCAGCGTTGATTGGCATAAGTATTATTTACTGTATTAGGTATTTATCAATCATGTGTCAAAAATAATCCAATAGATTGGTCAGGATAGCCGTTCTTTTTGTTGCTGGTGACAAATGGATGAAAAATGGCATTTATAAGCCATGTGATAACCGCTTCAGCTATGTAAGCTAATATAGTTCAGAAAGGCAATAACCTTCAGGATGTTTAATTATATTAACGGTAGTTTCCAGGGGTGCAGACAGTTCCTCATCTAGTGAGCACCAACTGGGGTGATGAGCGCTTAAACAAAAGTCTTAATTGCATAGGCCAGTTTGCATCTGATAAAATGGTAATTTTTGTGATTAGAAATAATGTATTTTTAAAAAGAAGACTTTTATTTCAATAGTTTTATTTTATTTTTAAACTTAATACCAAGGTAGTTTTATGTACTTATAGTGGTTTGAGGCTTGTAGTAATTTCTGAATGGTTTGTCCATAGGCTTATAGAAACAACTTGTGGAAAAACTAGATCTCTTTCAAAAGTGATAATACTCTCATTATATGCCCACTAAAAGCCCAATATATTGGTGCCAGATATCAAGAAATAAACTGTAGCTAGGTATATAAAACACTTTCTAGATATATGATTAGGAGAAGGGCAAACTATTGCCTTATCCTTAGGGATCTAAGCCTTTATAAAATTGACCTATTATAAAAAATTACTTACTAATGCCCTGGACAATCAAACCACTTTTTGATTACACCTTTTTGTTGGTTCTGAGTTGAAGTAAAAAGTAGTAAAAAGTTATTTGACTTTACATGGTTTGTAGAGATGAGATAACTTGATTTTTATTTAGTGTCTTGGCGTTTAGTGCCAGAGGGGTGGCGAGGAAATAGTTTAACATTGATATTAACTTTATTGTAATTGATTCTTATAAGATATTTTGGTAGCATTTTAGTTTGTGATGCGGCCCAACTTAGTTAATAGTGAGATAATAGCATGAATCGATGTTAGCATAGTGACAAGATTATTCAAAGCCTCACTTTAGTTATAAGTAAATGTATATATAATTAGTTAGTACATATGGTTTTCAGGTCAAACCCAACAAACGCACTACAATCAATATAAAAACCCCGCCCCAAATGAAAATGATGAATTTTCCCTTTTATTCCAACACTTGTCTAGACAATCTTCTGTGTGACATGTCTTGAAAAACAGGCATGAAGTAGAGACCCATGTGAAGTATATGTTGTAGCAGCCCAGGAGGCCCACAATGATGAAAAGTCAATATAAATTTTACTTTATTTGATCTAATCCCATCCATCAACACTCCATAATTTTAGGAAATATAAGTGGTACTCCAAATAAACAGTATCACCTAAGACTATTTGCAAATTGGTAATGACCTCTAACGCTACCTTAACCCAAAAGGCGTTGTGGACGTGTATGTAGCAGATGATCAAAACTTAACAGGATGTACCTACTGTTATATAATTGTGGCAAATGCAAAAACTCGAGAAATCAGTGACACCAGGGCTCATTTAATATTTAATCTAGCAAGATGGCTACCAGGTTAAATTGATTTTGTATTTAATGCATAGAATATATAACAACATGGTTTATAACTTCTCTATATATAATGGGTAAAAAAAGCTAATTACCCTTTATAAATGAGGTAAGTTGCCTATGAATGCACCTGCAATAGTGTTACCCAACTTGTATTAATGACCTTTTATTAGATAGCCTTCAGTGAAAATATTGCCATTATTGTCATGGTGGAAGAGATGATAAAAATCTTGGCAAAGATCTCAGCTTATTTTTTCCTGCATGGATTACACAAGGACAAAAAATGCGCCACCCTGATAGCCCACTACTAGAGAAGACAATTCCCACATCAAACATCCATTGTATGCCAAAGACTAACATTCCAACTGACTAATATGTGGTGAACCAGGCTCCCATGCTGACCAAAATAAAAACCAAGACTTAATTTTCCAACTTGTTGAGAAGAAGCATGCGCCAGACACAAACCAAGGTGATGCAGCGAGCTACTTCAATTGACTGGCCCCTCCAAAATGCTAGAGGAGTCTTTCACCAATGAACACAACTCAAAAAATCTGGCAGATGGGCCTATTAAAAATTTGTCCATGAATAGTCCCTTTGCTACTATAACAAAAAAAAAAAAAAAATCTGTCTTTAGAGTTAATTAGTGCTTATTATTTTTTATTTTTCATGACAGGTAAGCCTATTAGATTACGCCTATGCCTCACCCATGCTCACTACAAAAAGCTACATAACTAACGGTTCATCTATCTTACAACTAAAGCATCACTTGATCATAATACATGATCTCTTAACTATTTTTACATGCCTTAATACCCCTAAAATATGACGGTATAGACACAAAAAGATATGTGGTTTGAACTTCTTTTTATCATTCTGGGGGATAATTTCAAATATGATTGACTGGACACTAATCCTCACATACGTTAAGTTAGTCTCCTTATTTAATTGCCGCTTAAATGGCAAGAAATATATTACAAGTACGATTCCCCAAGTAACTCACTTAACTTACAGGATTGACAATAAGTGGTCTAAAGGAAAATTTGATAAATTTGGAGTTTCCACTATGACAAAAATTTATATCTATATACATATATATATTTTGCCAAGTCAAGAGTGAAAGCAATATTATACATCCAAACTAACTTAGATATTTTACAAATATGTAGCGCTATACATCAGTTAGATAGGGGTATAAGTACAACCCTAAATGAAAAACTGCACCAATGCTCCAATGTAGTTTTGACATTAATTCAATAAAAGACTACTAGAAAGTTAATCATGTTATAAGAAGCTTCATCCACAAAGCTGAAATAGAAAAGAAAATTTTAAACTATAATTCAGAGACTATACTAGTTAGTACAACTTTGCAATCTAATAAAGATTATCTTCACTATGCATAATCCGCTTCACCCCTATCTAAAGGGTATCAACCTCACATTGCTATCCTATTGCAGTATTGACATTAGAAACATTGTGACCATATGCTACAATTTTACAATCGTTACTAACATATATTGCAAGTAAAAAACGCTAGAGCCTATTTAGGCTCTCCTCTAAAATTGGTTAATTCTACAAATTTCCTATTTAAAATTTTTTTAGATGTCAGAACTAATGAAACACCATTGATTGACAGTTGCATTCTAATGTTAATTTGTAAATCTTAATAATTTTTAAACCAGTATTCTTTGGTTATTGTCCTGGATGAGCCTCTGAAATGGTACTATAGTTTAACAGGCTATACGCCTAAATTCAAAACTCATAGTTTAAGCTAATGGTGTAAATTAAATCAAATGTATGATCCATGATGTATTAGTTAAAGATTTCTTTGTGACATCCTTAATTTAAAATAAACATTGTTTTGTTTGATATCTTTTACTCCATTTAAGTTTAGCCATTATAAAATGAATTTGTATTTAAATATAAACGCAGTCAGTAAGCAACCTTAAGGCCCTCGCGCTTTTTTTGTCTCCCTTACAAGCTTCCTGATAGATAGCAAGATGATGAGTGATCCAAAGTTCCTGCTCCCAAATCAATCATCAACAGATAAACTCTCAAACTAGTGCAATGGACCCTTACCCTGAAGGCGCTGAAAATAGATTTAATCTGGAATCATCATTCATATGAGAATCGATGGAAACACCTTCAGGAATCCCGCCCCTGCTTCCTGAATCATGAGAGGTGTGGCCTTCACTGCTGCGATCATGTGGACGACGCAGTACAATGAGGGCGCCAACCAGGCGGTCAATCTGGAAGGCAGTAAAAGGTCCTAACCTTAAGGAGCCACAAGGTCACTGAGGCACCATGTCCCTACATGCCCTATAAATATTGAAGCATTCTAACTCAATAAAGTAGTCCATATTCGCCCCATCTTTTCGTTTTTTGACCTTTCCACTAATTTCAGCTTTGAGACCATTTTCAAACTTTGGCAACGTTCAAGAGAACTTTTACACTGAGAGAAGTGGTGCTCACTACAGGATGCTCTGAGCTGTCCAAAGTAAAAACGTCTATCACAAACAATGGAGTATACTAGCATTCACAAAAATCAACCTGCTGATCAGTTGAGAAACATCACTCAATGGATTAGTACCATGCTATATGAAGTAACACCCACGCAGCCTGAAAGTTTAATATTTTGTGCCACTTTCCAGTTCTCTCTGCCTTCAGTTGATGGTGATCAGTATCAAATTTAGTGCAAGAACCTTAACGACATTATTTAACAGTTATTAAATAACATTTACTCTGTGGGTGCCCACTCAAACCACTCCCACGCCTCTTTTGTGCCTTCTATCATGCAGGATCTTTATACCTCAGCCCAACTACTAGTGGGAGAGCTGACATTGAGGCCAAGCGCTATATTCGGAATTTTGTTCACCCTGCTACTCATCACCTCTTCCAGTTAATTATGTTGCACCATCATGAAGTCTCACGTCAACTAGGGCTTATCCAAACTTTACTACAAAGTTGTCAATTTCTACAACGTGGCCTCCTCCTTTGTACTGACAACTGAGAGGCCATTATCAAACCTGTCAATTAATCAATAAAGCTCAAGGCCAAATCGCAGTGTTGGATAGCAGGATTTCTGGATACCTTATAGACCAACTTCGTCAGAATATACAACACCTTGAGGCTTCTTGGAACCAGCACATACACCATGTCAAAAACTGGTATGGACCCTACAACAACACTATCAGGAGTTGCCTCTCATGACTACATCTCCAACATTGAAGGACCTGAAGCTCCTAGGGGTCCCAAAGGACCTGAAAGTCCCAGAGGGTCTTGAGGGCCCTCTGGCCCCATGGTGCCTACTCCCTGAGAACCTGATGACCCTTGGTGAAAGGATGTCTTGGCAGCACTGGCCGCCTTATGGGATTTTATCCAAAAACTTAGCCCAAAGATGTAAACTCCAAGTAGACAGAGTCCCCCTCAACCCTAGGGTCTTGTTTGAGGCATTTTTGGATGAAATGATAATAATAGCGCCTTCATCAAGCTTACTGATTTTCTCATTTCTCAGCTTGAACAAACCTGCCAAGGGTTTGAGACCCGTTTGACAAACCTAAAGAGTCAGCTTCTTCAATGAGCTGTTATTCAAGCCCTAAAAGAGCATTTTGCTCATAAAGCTTCTAATCCATCCATCAATCAGAACTGGGATGATATATAGTAGGACTTTAAGGGCCTTAGATGACGGTTGGACCAGCAGGTCCCTCACAACTATGCAGAGACTGAGATCTCTGAGCCTGCACCATTTCCTGGTGTTAACACCCTCTCACTAAGATTTTAACTAAAAACCTAGTCTTAAAGAGAAGTTCACCCCCGGCCAGGAAAAAAAGCCTCAGTACTATGTGCCTATGAGAGTTCCATGGAAGAGGCCACTGACTGACAAAAAGTGAAGCATATCCACTCCTGCCTTAATAGTACTGCTTAGGTTATCATGTCTCCCCACCTGAAACAATGCAACACTGGGGGCAGTCAGGACAAACAAAGTACAAGAATTTACCATTATTCAAACCCTGGCCAATCAAAAACAAACGTTCATGAATATCCGCATGTTGCAATTCTGATATGACTGGACAATAAGTTGGTAATTGCTAGGGTGGATTGGAAAGAATTTACCAAACATGACATTGGGTTTAATCATTCAAGTGCCTCGAGATGAGGCGATATTGGGATATAATGAGCTATTATTGGATTGCCTCCAAATAAGGCGATAAGTCCATAAGGTGGTATCAACATTTGATGAATACAAAATAAATTGCCTACAATTAGGGCGATAGAGACTTAAAAGAATAACAAGCTGAAACTTGAGGAGAATCAGCGGAATAAAATAGCCCAAGCTATGAGAGCGGTATCATCCAAAGCCCCTGTATATAAGCAAGATGAGCGATTGTGAAAGGTAGGTTGTTTTTAGTAGATGATAGTAAGCGGACTAGGAAGGATCCGCTCAGATTATTTACAATAAAAGAAGTGTTTTCATGGATATTGCTCCCTTTTGTTATATATATTTTATTTGCTGCTCCAAGGGGCCGACAATCTTAATATAATCATTCAAATTGCTCAGTGGGTCAACCCTGTGCAGAAACCCTCATGGAGTATCTTAAACGATTCAACTGATTTTACAACAGTGGTGCTCACTACAGGGGGCCAATTGATCAAATATAACATGATAAAAACTCAGGTGCCGGCTATGTTGCATCCTGGTTGTCTTGATAGAAATTCTACACAACACAATGGTCCAGTTGCCTATGCGAAAATGAAACTTGCACTGAACGCTGTGCTTAAAAAACTAGATGAGCTGCTCGAGGAGGTTTGCAGTGATAAACTGCCTCCATTTGATCGTGAAGGGAATAGTCATGGGTTCCTTAAGCGATTTGAAATTGTGACAGAAGGAGTCTCAGAGCAATGTAGAGTGAAACTGTTGATTTCTACCTTGGATGTCAGAAGTGTTGATCAAGTCTTCTGTTACCTTTCAGGCAGTTCCATTACAAACCAAGAAGTCAAAGAGATGGTGCTGCGATTGTTTGGCGGATCTGCAAAGATGTCACAGCGGAAGGCCAAGTTTTTGACCATTGGGTTTCAGCAGAATGAGACCCTCACCATGTTTGCTGAGCGATTTATGATGTAAGCTAACGTGTTAATTGGGGCCAGAATTTTATCCTAATCTGACATGTGTATTGCGATGACTTCTACTGTGGAGCCATAAAGTGAGTTATATAACGTTAGGACCCCAATGTTGGATGAAGATGTACCTTTGCTTAAAATTGTTCAGTTTTTGCGCCGTATATCAGCCAACTTCTCTCCACCTAATACCAAGCGGAATCCTTCTGATACCACTGCTAAATCATCTTACTTGGGGAACTTTGTCAGTCCAGTACATATTCCACCAAGTTACCCTCAGCTTTAATCGTCCGCCCCATAACTGCTTATTATCACCGGCCCAAATATCGTCATAATTCTGTTTCAACTTATCGCTTCCAGCCCTATTCTCGATGTAGCTTGTTTCAAATTAATCAGGGACGTGGGAACTATGGGGTCAGCTGTTTCAAATGCAATTGACAGGGGCATATGGCACAGTGGTGCCCTAATCAACAGGTCTCTTGTGTACAGTCAGAAAAGTACTTCCAGGGAAAAGTCAGAGCATAGTAGAGATGTGACTCTTTACCTCCGCTATACTAAACCCAAACGTCCCACCTGAACCCAATTTAGAATATTCAGCAGAAGCTCCCTTGCGCAATGAGTTAGTATTATATAAGCAGTCAGTAGGGGGTTGAATATTTTGCCACGAGTGCAGCCTGTGGCTATGGCGGTAGAGGAGTCTCAGATGCAGGTTGAGCCGTATGCTTGTCAAAGTTTGACTAAGTTTCCTCTGAAAAGTTAGACCCCTCCTCTGATGCACCTTTCTTTCAAGCGTTAAGCATCGCTATCCCAGTCAGCAATATTATCAAACAATATCCCAGAATTGTTGAAGGGATTACATGTTCTCAGGGAAACAGGGACTCCATAAATGTCCATGTCATAAACAGTCAAGACGCATCTTACTCTGAATTTACTTACTGCGACCTGGTTGAGGCTAAAATCCAAGTCTGGGCCATCATAGATACCAGTGTCCCCATCAATATAGTCTCTACAAAGTTGGTGGCCAAGTTGTTATTAAAGCCAGACGTGGACCACTGGGTGGTATACAGAACTGCTGGAGCGGAAAACACGGTCTCTGGATTTCATCCAGTGCGCTTCTGTTGCAGTTTGGTTCTATTGTCGTGGTAGCCACAACTATAGTGTTACCAAATAGCATTTATGATCAGCTAATTGGAACCGCCTTCTTGCAACACTATGGAGCTGTCATTGATATGACAGACGAGTCTTTTTAGATATTGGGTCAGCGAATCCCAATTCGCTTTACCTCTAGCGGACTGCTAAATGATCTGGTGCATATGGAGAAGATCAATCATGCTTATAGCGATAGAGTAATCACAGTATGCTACCATCAGTTAGTAGGAAAAACCCGGGCCCTTCCTCAACAGATTTATTAATATCAAGGGCTGCGCTCAGAGATGCTGGACCTATATCTATTCCATCCAGGCATCAAGTTATAGTAAACACTGACTTGGTGATAGAAGTTCCAGACGGACTCTATGGGGAGGTTATTGGGCCATATCAGCAATCATGGTTTGAGCCCCACGTGGCCCTAGGCATTATATTACCTGGCAGGGGGAGATTAAAGTTTTACTTGCAAATATACAACTGGTACCAATGCAAATCCGCCGCCACCAAATAGTGGCATATTTTCACTTAATCCCCATTGAGGAGGTTCTTTTAGTTCATGAGTTTGGGTTGCTGGAGGAATTTGGTCTGCCTTTTGAACCACAGCTCAGTGTAATGGCAGTTGTATCGCCTGATGAATTAATGGGGTTGTTAGAACCACAGAAGGACTGTGAAATCGCTTTATTTCAAAAATATAAAGAGATTTTTGCTGTCAATGATCATGATTTAGGATTGCGCACGGGGTAGTTCATAGGCTGGACACTGGATATCATCCTCCCATCCATTCAAGGATGATCCGTTAATCAAGAATGGCAGAAGAAGTATTAACTGAGGAGATGGACAGCCATTAGAGCAAGGGATGCTTAAACCATCAAAGAGCCCATGGGCTTCTCCCATTCTTATTGTAAAAAGAAGGATGTACTAACCATTTAGTAAATGACTACTGAAAGCTCAATAGCATCACCAAAAAAGAATCATATCCCTTACCACGGATTGATGACGCTTTGGACCAGCTAGGGGGAGCTCGTTTTTTTCAGCTATGGACCTGATCTCAGGTTACTGGCAAATTTAGTTGCCAGCGGCAGAACAGGAGAAGTGTGCCATAATCACATTCAAAGGTCTTTTTAACCAACCCAGATGCCGCAAGGGCTGTTTAATGCCCCAGCTACTTTTCAACAGGTGATGGACACTATTCTCAGAGACCTAAAGCTGTTGTGCGTCCTTGTATACCTCGACAACATTAATGTCTTCTCCTGAACATTCTCTGAACACCTTGACCATTTAGAAGCAGTATTCCACCAGCTTGCTGAGGCCAACATCAAGATCAAACCATGGAAATGTCATTACTTTAAGGACCAGCTGGAGTACCTAGGGTTTGTGGTTGAAGCCACGGGGCTGAGACCTCAACTGGCCAAGGTGGAAGCTAATTGAAAAATGACTCCGCCCAACAGCAAGTGGGATATACAGGTATTCTTGTGAATGGTTAGCTATTACCGGCACTTCATCCCTAACTTCAGCATTAATGGGGACCCACAATTTGAGTTATTAAGAAAGGACATCATGTTTGAATGGACAGGAATGTCAGCAATGCGCTTTTATATATGCTTCAAATGGCGCTGATCAGTGCGCCGGTGTTAAAATATCCCAATTTTAGAAAAGAGTTAATTGTTCAGATGATTGCTTCCCTCTCCGCTGTGGGTGCAGTCCTATCCCAAAAATAAGAGGAAGGAGAAGAGCATCCCATAGCATACTGAAGTCGTAGCTTGAACAGCCATGAGCGTAATTATACTGTAACTGAGTGGGAGTACTTAGCGGTGATCTACGCCTATAAGCAATTTTTGGGTGTATTTGCATGGGGTGAAATTTAAAGTTGTAATGGATCATGCCTCACTACGCTGGTTACAGAATCTTAGAGAACTGGAAGGGCAACTGGCCTGATGGGCTCTTAAATGGCAGGCATGCAATTTCAAAATTCTTCACTGACCTGGAGCCAAAACACCAGAACGTTAATTGTTTAACAAGATTACCCATGATTGCAGTTATGGCAGGTCTGAGTGATATAATATTTGATAACATGCTTAGCGGCAAGTATGATGATGAACCGCCACCACTCATCAAGGTATTGGATGGAATAAGGGCCAATACGTTCCAGAAAAATGGGTAATTGTATAAGCGGAATGGGGACACCACCATGAATATTCCAAGACCTTCCGCCCGCCCAACTATTAGTATGAGCACACACCAAGTGGTTGGACATGGTGGAGTACATAAGACCATGGAGTTACTGTGACTAAGGATCTTTTCAGAAAGCATGAACTTCAACGTGCTTGAGACAATTTCCTGCTGCCATCAGTGCCAGGTGTAAAAACCGTTTTACCAAAAGACTTCATACCAGTTAGTGAAGCCGCACTTCGCCTGGAACACCATTTCAATTGATGTTGTGGGTCCCCTGCCAACAGGGGCAAATTGGTCCAAATACATCCTGGTAGCAATCGACCACTTGACCATGTGGGTTGAGGTGCAACCAATATGTGATTTGGGGGCACTAACGGTGGCTAAGTTTGTTATGGAATATATAATTCAGTGAAACGGTTGTCCCCAGCTCATCCTTACTGACAATGGAATGAACTTCCCTTAACACATCTTACCTAAGCTCAATGAATTGATGGGCTTCCACGGGGTTCTGACAACCCCCTATCACCCTGAATCTAATGGAATGATCAAGCGAGTTAATGGTATCTTGGTGAACATACTTTAGAAATTGGTAATTGTAAAATTTTAAACATTTACTGCAAAGGTTGGTTGTCAGGTAAACTACAAACACTAGTTGTATGGTGACAACTAGTAGGCTGAGCTTCAAAATAAGTGGCAACGAATCCACTCTGGTAATGGTCATTTAGAAAAACAACTAGGGACTTATTTTCCCTTCAATCTTCAATTTAGAAATAAATATAAAACTATATTGCAGTTGAATTCTGTTTTTTATTAGAAAATGTTAGGGGTTTTTATAGGCAGAAGGCGGATAACCTTTCAGATAATTCTCTAAAAGCAACTGATTAGTCCCCAAAACTTCTAACCCTTAGATTAAATTCCAACGGTAGTGAATGTCTTCATCTTAATTAATCCCCAGCAGTGTAATTGTTTACGGATTGGCAATCATCCCCATGTGTTAGGAACCATACACAGAATGTTTGGGGCCGTGTTACCTGATTACTACTACTAGCTACTTCCAAAACAAGCATTAAAACGCTTCAGTAGCTTCATTAAAATGACTCTAATCGTTAAGCGCCTCTTCTGTAATGATGAATTATAGCAATATGACTATTGGCAATAAAAACCTCATCAAATTAACTAGTCAACATTGTTGGGCGTGATGCCTGACAAAATGTTAATCAAAACAATCGTCAGATTATATCCTTTAATGAATTTCAACTACTAATTTAGTTGGGGATGATCCCTGACAAAATAATAATTGGATCTCATCATTGGATTAGGTCTTTTTTGATTAATTATGACTAATAAAAAAATAGTCGAGGGATGATCCCTGACAAAATATTAATCAAAATCAACTGTCATATTATATCCTTTTATTATTTAAGATTAATAATTTAGTTGGTCAACATGCTAAACAATTAGTTACTCTAACAACCAACAAATTTTTAATCAGCAAGTGAGATGGATAATGTGGTCAACCAGATTTCCAACACATCCCCCCACTTGACCAGATTACCCAGAAAGATATTTTCAGAAGCACTTGCTTCTTCTCAAGACTTAAATAAAAAGCCTAGTTCAGAGGTCCATCTGCCAGACTTAGCTATCCCATTAGTTCAGAGGTCCCCTTCTTGCTGCTGCCTCTGTTGAGTGTGGTCATATGGCCTCCTGCCATACCAGGTCTATTTGCCTCAACACCGGCCATAACCTAGAAAACCTGTCTCCCCCAAGTTGGGCTCTCTATTTGTGATCAGAGCAGATCTTCTTCATTTTTAGGGTTTTTACTTTAGCGCCTCAGGACTAATTTCAATGGACCCAGTTGCAACCCAAGCTGGCCCTGCTGACAGTAGTAGGGAACAATGCCCAATAGTTTTGAGTACAAGTAATTAAATTTTCATCATTATTTTTTATATATTTTAATTATTATTAATTATTTACCTTTTTTATGGTTTCTTTTTAACTTTTTTTCATTTTCTCTTTTTATATATATTCTTCTAGTGCCACTCTTTAAATACTTGCTATGAAGTCAGTTAACTATATGACCATCAAGGATATTTTTGATCTTATAGGCATCTGTTACCAATTTGAAAATTACTTCAAATGGACCTATCCATAAGGCATTCAGCTTATTTTGTCAGCTGAATCCATGCATATCACAATAGAATACTTTATCCCCAATTTTGAATCTTTTTATGTGTGTTCTTCCATTTATTGTGGGGAAGGCTGACCATGGGATGGACACTTCCAAATATGACTCAGACAAGACAAAACTTAGTACCAGGGGAGGCACCCCAGAGAAGCGATGCTATCTCTTGTTGCCAGCGGGAACGCCACTTATGGGAAGGGGAGGGAACGTGTGTAGGGGACGTAGCCACTATTGAGCACGTGTGGAGGAAGGGTCTGACTTGATGAACTAGACTGGGAACCAGGAGGAGACCAGCTGTCAGCGACGCGGTGTGAGATATTCAAACATCCACGCTTGAAAGTGATCCACCAAATGAGACCGGAATCTGTGGACAGCTTCAGGGAGGGTGGGGATGGATCCAGCGATGGCATCCAAGGCAATCGTGTGGATAGTCCACATGGCGATTGCAACCACCAGAGCACGGAGGGAGGGTGGGAGGAGAGAGGCCATTGATGAAGCAAACATATCTCTTGACAGACTGAAGGGATGTGTTTGATCCTGGCCTAGCAGACGTTGGACTTCGCGCCATATTACTTTGATGGTGGGGCACTTCTCCAGGCGGTGAAACAGCGTTCCATACTGGCCACACACGACACAGGATGAGTGTAAAGCATTAGAGCGCTCAGCTGTACGATACACCCGCCTCAGGCAGCGCCACACATGGGAGCGGACTTGAGGCTGCAACAGAGGATGGTGTGCGTATTTCCAGATAGTCTTTTGGGTCTCAGTGGAATAAGGGATGTCCATCATGTCCAGGTAGTCCACCCTGGATAGGACTTGGGGTCGAATGGGGATCACGCCATCATGGATGGGTAGCCCCTGTACCTCTTGTGTGAACTGAGGAGAGGTTGGCCTCTTCGGGTTGTATGTCCACTAATACAAATTCTCCACTCTGCGCTTCGCATGGAGAGTAGGATTTGTTTGTAGTGGGTTTTGGTCCCGTGAGGACCTGTGGCTGATGTGTGTGATGCGAGGTATTTCATCAGGGAGTGGGGGTTTGATGGATTGTTGAGGCCCAAGGCTCAGGAGAAGTTGGAGCGGGCCGCGTGGGACCAGTGTTGGGATGGGAGTGTAGGAGCAGTGACGGCCGCAATCCAGGTGCCCAGGATCTTGGCGGCATGGGCTTTGAAGTCAAGCAGGCCCATACCACCATGATGATGAGGGCCAAACATGACCTCTAGCCGTACTGGTGGAGGGCGGCCTGACCAAAGCCAACCTTGTAGCAAAGCATACAGGGATTTGAAGAAGCTTGGGGAGAAGGGATGACATGGGCTCCAAACCAGACTTTGGATAGGAGCATAGAGTTGGCAAGAACAACCCTGCCAGTGAGGGTAGTAGGGTGGGCTCTGAGAGAGGCGATTCGCTTTGTCACGTTGTCCAGTATATGGCACTCCATTACTGCTGACGCGTATCCACCTGCCTCCAACCACACGCCCAGATGGCGTACCGGTCCTATGGTAGGTCGCGGCACAAAGGGGAGCACCAGTGGAGCGGTGTGTTTTGAGTTAGTAAGGCGTGGACGTGGGCGAGCAGATGGGCTGGGTTGGGAACTACTTGATGGGGCCCAGCAGTTCCAAAACTGACCAAGGAGGATGATTTCAGTTTTGGAGGCGTTCAGTGCCGCGTTGCTACTTGGGAATCCTTCCTGGATGAGGGCTTCAAGCGTGCGTGCATCTTTGTTATTAGACACCCCCACCACGCAATCATCTGCAAATGCCATCATCTTGACTGGGGTTTGGCCTGGCACATGGACCCCAGTGAGTTGGGCATTCACATTTTGCAGTAGTGGGTCAAGGCTGAGGTTGTATAAGAGTGGGCTGAGGGGGTCCCCTTGTCGCAGGCCCCTTTGAGGATGGACTACTTCCGTTAGGAAACCTGGGCCGCGCACTGCCATTGTTGCAGATTCCATGAGTAGCATCACTCAGTTTTGAAGCGGGGAGGTAGGCGGAATAGTTGGAGGCAGGCCCTAAGGTATTCCCAGTTTACTCTATAATAGGCCTTTTGTTGGTCCAAGAAAACAAGTGCCCCAGAGGCTGTGGACTGACACACATTAGCCACAGAGTGCACGTTATCCCAAATCGACCTTATGGGGATGAAACCAAATTGTTCTAGGGAGATGGTGGCAGATGAACAGTCCCTAAACGGTTAGCCATGATTTTGGTTAAAATTTTGGTGTCTGTGTTTGTTAGAGAAATGGGGCGCCAATTGGCTAAGTCTAGCCTATCCACTTTCTGGAAGAGTGTGACCGTAAAGGCCTCATGTCCTCCTGGTAGGAGGCGCGTTTCCAACAGGCTTTGGTTGAGTGAGGCTAGCAGCAATGGGGATATATATTTAAAATATTTTTTGTAGAACTCATATGGAATGTCATCTGGGCCTGGGCATTTTCGGTTTGGCGCACCACAAATAGTATTCCATAATTTGTTTGGAGTAATTAAATGCATTATTTCTGGGTATTGAAAATGGTGCAGATATGAGCTCGGTTGAGAAATTCTGCCATTTTGGCCGCCTGAATTGGTTCAGCTCGGTATAACTTGGAGTAATATCTTTGCATTTCAATTGTCACTTTAGCTGGTGTATCCACAATAGAATTAACCAATCTTCGTACCTGTGTGCAGGCTATGCTCTGGCGTGGTGCAAAATTTTTTTTGAAGAAGTATGCGGTGCACTTGTCGCCTTTAGTGATGTGTATGGCCCTGTATTGGATACAAACCTGATGTTTGTGTTACCTTTCAAGTGCGTTGAGGTGGGCGGCTGCCTCCACCCACTTCTGGCCCCATGCAGGGCTATATCCTGAGGCTGGAATGTTGGACTTCAAGTGGGCCAATTCCACCAGCGTGCGCAATATAACTGCTGATGTGGCTCGTGAGCATCTGGATGAGAGATGGCGATAGTGGCAGATGGTGTCTTCTTTGAAAGTTGCCCATGTGGAAATGGGGTCTGCACAAAATGGTGCAACAAACAATTTTGCCAAAGTTGCCTCTTCCACCCACGTGGAAAAATCATGGTGACGCGAGCTCTGGGGGGCGTATTTTGCACCAATGTGGGGCCTTTGCAACTGTGATGGGTAAGTAGTATGTTATCAAGACCAGTTGGTGGTCGAAGAATTCCATTTTCGTTGTTTTGAAGTGGGATATGTGTGGTTGGAATTTTGCCAGCACTAGAATAAGGTTGATGTGGGTCATGGACCTTAATTGGCCATTGTGGACGTGGGGATGCATCATGTTTTTGAGCAGTGGGGCATGTCATGGCAGCACGTCCATTAACCCAAGGGTGGCTTTTAGAACGCGTAGTTCTACGTGACCCTGTGGGGCGTGGGGTGAGGGCGGCCACCAGTCCGTTGGTGAGGTTAGCCAACAGTTCATGTCGCCAATTAGGAAAGAATTGGGGGGTAGCGGGAGGGATTTGACCAATGAGAAAAATTTCCGACGCTCATTTGCACCGTTTGGGGCGTAAATGTTGACAATTGTGTGTGCAACATTGGCCCATGAGAAGGTGACAATGAGCACTCAGCCATTTAGGAATGTTTCTGAAGATGTAAATTTGAAAAATTGTTTTTCCAAATTAGCACCCCACAGTGCTTCAACCAAAAGGATAGGGATGGCAGGAGCATTGTTTTCCAAGCTTCCTCAGAACCTTGTGGACAGTGGGATCCTGGATGGCCAAATATCCAGGGCAAATTGTTTTTTAAAAAACTCAGTTTCATAGCCCAGGATGGGGAGGCCTTGAGTCTGGCAATATTCAGCATCCCTAAAGTGAAGGTTTCCCCCATCGCACCTTAGGTGTGAGGGGGTGGGCCCCAGGCCCACCAGCCTCTTCCAGGTCCCCATGGGCTTTCACAGCAGTGCGGGTATTAGCAGCTACGCTATTGGGGTTTTTGTTAATTTTTGCGGAAAGAGTCACATTGGCTTTAACCTTCACTTTTTGTTTTCCTGATGTTGGACGAATTTTTTGCGGTGCGGATAAGTTCAGTGCACCGTCGAGTGGGGCAAAATTTTTTTTGTTTGGGATAGATCCCAAGTCAGTTTTGACTGGGGCTTGGGTGCAGCAATTGGGTGAGATCGAATCTCCCATCAGATCCTCGGATTGAGTGATCCGCTTGGCATGGGCCTCCCAATCTGATTGGGTGATGGATTCCCGAGTTGCTTCCACCGCGAAGGTCTCCATGTCCTCCTGGCATTGTAAGTGTGGGATGGTGGTGGTGGCTTTGGCCGCTTCCTTGGCTGCGGTCCTACAGGCCTGCTTGGCCTTCTTCCACTCCTGCGGGGAGATGGGCTTTACCAATAGGTAGCAGCCTTGTGCACCCCATGGGAAAGCCTCCTTGGTGCTTGCGGTTGGTTCGTAGTGCGCCTCTCCGCTGGCCATGGCTGCCAAGGGGTGCTCTTGGAATGTGACACCCTCTTTGATGGGGCATGCGTGCGCTTTATGGCTGAACGTGTCACAGTGGGTGCAAATGGGGGGCGCGCTGTCCACGGTTACCTGGAATGGGCTGGTGGTGTGCCCTGCGATGTCAATAAAGGTGGAGTGCGGGATCTGGGTTAGGTCCTTCATGATCTCCTCGGTTGGGGTCAGAACTGCGATGGCTTTGCCAGTGCACAGGTGTGGCATCAGCATGAAACGTTGCATTTCGAAAGATTGTATTTTGCCATATATGGTGAGACCATCTTTCAGGTGTTGCTCCAAAATGTCACATTTTACTGTAGTAGGCAAAAAGTCAAACGTGAGGAAAATTTGGTTTGATTTTGTCCATCTGGTGCATTTAGTTTCGACGACCTGTTGCCCTTCGGGGAGGTTGACCACTATGCGCACCGCTGCAGCCTCATCTGCTGCTATTTTGCTTTTGAAACCTAGGTCCAGCCAACTGCGCGACATGGAGTGAGGTGCAATGTACACCGCGGTCAGGAAAATTTTGTGTACATCTTCACAAAATTTTTCCCATAGGGCCATTTTTGGATGTCCAGATACACACGGACTCCAAATTCCAATGACAAAAGTGGCTGGGAATGTGGCGTGTTGATGTACTGGTTGCATCGTGCTTGCCACACGAGTATCTCTGGGGAAATGTGTCCACCGGTTTTTTTAGATTTTCTTTCTATTCCGCCGGATTCTCCGGGGCAATTTCGAACGTTAGAGGCTGCAGGCCTTTCACCTGCTCATCTTGCCTTGCTTGCCCAACTGCTCCCAGACATGGGTGCAGACTAATCCCCTCTATGATATTATCAAACTAGATTTAGTCTTGAATTGAATGGGTTGCAAAAGTGTTTGCAACGAGAAAGAAAAGTTAAACTGTTGATATTAATAATTCATTTTCCTTATTATTGCAGACTTGTAAATGTCCACTATCCCTATATTCAGCCGATTTTAATCACAACATTCTTCTTCTGAGTCCTGTGAGGCAAATGTCCAACATTACCCTAGCAAGAATGTTGGGGGGTAAATTTGGCCAAAGGAAACGGCCATAAACGTGGTTGATGGTGAGTCTGGAGGAGAGGGATTTGATAGAATAACATCTTCTCATTTGTATGAGAATGAGAAAGGCCTTCCTAGACAGAGCCAAGCTTTTCACATCTTGAAGTGATTCAATTATGATAATAGAGTATCAAGTTGGATACTTGGAATGAAGGGAGAGGGGCCATGAGCTCATTTGTGGCTTGGACTTCTCTGGTAACAGTCTTTTCTAAATTAGTCATATCCTCTAATTGCAATTGGATTATGTGTTGAGCCAGCTTTTTCATGGCTTGTTCAGGATCAGTCCAATCAGAGAAAATATCCTTGGACAATAATGCTGGCACCCCAGGTTCTCGCCCATATAACACCTGGAAAGGGGACATCTTGAGGATGTGGTGAAAGATAATGCGGTTTGCCATGAGGGCACTGGTCAAGTAGAGATCCTAGTGGAGAGGGTCTGAATTGGCCATTTTGCATAAGATTAAGACTAAGTCCCACTACTCTTTCTACTGCCCCATTTGTGGATGTGTGTATAAGGGGCTGAGAAGTCTGTTGAGCTCCCATAGAAGTGGCGAGGCGCTTTTTCCACTCATGAAGTAAAATTTTCCCGTTGTCACATAGGAGGATAGGGGGCACCCATGCTGGGTGAAGATGTACTGGTAAAAGAAGGCAGCCGTAGCTTTAGCAGTCTGATCGAGAGAAGCCACAGCTTCAGCCCACCTGGTGAAATGATCAATACCAACTAAAATATAGCGTTTTTCCACCTGTAGTTTGAGGGAGAGGACCTATCACGTCTAAACTTACGGAGTGGAAATGTTGGTGGGGCGTCATAGATTGATACTGATATTGGGTCTTGAAGATGGTTTGTTTTTTACAGGTCAGGCATGCATCTAAGACTTCGTTATGGTCTCCATGATGCCCTCCTAATAGCACCGCTCTTTTATCCACCATAGGTTTTGTGTACTCCGCCATTCCCCATGATAGTGTGAGACTTTAAAATGACAGGGACACGCTCAGATGGCCGGTGATAGGGCAACCATCTTACTCCTACTTTCTTATACAATTTCCCAGTCTCTATTTTTGTGTTGTGGGAGTGCCGAGCGAGAATCTTCTGTACTGGTTCATCTTCATCAGCCCATTCATTGGGAGTCATGAGGATATCATGTAACCTCTCAGCTTCACTATTGTCCAAGTGAAGAACAGTAAGCCATGTTAACCCTCTACATTCATGTGGCGTGTTCCTGTAAGATGTTTAATAGTCATGTCATAATGCTGGAGCTTCAAAGCCCAGCGAGCCAACCGCCCCGTGGGGTCCTATATATACTACAACCACTTCAGAGAGGCGTGGTCATTGATTACTTTTAAGGTAGTCCCATATAGGAAGAAGCGGTAATATTTGACAGCAAGCAGGAAGGTCAAACACTCCTTCTTTGTGACGCTGTATTTACACTCAGCTTTAGAAAGAATATTGCTAAAGTAAGACACGGTATGATCAACTCCATGCTCATCAAATTGAGCCAAGATAGTTCCAACAGCGTACAAAGAGGCATCCGTGAACTACATGAAAGGTTTTCTGTAGTCAGGATGGCGGTGTATTGGTCTTTTTTGTAATAACTCCTTCAGAGTCTCAAAGGCGGTTTTTTGTTCAGCACCCCAATGAAAAAGAGTATTCTTATTTATTTGCCATACGAGGGGATCACTGAGCTGCGCGAATTTTGGTATAAATTAATGGTAGTACTCCATCATACCCAAGAATACCTGAATGTTGCAAAGGTTTTTAGACGCAGGCATCTTAGCTATAGCTTCAACTTTATCTTGAAGAGGTTAATTTTTATCTTGGAGATAGCATGTCCAATGAAATCCAGCTTCCCCTGGAAAAATGTGCATTATGAGGGCTTTACTTTGATATTAGAAGCCCACAAGTTTTGAAACACCTCCTTTAGATGTGCGAGGTGTTCATTGAAAGTCTTAGAGAAGACTGTAATATCGTCAAGGTAGACAATGATGCAGCTTAATTTTAGATCCTGCAAGATATGATCTATTGCTCAATGGAAAGTGGCGGGTGCTTTGTACAACCCTTGCGGCAGTTTATAAGTTTGAAGAGACCCTCACTGAAAATAAGAGCACATTTCTCCTGACCTTGGAGAGAAAGGTCCATTTGCCAATAACCGCTAGCCAGTTCCATGGCGGAGAAGTATTTAGCCCCAGAGAGTTGGGCCAGAGCGTCATCAATATGAGGGATAGGATAGCTATCCTTCTTGGTGAGGTTATAAAATTTGCAGTAATCCATCACTACCTGATGATCTCCATTCTTCTTCTTTATTAGTAAAAGGGGGAGGACCAAGGTCTTTGTGACGGCACCAGCAATCCAGCTTCCAGTAGCTGTTTGAGCTCCGTCCGCATCTGTAGCTCCTCAGCTTTGCATTTATGATAGGGCTTGAAGTGAACAGGTTTAGCATAACCAACGTCAATTGTATGCATCCACCCCTTCATATGCCCATAGTCACTTTCAGATTTGGAGAAAGTGTCGTTGTATGCCTCGAGTAAAGAGTGGACTTTATTCAACTCAGCTGGGGTTAATTCATCGGAGATTTGAACAGAAAGGTAGGGTACAATGGAGTGAACAACAGGTAAGCCAATATCTGCCATAGACCCAATACAGTGGACTTGCTTGATGTCCTCAACGGGTAGCAGCAGGCCATTTCCAATCTCCTGATGCTTTTTTACCACCATATCCTTCTTGGTAAGATTTCCAAGCAAAAGGTTTATAGACCGATGATAGGCTGGGTCTAACACACCTGGAAAAACTCAGGGCTCAAAGGGACTAATTCCATCTATGCTGATGAGGTGCAGCAGGCAGTTGTGTGGGATTTGCATGGTGATCTTCGTGTCAACTACTCTTTGTTCCTCAGCCTTAATGACCACCTCTTCAGAAGCATAGAAAGGGATACCATCAAGGGCATCCACTGAGGGAGGCAACAGTTTTGTATGCCGTCCTGCCGTTGTGTAATGCTGGGATAAGGCGGAGGAGGAATACTCAGCTGTGCAAACATAATTCTTTTATGGAGCTCTTAATTTACAGAATCAGAGTAACCTCATAGTTAATATATGGAGAAATGCCATTTCTTCAAATTATAATACCTTCAAATGCAAGCATAAATTGGGCTACAATGAGAAAATCATAGGTTTTATTGGTCAATGCCACTTTTAAAGCTGACAAAAGAAGCTTCCCAAACCGTATGGGCAGAGAGGAGTAGGCTTCAATGGAGCGGATGTTGTTTGGGCCTGTCGTTCCAAACTCTTGAGTTTAGTCAAGGTCAGGGGCCAGCTTAATTTTCTTTATGAGCTTAGTTGACACAACGTTCAATGGGGACCCAGTATCAAGGATAGCTTTAACCCTCATGTTAAAAACTACAACCTCCACTTTAAATAAAGTACCTCCCAAGGAAGGGGGAAGAGAGAGGACCTCTTTAAGATAAGAGTGGAGGAAAGGCGTTTTTCAGTTTCGGGGTATTTCTCCTGGATAGTCTGCTGATTATGATTGCACTGTGTGGGTCAGAGAAATGTGGCAATAAGCTAGTCAGCATCACTGGCGGTGTCAATAATCTCAAGACCCCTTATCACCTTCCAAAGATAAGTGTGACGAGGGATCTTAGCCCAATTTACTCTATCTCTTGGTTAAAATAATCAAATACCTGCACTTTACCTGGGGCTCCTAAAAAGTAATGACCAACATCTTCATCAACCCCCTCAGACTCGTCTTCAGAGGGATTATCAATGCAGGTTAGCGAGCCCATAGGAGGTGGGGTAGGTTTAGGACTTCCCTTATGGGGTGATAGGTCCCAGGATTGTTTCTCCACTTTATTAACTTTTGGGGGAGGAGTTGGAACTGTCACCGCTTGAGTTTTTGACCTTCAACGCAGGGGGTTGGTGCTGCCTCAAGGAGATAGGCTTCAGACTAGAGTTATCTAAATGAGAGGTTGAGGGGATAGCACTGGAGAGGTAGATACTTTATCTTCAACAGATTTGGGTCTTTCAGTGGCTGGGTGCTTTTGTGAAACAGATGGTTTAGCCTTTGCGACCTGGTCATTTACCCTATTGTTAGTGGGAGTGATTGTAACATAAGAAAGGGGTTTAGGATGAAGAGCAGGCTTTGAAACCACTTTAGAAGGCTGCTCCAAGAAGAAGATAGACAAGGAAAAGGGCCAACTGCTTTCACCAACTGAGTTCCTTCAACTGAAAATGAAGAAGAGCACTTCCCCATCACCGCCATTACCAACTGCTGATTGTTAGGGGAAGAGGAAACAGTGGTTGATGGCAACTCCGTAGGAGTTAGTTTCCAGAGTGAAACAGCCGTGGTAGATGCTAAATTGGGTGGCGTAGAATTTTGGCTCATAACTCCTTGTGTATAGTCAATTCATAGATATCTGCAACTGATAATAAAACCTCCTTGATATCCCGTACAGTTTTAAACGTGTGCTTTACAGACAAGAGATGCATCACCAAGGAGGGATGGGATGCCAAGCCAGCCAAGATAGCAGCAATTGCAGCTTCAAGAGGGAGCATTTGTGCAAGCAAAAAAAGGTTGTACTTTATTATAGAATCGCTCAACAAACAAGGTGATCAATTCTCCCTTTTGCAAACTAAGGCACATAAAGGCCTTTTTTTGTTGCTGCAAAATTTGTTTAGAACCAAATTCATCAAGCAGCGCTTGCTTGGCCTCTGCCAAGTATTGAGGTTGGCCATGGCGGGGACCTTTCTTTCATGTGCTATTCGATTTAAGCAAGGAAGGATGAACTGTACTTTTTGCTGGTCAGTGGCTCCATCCATCATAGATTAATACACATATAGGAAGGAGGCAATATTTCCTTCACCAGGTATGAACTTGTCTCGCAGAGGGGGTTTTCTTATACCAGTGCATTGTACTGAGTGCTACTCATGCCTTTTAGGCGAGACAAAGCACTAGCTAGCTGGAGTTCAATGGAGGCTAGCTGAGGGTTCTTTTCTATTGTTTTAGTGGTTTTTGTGGTGTACAGGCAGTCCCTGTAGTGAGCATCACTTATTGGATTTTGGCTTGCAAATTGGCTCGCTGATGCTTGCTGCCTTAAATCCAACAATATAAATCAAGGGCTTTTCTCGCCACTGATAAGGAAATAATAAAAAATATGGAAATAATAAGAAGTTTAAATTTATAGCTTTTTATTTGGCGCCGCATGGGGGTAAATGGGAGTAACCATCTACTAAATTAAAAAGGTATTTAAAAAATTGAGGCTCAACATTCGTATAGCTTGGGAGATTTCTTAATTTGGTGATATATGATTTTAGCTTATTGAGGCTTGAAAAATCACATCTCTTTAATGAAATAATGGATGGGGAATCACTGTTGGCCAAAACGTACCCATGAGGTAAAGATTTGATGTAAATCAGCCAATCCCCATTTGAGAAAATCTTTTCACCATGGGGGACCTCCACCATACCTATAATTGAGGCGGTTCCCTCATAGGTGCTTGAATGGGATTAGGTGAGTCTGGGGGTGAACCCTTTGATGGGTGCCTCGGAATAGGCTGCAAATTTGGAGGAATTGGATATGCCAACTTTGTGCTATTTACCCGATTAGTTTTTGTAAAAGTGTTGCTTCAATTTGCAGGGTTCTACCGAGAGTTAACCATGGTCTTTTTGCTGACTAAATTGTTAATATAAATAAATTCAATTTCCTTATTATTGCGGACTCATAAATGTCTGACATTCCCTCTATTCAGCCAATTTTCACTCAAAACATTCTTCTTCTGAGGTCTGGGAGGCAAACATCTGATTCTTGGCTTAGTGTAGATAAAGATTGACCAAGACATTTGTCTAATTTCCCATATATTGTTAGAACTAAACTTTTGAACTTTACTTTCTTCTTTTCATTATTTTTAAGTTAAAATTGGTATAGTTTACTTTGTAATTTACTTACCAGATAAAGTATTGGTAAACGACTTCTTGACCAAAAGAAGCGCACAGGTTTTATCCAACGCCCTTGAGCTTTGGGTCCCATGGCCAATAATTATAAAGGGATACAGAGCAACTCACTTGTGATCCCAAAAGAACTGGTGCTCCCTGCCAGGTACACCCCAAGTTCACGGTGAAAAGTTAAAAAACACAAAAAATAATGAACAATAAAAATTTGGCATCTGATCTATTTTTAGATCAAGAACGCCTTAAACTCTTGACTAATTTATTTGCCATGATGCGCGGGAAAGAGCAACAAATCTTCGCTTTTGAGCAACACCAACTTGAACTTCAAGCTGCAACTACTGAGCTCAAAAGCAAAATTTGGCAGTTATCCCCTCTTTTTGCCAACAAATCAGCCCTTTGTGCCGCCATGATCAGCTAAACTCAATAATTGAAAATATCAACACCTCACAAAATAATTTTAGACGCCTGCACCCTTACAAAACTTCAAGCAATATCTGTTTGTCTTTAGGTGAAAACGTCCCCTAATGTCAGTTCACACTGTCAGCCTTTAAGCCCCTAGTGTCACATTTAACCCTCATTCAAAGAGAAGTACATCCCAGGTGTAGGGAGAATCTTCTCTTTCTTATTCTGTTATGAAATTGCTATGGAGGAAGCCACTGAGACCCAATGTCTCAAACACCTAACTAACTATCTTAGTCGCATAGCCAAAGAAATTATGGTACCTCACCTGGTGCATTGCCAGACTTGGGATGACGCCAAGACTGCCTTGTTTATGGAATTTGGGAGCGACCTAACTTTATACAGCCAAATTAAACTTTTATAGGTGTAAGCTTTATCAGGGAGAAGTTTTCACTGAGTTTTCACACCTTACCTTGAAGCTCAAACGTTGGTTAAAGAAAAATATCTTAAATTTATGAAGCTATCGCTGCATCATTTCAGCATTTAAAAATATGCCTAACATTCTACTTTATCCTAAAGCGGTAAAGTCTGACTTGATGTCGCTCCTCCATATCAAAGAAGCTTTTTAGAGCTTAAAGCCAACCTACTTAAATCTATTGGGCCCACTCATTTTAATAATAATAACAAGCCTTGGCCCCAAGTGCTAGCGGTTACACCCCCCAAGTTGCCTACACTTGAATCATACTGCACCCATTGCAAGAGAATTTAATTACATTTTAGACTTTGCCGTGTCCTTAAATATAAGTAGCAAAAGATCAATCAGCATAGGGCAAGAGGCTACCTATGCTGATGGAAATCAAGTGTTTCAAGACCCCTGTTCTAGCTCTAGTCTATTCCCACCACTTCAGGATGTTTTGTGTTAGCTGCACTTGCAGAAGTTAACTTACCTCTTTCTATTCAAGAAAATAAAAATCTCCAGATTTCTTACTTTTGTGTTGGGCAGCTACTTTAACGAGTTCTGAAGTTTAGCTCTTCTAGGGAAAGACAAGCACTGGTAGATAAAACTGTCAAAAGAATTGAACATCCCCGAGCTTGGTCGCAGAAGAATCCTCTGCTGGCTTTGCAACAGATCTTTAATGACAGTTTAATAGCTGTTAATTCCAATTTCAGATCTTTGGTGGTTCGAGTAGAGGTAGTAATACATAAGGTTAAAGTCCTGGCGATAATTGTGACTGGTTCCCCAGTTAACGTTATTTTCTCCCAACTTATCCAAAAGATCGAAATGGCTCCCAACTTGATTCACAAAGCTGAATATTAGACAGCTGGTAATAAGTCAAATAAGGCGATATGAGCATATACTGCTTTACCCCTTCAATTTGAGAAGCTTTTTAATTACTGAACCCGTCATTGCGTTATAAAATGATACTTATGAGTTGCTTATTGGGGTCCAACTGATGCGGGAGGTTGACTGAATCATCAACCTCAAGGAAAAATACCTTTCCCTAATAGGGGTATTGGATCCCATTTATATAAACTCCCTATCAATTTTAAAGGAGCCCCAAAAAATGGAAATGCCTCCTTGAAAACCTGTCCTCCATTTACAAAGTCAAATTTCAAGTCCTAGGGGGGAAACTATGTTACCCCAAAGGCAGTGGATGCCAAAGATGGAATCCCTCTATATGCCTCACATCCTATCACAATGCCCTCTGGCTCACAAGTGATTGTGGATAAGGGGATACAGATTCACATCCCTCATAATCAAATTTTGGAGTTAAGTGGACACCCAAACCCTTCAATAAAAGAAGCGTTGACCTGCCCAGTATTTTGGATCCTCCATATGGGAAATCTATCTCTATATTGTTATATAATGAAACGAATTATACCCTCCAAGTCCCTCAGCATTCCCCTATTGCTTATGTAAAAGTACGCCCCATTAATAATAATACCAAAATTGAGCTGTTTAGGCTTGTTACAGGATTTTGGATTTGATCCCCTACCCACCATAGCTCTGATCAAAAACAGGATTGTAGATAATCTTACCCCTATTAAACTTCAAGATGTCAAAGATCTCCTTGAGGGTATTTCAATAATAATTCTTGGGACCAAGTGACTACAGAAAAATGTCCGGGGTAAATCAACAAATTGAGACTTAGGCTTACCCTCCATTTAGATCTCAGCCATACCAAAAATCTAAGTGAAGAAGACTCAAGTGGCCTTAGAGTTACAGCAATTGTTGAAGGGCAATTTACTAAAGACTTCTAAAAACCTGTGGACTTCCCCTCTCTTATTAATTCAAAAGAAAAAGTGTGGCCATCATGTTGTCATGGATTATTGCCACCTCAATTTTATCACAAAAGAAAGATAGCTAACCATTGCCACGTATAGATGATTCTTACACTTGATGTCACAGTCCCACTATTTCTCAGCTATGGATCACACCAGCAGGTACTGGAAAGTTGACTTGTCACCTGAAGATCGGGAAAAATGAGCTCTTGTCTAGAGTGAAGGACTATTTGAACCCACCTAAATGCTCAGGGGTTATGTAACGCCCCTGCTACCTTCCAACGCGCCTTGGACGGACTCTTAGACAAATTTAAAACGATCCTGTGTACTTGCTTATCTTGACGATTTTATTTTTTTAAGACCTTTACTAAACATCTAGAACACCTCAGGAAAGTCTTTCAGCGGATATGGCAATCATTGTTAAAACTAAAGCTGTCCAAATTCTCTTTCTTTAAGATTGAGATGGATTTTTTGGGTCATAAGATAAATAAAGCCAGAATTTCACAATGAATGACAAGTCTCTGGTCATTTTAAAATGTCCCCTAAAATCCATATGAGACGTACAAGTTTTCTTAGGGATGGTGGGATATTATTGCCAGTTTATCCCCCACTTTGCAAACACCTCCGAGCCTCTGGTGTATCAATTGAATAAAGGGATACCCCTTCAGTGGAAAGAAGAGTAACAACTGGCCTTTGACTTTCTATGCATCTCTCTCCCACTCTCCAGTACTTATTTACCAAAACAATGATAAACCCTTTCTCCTCTTTACTGATGCTAGCGATATAGACATCGGAGCCATACTATCCCAACATGATGAAAACTTAGTGGACCATCCTATCGCCTACTATAAAAGAATTTATCAAAAGCTAAACACAACTATATTGTATGGAATGAAAATTCTTGACGGTCTTACTGGCTATTAAGAATTTCTACCCTTATTTATATGGGAAACATTTCACCATAATTACTAACCATGCCTCCTTGCGATGGCAACAGCAAATGAAGGACCCTGACAGGAGATTAGCCCAATAAGCGTTAAAATTTTAAAACTATGACTTTTCTATTATCTCCTAACCAGGACCCATACACCAAATTGTGGTTTGCCTATCTTGGCTTCCAATATTAACTTTAACTGACACTGAAGAGGATCAACTCTACAACCTCCTTGCACAGCTGCATTTTTGGAAAGACAAATCCCTGACTCTTCAGAAATAATTAGCGAAGCCATCGCCAAACCTTCAAGTCAAGAATTGCTAATTGTGCAAACTTGTGTCCAAAAAGTGGGTGCCCTATGTACAACCTTTGGCTCAAACTGATGCCATATTAGAGGGACATGGGCAAGTCAGACACAGGGAAATTCATAAAAGATACCAATGGCTTAAAACTAAACGTTATTACGAAGGAATGCTTGTTTAATACAGTATGTATTAGAGTCCTGCCTGGTTTGCAAAAGTCAGGTTAGACCTAATCCCCAATCTCAACATCAAGTGGTTCCCCCTTGTAACCCTTCCATACTATTAGCAATGAGGTTGTGGAATCTCTTCCTCAAGCCTCTAATGGTCATAGGTTACTACTTCTAGCCAGGGATCATTTAACCAAGTGGATTAAAGCTGTATCACTATCATCCGCTTTGGCAAAATCTATCGCCACATTCTTATATAATTGGATTATTACCCAGCATGGGTGCCCTAACATAATTCTCTCTGATAATGGTCAAACTTCCAATAATCACCGGTGAATGATTTAGCCAAACTGATGGGATCCAACCAGGTATTTTCCACTCCTTACCATTCTGCAACCAATGGAATGGTAGAGCGGGTGAATGGTACCCTAACGGCCACCCTCCAGAAAATGGCCACAATTGACCCTCTTCACTGGCTTCAATACTTGCCTAGAGCGATTCTGGTTTACATAATAAGCTATCACCAAAAAACTAAGATGTTGCCCTTCCAGGCTTTGTAAAGAAGAAATCCCCAGTTGCCTTATAAAGTTCAGGCCATGTTGGATCAAAAGTCATGACTAAATGAAATGATAGTGGGCACCAACCCAAAGGATAAAGCTGGGCGGCAGGAGGCCCAGAAGGTGAAGCTTCAGGCCCTCCCTGACCTCAACCACACAGTAGACCAACGCTGGTCCAAGCCAAATATGCTGATGTTGGTACTAGTGAGGTGCCTAACGCCCAGCCCCTTGCATCAGCCCAGGCGTTAAAACGGATGGTATATTCAATTCACAAGGATGGCTCAATTTGGTTGGTTGAAGAACAGGGCTTTAAGCCCATTCCATTTATGAAATTATGCATTAAGGTCAGATACTACTTCAACAATTACTCGAGTGAAGTCAGTTTCAGTGTAATCTACCAATTCAGATGGGAGTGTTTGCCTATTGGCGAATTGGTGCTTTGGAACACTTTGGCGGACCCCAAATTACCCTGACAAAGCTTAAATTTGATTTTAGTGACTAACATTCCATGTTGGTCAACTTCTCACAATAAACCTTTCCCATTTTTCCCATTTTTACTTATGTTATCTTGAACAATCCTGTGAGCGGACCTCTTCAAGGAGGTCTCATGCTACTTTAACCATTACATTTTTTATATAATTAGGTTATCCCCTCATGCACCGATAGGTCACCCAGGTTCCCTCCAACCTGAGACACTTACCTCTTTCTTCCCTGTGTACAGCGTCATTTTTGATTGGTTATTTCTTATTACAATCACAAATCTCTACTCAAGTTATTATTGCTTCAGCAATCTCTGCTGTGCTCTAGTACCTCATGTACTAACTGCTAGTTCCCTGGCGTTGGGCCTGTGCACCAAGCACTACCACTCTGGGAACAGGAGAGTTATAGACACTCTCCTTACATTAGTTGACCAACTACTTTATCTTATGTGCTTGAACGTTTTCCGTGTGGGACTTATCCAAAGCGTAAATGGTGGGCGCCAGCTATGGGCTTCAGCTATGGCCAGCTGCACCGTTGTTTCCTCTTTTTCCTGAAGAAGGGAGCATCTCAGTCTTATTATGGCTGCCTCCAACTGGAAATAAACCACCCTTCGTGCTCATACTTGGTGGATACAGACGCTTCTTGTCCAAAAGTTATGATTCCCCAACTTTCCGCCAAAATATTAAAATTCAATTTAAAGAAATGGGTTTTACTTTGACAGCGCATTCAGATGATGCCAGCGGAATTGGCGCAGATAGGTCTGGGGGTGTTGGCCTTGGATAATGTCAAGCATTCCGTTGCTGTTATGTGAATAGGGCCATTCACGTCTAAAAACGCGTTTTATAACGAAAACACTATGTACACCTCTGAACCATAATTACACTCTCATGACTCAGATATGGAACCTATTCTTGTGCTTCAAATCACTCCAGATAATCCTCGTTTGACCTCTTTGATGATTCGCAGCACTCAGGAAGTTGTAAAAACGCCTCGCTTAAAATACAATAATGTTTATGCCCCTGCTGAATATATGGTGGGATATGTGGCCTCAGTAGTAAGAGTGGCCAGATATCCCTCTCCATTCTTCGATTCTAAAACATACCAGGGTGACATGTTAATGCCAAATAATTAGTTTGTTGGTGATGTTCTGGCGCTGTCTGCTATAAATAAAGACCATTCTGGGTATTTTCTACTGACTGCTGTCTTTTCCTCCCCTTTAGGGAAACTCAGCACCACTATTCTGGTGGATACTGTGGTATCCGCCAATGGATGCCACAAACAATATATTTAAGTGAGATAACTTTATTTATACTTAAAAGTATAAATAACGCTTGTTAAAATTTATATAGTTTTTAATATTCATTCAGGGCAAAACCAAAAAAGGTCGTTTTCTTGATACTAGTTTTTCTTATTTGTACTAGTTTTGATTTTGAGACCATGGGTATTCAAAGCAAAAGAATACAAAGCTCAGTCTTCCAAATCAGGTAATACAGGTTTTTGGCCTATCAGATCGAAGATAAAAATTTTTTGAGGTAAAACCAACCCGTGTGGTAATGATTTGATGTATTGTATCCAATCACCATTGAGTGAAATCGTTGCACCTCAGGAGGGTTCAGATCTGGGTGGTAATGAATTGTTCATTCACACCCAATCATCGTCAGGTAAAATCTTTTCATCTTGTGGTGGTTTGGATCCGTGCAATACTGAACACCTCGGATTCAGCTGAGAAGTCAGAATAATCCTATTATTAGTTTTTACCTTTTTAGGCTGATTTTGATTATAATCCCTATTTCTCCAATAGTCAGGATTCCACCGAGAATCCACTAGGGTCTTTTCGCCTTTGTTACTTATATCATTAATAACTACAATAATATTTGAAGTTTGGGCAGATGATGGGCCAATCATGGTAGCAGATTCAGAAGCACTCATACCTCCAACATTCTTTCTCCTAGGTCAGGAAAGTGAATGTCTGACATTGCCCCCCTCAAGAATGTTGGGAGGGGTGTAGGGTCATAGGAAGCGGCCATGCACCCGGCTTATGATAATTCCGGTGGCCAGAGAACTTATAGAATACTCATTCCCTCTCTTATATGTAATGGTGAATGGCCCCTCCAAGATTGATCCAAGTTTGTCACTTCGAGGAGTTTGCGATTGTGGTAATTTAAAACCTTATCTGACACTTGGAAAGAGGGTAGAGGATCTTGGAGCTCATTGGAAGCTTGGCCTTCTTTAGAAACCGTTTTAGCTAGGTTGGTCATAGCCTCTGATCGAAGCTTAATGATGCAGTTAGCTAACTTTCGCTTAGCTTTCTCAGGTTCCTCTCCTCTAGAGAAGACAACCTTAGCTAATATTGCAGGTATGTCCAGTTCCCTGCCATAAAAAACTTGGAATGGGGACATTTTCAAAATCTGGTGATAGCTAATTTGGTAAGCCATAAGCGCGCTTGGGAGTTATTGATCCCAATGAAGGGGATCAGATAAAGCCATTTTCCATAATAAAGAAACCAGAGTACCATTGGCTTGCTCTACTGTACCTTGGTTGATGGGTTATATGGAGATGAGAACAGTTGCTGGGCTCCCGTGGAAACAGCTAAGGTTTTGACTACTCTTTAGGTGAAGTTTTTTCCATTATTGCAGAGTAGTACTTGAGGGTACCCGTGTTGAGTGAAAATATTTTGATGAAGAAAGGTGGCAGTGGCCTTAAAAGTTTGGGCTGGCAACGCCACAGCTTCAACCCACTTCATGAAGTGGTCGATGCCTACCAAAATAATCTGTTTGCACCTGTGGTTTGAGGGAGCGGCCCTTACATCCAAACTTATTGTATGGAATGGCTGCGGTGGGGTAGCCGGCTGATGTTGATATCTAGTCTTTAATCAAGACTGCTTCTTACACGTAAGGCAAGCATCTAAGACTTTGATGATAGCTTCCATGATTCCTTACAAGAAGTACCAATCCTTTATCCATTCATAGGTTTTCTTTGCTCCTCCATGGCCTAAAGTTGAATGAGCTTCCAGGATCACAGGTACACATTCTGAGGGTCGTAGGTAAGGCAACCACTTCGCCCCTACTTGTTTATACAATTTTCCGTTTTCTACTTTTGTGTTATGGGAATGATGGGCCAACATCTTCTGTACAGGTTCATCCTCATCTTCCCAGCCGTTTGGGGCCATTATAAGATCATACAGCCGCTCCGCTTCACAATTATCTAAGTGGAGAATGGGCAGCTGAGTTAACCCATCAACGTTCATGTGGCGGGTTTCAGTGTGGTGTTCAATCTTCATATCGTAATGCTGGAGCTTTAGAGCCCAGCGAGCTAAGCGCCCCGTAGGGTCCTTCAGGTTATGCAACCATTTCAAAGAGGCAGGGTGGCGTGATCACAGTGAAAGAGGTCCCATACAAGAAAGGGCGATAATGCTCAATGCAAGTAGAACAGTGAGACACTCCTTCTCAGTAACACTATAATTGCGTTCTGCCTTTGATAACATTTTACTAAAATACGAGACAGGATGATCTACCCCTTTTTCATCCAGTTGAGCTAAAATGGCCCCAATGGCGTAATCTGAATCATCTGTAAACAAGATAAATGGCTTTCCATATTTGGGTGCCTTAAGATAGGCTGTTTTTGCAGCAGCAGCTTCATTGTTTCAAATGCAGCCTTCTGTTCAGTGCCCCATTGTAAAGGGATATTCTTTTTTAGTAAGCGAACAATGGGCTCGCTGAGTTAAGCAAACTTAGGGATGAATTGATGGTAGTACCCCATCATCCCTAAAAATACCTGTATATCCCATAGGTTTTGGGGTGAGTCATACTGGCAATCGCTTCAACCTTATCTTGTATGGGTTGGATTCCCTCTTGTGAAATGGTATGTCCAAGGAAATTTAATTTCTTTTGGAAGAATGAACACTTTGAAGGCTCTAATTTGTATAGTGGAGCGTCATAAGCATTAGAATACCTCCTTTAAATGATCAAGGTGTTCATTAAAGGTCTTTAAGAATACGATAATGTTGTCAAAGTAGACAATAATGCAGGTTAACTTAAGATCTTGCAAAATGTAATCCATTGCACGCTGGAAAGAAGCAGGTGCATTGCACAACTCTTGAGGTAATCGCGTGGGTTGGAAAAGACCTTCACTGCATATCAACGCGCATTTCTCTTGGTCTTGAGGTGATAGATCCATTTGCCAATAACCACTGGCCAAGTCCATGGCAGAGAAAAAGTTTGAGCCTGAAAACTGGGCCAGGGCATTATCAATGCGAGGGATAGGATAGCAATCCTTTTTTGTAAGATTGTTTAGCCTGCGGTAATCCATGACTACCCGGTGACAACCATGTTTTTTTCTTAATTATCAAAAGGGGGAGGACCAAGGGCTTTGTGAAGGAACTAATAACCCCGCGTCTAATAACTGCGTGAGTTCCGTCCTCATTTATTGTTCTTCAACCTTTGACTTTCAATAAGGTTTGGACCATATGGGATGAGCATCACCCACATCGATGGAGTGACACCAGCCCTTCATGTGGCCATAATCATTGTCTGACTTCGAGAATATAAAACTATACTCACCCAGAAGAGTTTGCACTTTCAACAACTCGTCTGAGGTCAGCTCATCCGAAATATGGACGTTTGGTAAGGTACATACCAGGTTATCTGCGGGCAGGCCTAAATCTGCCATTGAGCCAATAGAGTGGATTTGTTCAACTTCCTCCACAGGGAGTAAAACCCTCGGCCCACCTCCTGGTGTTTCCTTACAATTATGTCCTTTTTAATGAGGTTTCCCAACAGTAAAGTAACAGGCCTCTGATAGGCTGGGTCTAAAACGCCAGGAAATACCTGAGGCTCAAAAGGGCTAACTCCGTCGATGCAAAAGAGATGTAATAAGCAGTGGCGTGGGATTTGGAGTGTGATTCTTGTGTTAACCACTCGTTGTTTACCCGGCTTGATCACCAACTCATCTGCTTCATAGAATGAAATACCCTCGCTAGCCTCCACTGAATCGGGAAATTTCTTAGTTTTGCACCCAGAAGTGACATAATGTAAAGACAAAGCGGAAGAGGTGTATTCAACCAAGCAGGCGTAGTCATTCTTGACGGGTTCTTTGTTGGATAAGATTAATGGAACTTCGTAGTTCATTAAAAATAGGAACCCTTGATTCAGAAAGATGATGCCATCATATTTGATCATAAATTGAGTACCTATGAGCATATCATAGGAGTTATTGTCTAAAGCCACAGCGGGGGATGATAGGAGAAGCTTCCCAACGCATATGGGAAGGGAAGAGTAAGCACTGAGAGCGCGGGTGTTGTTTGGGCCCGCAGTTCCAAATTCCTTGATACAATCCAAGTCAGGCATCAATTTAATCTTTTTCATCAGCTGAGATGAAATTACATTTATTGGAGAACCTGTATCCAGGATAGCCATCACCCGGAATTTGTGAACAACTACTTTAACCTTGGTAAGTGTGCTTCCAAAGTTGGCTGACAATGCTAAAACCTCCTTGAGATGAAGAGTGGAGGTTAATTTGTGTGCGGTCTCATGGTGAGTCTCCATAATAGACTGCATGGTATGCCTTCGCTGTAAAGGGTTAATTAAACTTGAAAGGAACTGATCAGCATCACTTCTGTCTCAATAGTTTCCATACAACCTATAACCTGGCGGAGGTAAGTTTCCTCAGGTATGGTGGTTTCATCTACTCCTTCGGCGTTTAGGCAGATCAGGGACCTCCACTTCTGCAGGAGCTCCCAATAAGTAGTACCCAGCATCATTGTAGCCCCCCTCAGAGTCAGCCTCTGAGGTATTTTCAACCATGGGCAAGGTTGTGACTGAATTGGGGGATATACCCTTAGGGCACGCACTTGTTGGCTGAGTAGAAAGAGAACCCTCAGTAAGGATCTCTGCTTTACGTTGCACTGAAGCTGTAGATGTTGCAGAGAGGATAGGCCAGGTGACCTCACTCCCAATGGTTCAATAGACCCTTGCTCTAGCTTTTTAAGACGGGAGATAAAGCTAGCTAGTTGCTTCTTGAGAGCAACTAATCAGGATTCAGGAGAGCTGCTCACGTTTGCAACCTCCATTACTTTTGTTAATACTTTATCGAAGTATTCAGGGGTTTGACCCCTGTAGTGAGCACCAATTTGTGGGATCCGCTAATGGATGCCACAAATAATAATTTAAGTGAGATAATTTTCTTTATACTTAAAAGTATAAATAACGCATGTTAAAATTTTATGTTTTTTATAATTCAGACAGGGCAAAACCAAAAAAGGTCCTTTTCTTAATACTAGTTTTTCTTATTTAAACTAGTTTGGATTTTGAGACCATGGGTATTCAAAGCAAAAGAATACAAAGTTCAGTCTTCCAAATTAGAAAATATAGGTTTTCAGCCTACTAGATCGAAGATAAAATTTTTTTGAGGCAAAACCAACCCGTGTGGTAATGATTTGATGTATTGTATCCAATCACCATTGAGTAAAATCGTTGCACCTCAGGAGGGTTCAGATCTGGGTGGTAATGAATTGTTCATTCACACCCAATCATCGTCAGGTAAAATCTTTTCATCTTGTGGTGGTTTGGATCCATGCAATACTGAACACCTCGGATTCAGCTGAGAAGTCAGAATAATCCTATTGTTAGTTTTTACCTTTTTAGGCTGATTTTGATTATAATCCCTATTTCTCCAATAGTCAGGATTCCACCGAGAATCCACTAGGGTCTTTTCGCCTTTGGTACTCATATCATTAATAACTACAATATTATTTGAAGTTTGGGCAGATGATGGGCTAATCATGATTACAGATTCAGAAGCACTCGTACCTCCAGCATTCTTTCTCCTAGATCAGGAAAGTGAATGCCTGACAGATACTGGCGCCAATGAAAACTTTAAGAACCAGAGCCTAGCTGAGTATCTTGGGCTGAGCTATTTGCCAGATGGTATGGTTAGGGGAGGGGCGTCCCAAGTTATTCCCACTCTGAAGATCATTGGGACAGTGGACTATCAGGTTGGCAATTACCACTTGTCTGATCACTTCCAAGCTATCAAAAACCTCATGTACCCTATCATTTTGGGTGTGGAGTGGTGGCAGAAGTTTTACTTTAAAACCAACCTGAAAGAGAATACTCTTTCCTAATATTAAAGAATAGTCGCACATTAGTTGTTCCTTTGTCAGAGGATAATGCGCCAGGGCAAATTGCCCCACTGGCCCCATCTTCACACTCTTAGCCTTTCTTCTATGCTGAAGCCCACCGTGTAGGTTCCCCTACCTTCTTTTTAGAGGGTTTGGAATCTTTCTTTGATGCCGCTTCTGCAATGCACTACCTGATCACTCAGAGTTTGATTGTGAGTTCAAGCTCACTGTGGATTTGGTGCGAATTTTTCTCCCATTTACCCATTGACCATCTGGGAGGAAGAGGCGATAGATGTAAGGGTGAAGGAGCAGTTAGCCAAAGGCGCGATTTATCGCCATACCTCCCATGTATGCTCCCCACTTCTCTTTGTTGAGAAGGCTGATGGTACTCTACGCCCATGTGTTGACTATGGGAACCTCAACAACGTCACTGTACCAGATCTACATCCCATCCCTTTGGATTCTCAAATTGCACGCTATGTAGAGAAGACTAAAGTCTTTTCTAAGCTGGATTGCCTAAATACGTTCAATCAGATTTGGATTAAAAAGGGACAATAGCGGTTAACCGCCTTCCATACCAGAAAAGGGATTTTCCAGTTTTGGGTCATGCTCTTTGGGCTTAAGAATGCTCCTGCTATCTTTCAACGCCGCATTGATGCAGCGTTGGGGACTTGTTAGGGGTATGCGTGGTTGCCTACATGGATGATATCCTAGTGTTTTCCCCTGATCATGAGTTCCATGCAGTACACCTTTGGCAAGTGGTGGAGAGGTTAAAGGCATATAGCCTTACGCTGAAGATTAGCAAGTGTGAATTTTTCAAGTCCCAGGTTACTTTTCTGGGCAACGTCATGTTTGACCAAGGAAACATGATAACTCCAGAAAAGGAGAAGGCTATTCGTGAGTGGCCCACCCCCACCTCAGTCAAGGAATTGAGGAGCCTTTTGGTGACGTGTACGTTCCTAAAGAAGTTCACGCCCAATCTTTCTGAGGTAGCAGCACCCTTATATAAGGCTATCAGCGCAAATGTGCTCCTGTGGTCCCCGTTTTGAAGGATGCTTTCCAAGCGGTAAAGTGAACCTTGTTGTCACATCTGTCATTCGCCATGTTGACCCTTCAAAAGAGTTCATTGTGTCTACTGATGCCTCCAACTTCACCATAGCAGCTGCCTTGTTACAAGTAGGCTAAGATGGGATAGAGCATCCGGTGGGATATTTTACTAGGAAAATGTCTCTGCCTGAGTTAGATTACGCCGTTTATGATAAGGAGTTAATAGCAGTGGTGGAGGCGCTGACTTATTGTCGTCACCATTTGCATGGCTCCTCCCAACCTTTCCATGTACGTACAGATCACCGTGCCTTGTTATACTACCATGCCCCTCATGTCCTAACCCCACAGCAGACCCAGAGGCATGAGACCCTTGCCAAATTTGCCTTCTCTTACAAGTTTACCAAGGACAAGGATAATGGCTTGGCGGATGCTTTTTGCCGCAACCCTGCTTTAGCTCCTGATTTCAAGGAGGTAGAGGTTCATAATACCCAGTTGATGATTCCACCGAGTAAGATTTTATCTCAACTTCCTGCTCTTATGGCCAACATGCCAGCACTTGCACCTCTGGAAAATGCGGAGGAATACAGTATGTTCAGAAAGGTAGTCCTTTCTCAGCTGCTATCAGCCAAATATACTATGGTACTTGCTAAGAGTGCTTTGAATTGGGAGGACTTATACAGGGGTTATCATGTAAAGGATGAGATGGTGTGGTTTCAGGGGCGCCTATGGATTTCTGCTGGACCACTGCGCCTGGAAATCATCCAGGACCATCATGATGAAATCCATTGGTCATCCTGGGAAACAAAAGACCTTGGAATTGATACATCGCACCTACAATTGGAAGGGCTTGCCTGCTCATGTGGGGCGGTATTGTAAAGAGTGCCTGATCTGGAATCATATGAAACCCTACCGTAAACCTTTAGCAGGCTTGTTGGTACCAGTCCAAAAGGCTGAAGGGCCCTGGACTTCCCTATCAAATGATTTCAAAGTGGAGTTACCTGCCTCAGATGTTTATGATGCCATCATGGTGGTGGTGGACCGTTTTACAAAGTTCGCCCACTTTATTCCTTGCAGAACGACAATAACCGTGGCTGAGATGGCTAGGCTCTTAGTCACTCATGTGTTTGCACTCCATGGGGCTCCCAAAGAAATTATCAGTGACCGGGGACCCCATTTTACCTCCATCTTTTGAGAAGAGTTGTGTAAGACTCTTCAGATTCGCCCCTGCTGTTCAACTGCCTATCACCCCCAATCTGATGGGCAGACTGAACGAGTGAACCAGTGCTTGGAACAGTTTCTGCGGTGTTACACCGCCGCGGAACATTCAGATTGGGTTTCTCACCTTCCTATGGCCCAATTTAGTTACAACAACACTTTGCATTCAACGATCAGCTGTTCCCCTTTTTTCGCCAACCATGGCTTTAGCCTCACATTTAACATGAAGTCCAGCTGTGGATCTAAGGTTGAAGCAGTGGTGGACTTTGCCAAGAATCTCAAGAAGGTCCACCATGGGGTTTCCACAATTTGGAGGCGGCAATGCAAGTGTATAAGGAGAACGCTGATGGTAAGCGCCAAGTGGGTCCAGCATATAATTAAGGGGATCACGTGATGCTTGATGCTCGTAACATCCCTATCAAGCAGCCATGCAAGAAGCTGGGACCAAAGATGATTGTCCCTTACCACATTGTTAGAAAGGTGGCTCATGCCTCATACCTTTTAGTTCTTCCCTCTTCATTTTGGATCTTCTCTGTCTTTCATGAGAGCAAATTGTCATTGTTCGAGGGCCCCCACCAGAGACTTCTGAGGCCTATCTTATGGATGGGGCGCCATAGTGGGAAGTGGAGAAAATAGTAGCCATCCGCCACATTAAAAGAAGACTCAAGTACCTGGTATCTTGGAAGAGTTTTGACGCTGCAGAGAACAGTCGGGTCCCAGTGCGCAACTGTGTGCATGCCCAAGATCTGATTAAAGCCTTCCATAATCGTTTCCCCCAAGCCGCTGGCTCTTAACCCAAACTGATCATTGCCGCAATGAAGTTGGCCCCAGCCCACAATATCTTTTCCCTAGCGCAAGCCCCTGAGGGGGATTAAGCCCCATCGGATGAGAGGGTAATGTCAAGGTTAAATGACAAGATAGTGGGCACCAACCCCAAGGATAAGGCTGGGCGGCAGGAGGCCCAGAATTTGAAGCAACAGGCCCTCCCTGACCTCAATCACACAGTAGACTAACGCTGGGTACAAGCCAAATATGCCCAGGTTGGTACTATTGAGGTGCCTAACGTCCAGCCCCTTGCATTGGCCCAGGCTTTTTAAACGGGCGGTCTATTCAATTAACAAGGATGGCTCAATTTGGTTGGTTGAGGAACGGGGTTTTGAAACCAATTTCATTTACAAAATTTCGCGTTTGGGTCAGATACAACTTCAATCAATTACTTGAGTGAAGTCAGTTTTGGTGTATTCTACCAATTTGGATGGGAGTGTTTGCCTATTGGCGAATTGGTGCTTTGGACCACTTTAGCGGACCCCAAATTACCCTGACAAAGCTTAAATTTGATTTTAGTGACCAACATTCTTTGTTGGTCGACTTCTCACAATAAACTTCTCCCATTTTTCCCATTTTTACTTATGTTATCTCAAATGATCCTGTGCATGGACCTCTTCAAGGAAGTCTCGCGCTACATCAACCATTCCATTTGAATATGAATAGGTTATCCCCTCGTGCACTGTTGGGTCACCAAGATTCTCTCCAACCTGAGACACATAGCTCTTTCTTCCCTGTGTACCGCGTCACTTTTGATTGGTTATTTCTTATTGCATTCACATTTCTCTACTTAAGTTATTATTGCTCTAGCACCCTCTGCTGGGCTCTAGTACCTTTTGTACTAACGGCTAGTTCCGAGGAGTTGGGCCTGTGCACCAAGCACTACCACGCTGGATACAGAAGAGTTATAGACACTCTCCAAACACATGCTTTACTGATGCCCTGGAAGTTAATATGTGAAGCTTGCCAATGAAATTATTTGACTTCTGGCCCTGACTTCTGAAAATCTGTCCGCTATAAGCAGTAGAGAAACTACTCAATTTAATGATAAGCATGACCCTCTACACACCTTCCAACTGGGTGACCTAGTTCTTTTCTTCCATCACCAGCCTGGAGGTCATGACAATATATTGGGCACCAACTGGTCAGAGCCTTACTAAGTCATATACATAAGGGCAACAAACACTCAATCGTAGAGGTTGTTCAGGGTACAGTATAAACATGTACATAGTCACTTTCTCCATCAATTCCCCCCTTCGCCAAGATCTATAGGGGATATTGTCTGGATTCCTACCTGAATTTAAGATTTTTATGAGTTTAACACCGGGTACTGAAACTAAACAAGAAATTTAAATGAATGGATGACGAGATTCAAACCTGAACCATCCAAAAAGCAGAACCCTCTATTGGGTATAATCCTCAACGAAATTCAAGCTTTAAAATTGGGGTTAAAACCTGATTTATGAGGCGAATGAATCCCAATTAGGATGTGTGAAGTAGATCTTGGCTTAGTATGCATGATTATTGACCTTGACACTTACCTGAATTCCCATATTGTGAAAACTAAACTAATAAACTTTACTTCCTTCTTTTCATCAATTTTAAGTAAAAATTGTTAAGGTTTATTTTTGAATTGCATTACCAGACAAAGTATCTGGTAAACAACTTTTTGACCAAAAGAAGCGCACAGGTATTATCCAAAGCACTTGAGCTTTTGGTCTCCTGGCTAATAATTATAAAGGGATACGTGGTAACTCACCTATGATCCCAAAAGGCTCAAAAAGGTGACATCTGGATGATGTGATGGTAGCTAACATTGTATTTTAATAAAGCTGTTGTAAGTATTCATTCTACCACAAAGAATCAGATTGAGCTATATTGTGGAGAATGGTGATTAGTGTTCTATTTTCTTGTTCCACAGCTACAAAAATGGCGGGTTGGTAAGGGGCTGTGAAAGAGTGATAAGTTTCCATCATCAAATTAAGATTGAGATCATTTGGGAGACTAAGTTGGTACCATTATCAGATAGTAGCACCTTTGGACTGCTGCGGCGAGTGAGAAACTGTTTTAGAAAAAAGGATGCAATTGCTTTAGAGGTGGGTATGACTACGGAGATGGCCTCACCCATTTTGTAAAGAGATAAACCGCTAGAATGATGTAGTTATGCCCACACATCACCATAGGCAGGGGACTAATAACATCAATACTAACAGTAACAAATGGGGCATTAGGACCCACGACATGGCGTTGTTTATTGGATAGGAAGGCTTCAGGTTAGCTAAGTGAAGCAAGGATAAAAGACTTCCTGGATCATCTCAATCATCCCATTCAATTAACAACGCTCCTGCAGCCATTGGTGGGTCTTATTTACCACGACATGTTCTACGGTCACATGTGCTTCCAGAGTGAAATTCTTTCTTGCCAATGGTCAGGAATACAGCAGCCAAAAAGTTTCAACCTGAATACACAACAGTCCATATTTAATCCAAGTATTCTAAGCCAATCTCTTTAATTGCTGTTTGACTACTGGATGTTCTAAAAACCATTCCTCATGGTTTGCAGTAAGTTCATATATTCAATTTTCTTCAGGTGCATAGAGCATCAGTAGGGAATATGGGATAATCCAACAGCGTTTTGGTGTACTGTTCCAGCGCGGTAGGTAATTGAAAAATCGTACCTCTGGAGTTTAAGTGCCCAGCGGGCCAATCTTCTTTAAAGATCATTCATCTGTTGTAGTCAACACAGGGAGGCATAGTCTGTCACTATGGTTAAATAGTTCCAATACAGGAAAGTAATAAATATATTTGATGACCAACAGGACAGCTAGATAATCATGCTCAGTTATGTTTTTTACTTACTACCCAAGTAAAGCTCTTACTGAAATTTGCTATAGGGTGATCAACTTGATTTGCATCAATAAGTCCCAGGATCTCCCCAACAGACAAGAAACTAGCATCATTAAAAAGGTTAAAAGGCTTATTGAATTTGGGATGTACCAATAAAGTGGCGGAGCAATAGTTTCCCTAGAACATCAACAATCCTGCATTTGGGTTTCTTCCCATAAGAACAGAACCTACCTATGACTTATATATGTCAGTGGCTCGGAAAGCTTGACAATGTGTGGGATATATCGCCAGTAATAACAAACAATTCTGAGGAAGACCTGAAAATCGCGTAAGCTGCTTGGTCAAATCAATTTCTTAATAAAAATCACTTTATCAGGTAGTGGTGAGATTTCCTCCAAGGTAACCTTATGCTCTTTGAGTTACATTCTAGTATGAAAAAATGACATTTGACAGGCTTTAAATTCAATGAAGCAGAGTGAAGACGGTCAAACACTTCCTTTATATGGGCTAGATGTTGATCAAAAGTGCTTGAGATAACAGTCATGTCATCTAAATGAACTAACATACACAACATTTTTAGATCTCCTAATTGGTACTACATAGCCCTTTGAAATGTTGCAAGTGGCATTGCACAGCACTTGAGACATGTGATTAGGCTTGAATAGCACTTCACTTGCTATAAAGGCGCATTTCTACCTATCATCCGGTCCAAGCTCAATCTGCTAATACCTGCTGGCGAGATTCATTGAAGAGAAAAATTAAAATCAAGCTAAAAGTCTTAAGGAAATATCAATTCAGTAGCGGATAACAGTCCTTTTAAGTAATGGAATTTAGCCGGCAGAAATCCATTACTATTAATGCCACCATTCTTTTCTTGTACAAGCTGCAATGGCGAGTCTTAAGGGACTTAGTGACAGAGTAAAGAATTCTGGCGTCCAGAAGTTTTTTTAGTTCCTTTGTACCCTGGGCTTATTCAGACTTGGGTTTATGGTAGTGTAGAGAATGGATTAGAGGGGCGTCGTTTGTAAGCACCCTATTCTGCACACCCTCAAAATATCAAAATCATATGGCCCTTTGTAAAATATGTCAGCATACTCTTCAATCAAAGCATCCACTCGTTGCTGTTGCTCGGAGGAGAGGGTCTTATTTATTTCTAGTTTGACACGGGCTATTGTAGAATTTATTAACAATCCCTATGTCATGAAAAGTTTCACACCCACTGATGGATTTAACTTGGTCGCCAGGTAGAGTTTTAACATATGCAACAGGTCAGATTCAAATTAGCTGCATAGGTTGATCAGAGAATCTGGCCATCAAAAATAGTTTTAAGGCCCTGGTAAGCTTTATCCAGCACCTCAGAGCAGTATGAGTTTCTAGAAAGGATGTTTTAGGAAAACCCCGAATCTCAAGCAAATGATCTAATGGAATGGATTTTTGAAGTCCAGTGTCCTCTATAATTTGGGATTTTGAAGTATGGTTACATGGTTGCAATATATACAGGCATCCCTTCCTTGGTTTCTGCACTGGAAGGTGGCAATTTGGACTTTGGCCCAACTACTCTGTACTCTAGCCTCTCAATGTGGCTTGAGTGTTCCAGTAAACAACTCCTAGGCTTTTCTCTTCCTCTTTAGGGGTTTCCTTAATGACTAGAGGGATACAGTACCCTAAATTAAAAAATATTAGTCATTTTGACTAATTTATGTGTCAAATTCAACCAGGAAAATCGTGACTATGAGAAGGTCATAACCATCATTCTCTAGCATAATCGCTGGTGCCAACACTACCAGAGATGCAAACTGAAGCAGTAGGGATGAGTAGGCTCCCAGAGAGTGAGTCTGATGAGGTCCTATGGTCCCATAATCTAAAGTGTGGTTTTGATCCAGAGTGGTATTTACATTCTTCACTAGTTTGGAGAAAATGACATTAACTGGAGATCTAATATCAATTATGGCCAAACTTTTTCACCCTATGGATGACTACTTTGACTGAGGTAACTTCAGTACCAATATGAAGAATTAAGTAAATTTATTTTTACTTAAAAAAAGGGACCAGGAAAGGGCAGAGTAAAAGGAAGCTAAACCTTTTTTTGAAATCAGCAATCTGGAACAGCCAATTCGTCAGGATTGGATATAACGCAACATACAGTGCCCAAAGTGGTGATAGATTGAAAGTGAGGCACATAATCGTCAGCTTAAGGGTGCCTCATGCCTTAAGCTGACTCTGCTTTTCCTAGCTCATCGGCCTTTTCCTTCCAACAGGAGTCCTCTTGATGACCAAAAATTCCTCAATAAGAGCAAGGGTTGCGACGGGGTTTAGATCTCTGGAATTGTTTTACTGCATATATGTGAGACTGGTTCCCCTTATTAGATGTTTGATGCACTTCCAGTTCAGGCAACTCAATTATAAATTTCTGAATATCGAAGATACATTTGTACATCTTCTTTGCATCTTGAAATAAAGCACAAAATTGGTACAGTGTTGAATTGTGGAGAGGATGGCTGTTATGGCGTCATCTAAGTTAATTCAATCCCATAATGTAAGGTCCTGAGAGTTCATATAAAACTGCACGGCGAATTTTGTATTGTTTTCCCCACATCTTAGGAAGATCTTCATGAAAGTCTGTTTGCGGTGGGAAAGGGATATGTATCTTCCAAATTTCTTATTAAGGGCATCCTTTATAGTCTAAGTGGTACAAGTTTCGAAGTACGGCATTATTTTCATAAGCCTTACCATCCAGACATGGTTGAATGTACTGACATTTCTGAAGATATGCAGCTTGTTCTATTGCACCTTCATACATAAAAAAATAAGACTGAATGTTTTACAGTCCCTGGCACATGATTCCTTTTGAGGTGGTATTAGAAATATCTAAAAGATTAAGAGAAAAGATGAATAGCAGGAGAAGGAGGTCGTTTAAATTCAGTAGGATCTGTGGTACCTATGTCACTATGAGGGGTAGCCTTATTGAAATGGCAAAAGAACTCATCCAAGTCATTTTGAGGAGTAGTTTAGCAGACATTGACATGATAAAGTGAGTCCTTGGTATCTAAAAGTCGATGGAGCTTTTTAATCTCAGTGGGCTGAAGTGCCAATAGGGCGAAAAAGTATCTTTTTAGCCTCAATTGTTTGAAGCTTATCATTCATCTTCCCGAGTTGATGATTAACTTGGGCCTGGTCAAATTTCTGTGAATTGATCAAGCGTGAAGGTTTCAGTTATTTTTTGCATACTTGTTGTACAAGGAGATCAAGTTTAGATCCATATCAAGATGGTTAATTAGAATAGTCATCTCTTCTCCTGGGCCACCTTTAGTAGTTGTCATTCAAGAGACTTAATCCAACTTTCATAGGTTTCTTCAAAAGAGAGCCAATAGGCGTAAATGATCTAAGGGGCCGCAGGGACCTTCAGCCTTGAGAACCCTTGTTCCCGCTCTTTCCCACTAGGACCAGCAGTATCAGGAGGTCCTTTTAAAATAATAACTTCCTAAATTGGCGGCATAGCAGTTTATTCGCTCAGCTGTTGAATCTGATAGCTAAGGCGGCGATTTGGTAATCAGTTGTTATTGATTCTGAGACACTCTTATTGAGATTAGACAAAGCACATTCCACTCGTTGGTCCATATTATAGCTGCATGGATCATCTTCTGGGAATGTTCTCCTTTCAGATATTGGATAAATCAATTGTTAATCTGAGACAAGTGACGTTGAATTTTGATGAACTCCCAACAATTGCCCAGAATGGCCTCACAATTGTCTCAACAAAAGTTAAATGCAGCTTCATATAATTTAAGAAGATTAGCATGAATTTATTGAGACAGTATAAGATGCCAATATATTTCCAGGTGGTGTATCCCGAAAAACTGCATCTGATGGTGTAAAGTGGGAAGAAAAATAACATTAGGTAGGTTTTTGTTTAGGCCACTCCTACCTCATTTCCAGGAAGGTCATGAAAGGAGTAATGATGTTTCATTCTGGGATCATTTGTGCGGAGCAGCTATAGTTAAATCCCTTGACAGGGGTGATAGTTTCAGCCAGTAACACTGCGACAGTGTCAGCAACTACAGCAGCCTGGATTTGGTAAAGTGAAGCATCTGAGCTGAAAAGGTAAGGGTCATGGTCACACTATTTTCAAGCTCTCAAGTGTGAGGTAGAGGAGTATCTTGGTTATTGGTAATGACTCATCTTGTCAAACTCATGTTCTCCTCCATATTGGTAGGGATGTCGATGGGTTATTCATCCTGAAGATATGTCTTCACTAGGTAGCCTCAGAAGGACCTGGAAGAAAGCACAAGTATTGGATTTGTTGTCTAATTTGAAGGTCGGGTCCTTTAAAGGCCATAAAACTATAAGTTGTAGATAGCTCCAGCGGAAATTTTAAGGTCTCTTTCTCCCTAAAGCAATCCCAGGATGGAATCAGCGTCATCAAGGCAATCTCTGTTCACACGAACAGGAAGGAATCTCTGTCAAAAACAAGCAAGATCTCTAGTTGTAAAACTAGGCAAAACTGAGGGTATCTTTATTGAATAATAAATTAAAGCTGTCTAAGATTTTAGAAGTTCAGAATTGAGCAGGGTATACTTTGGTAGAAGATTGAGATTGAGTTGGGTAAGGAGATTTCTTGGTTGGTGTGGTGGAAATAAAGGCTTTATGGCGCACATGGTATTTCCTAATCATGGTAGCAAAATCAGAAGCTCTTTAAATAGCAAGAACATTTTCAGAAGAAGGGACAGGTTAAGTAAGTGTAAATGATTTTAATCACTCATTTAGGAGTATATTGTCCTTATCAATTTTAATGACTTTTGAAACATTGTAGCACCATTAGTCAAGTTGCAAATTATTTTGTATTGAATCTCACCCATATCAATGCAATTCTCATTATTCCTGACACTTACTAGCAGTGTTAATGTGAGAATTAACATAGATATGATTGGCTACTTATATACTAGACAAGAAACTGAGGTTATTTGTTGTCTAAGCTTTTAGAATCATGAAGCTGGGTTTCAGTTAGCACTAAGATGTCACTCCAAATGTCATCATATATGCAATCACAACTAAAGAAATGTGCAGGTGAAGCCTTTTTAAGTAGTAGATGGTACCAACCCAAGGGAGGTATTCAATGATGTCAATTTAATTACTCCTGGGCTCCAATGAGCCTGAGGTAAAAAGAGAGGATGGAAGAGACATACAGAAATGGGAGAAGATTCATGCGCCTAAGCCGTGCTGCATTATAGAGTTAGCAGGGGAGAGTTTGCAATAAGCTAGATCCTTCAATACCATATCAAAATGTACTTGAAAGTGAGTGATCATGTGTGGTAGGGTCCACACCTGGGATTCAAAGGCCACACAAAGGAAAAAATTGTTAATAGTCCAGATTGCCGTGGCATAGGCAAAGTCTTTGAGGGGTATGGGGCAGTCAGGCAGGGTCTACTCAAAGAAAAGGTTTAGAACAGGATGTCTAGTCTAAAAATGAGCTAAAAGGAGTATATGGACTTTTTGCCATAACACGGTGACACCTCAAAAGTAAAAATTGATGGAGGGTGGAGTCATTATAATCTAAATAGTGGAGCGAGTTTTGGTGCTGAAAGGTAGGACCAGTTTGTTTCCTTATTCTGTATGAACAGTGTAGTACCCTCCATAAGGTGTTGGCCACTTTCGCTAACAGAATAAGGTGGTAAACATACAGTCAGAGCCTCTTGAGGCTAAATTTCACAAAGGGAGAGAGAGGTTCAAGATGACACTGGTGGACAGGAGCTTTAACATATTTATTGAAAAGGTTTTGAAACCCTGCCCATTGTGCACATTTTTATGGCGACAGGGGATAAAGCTAGTGCCATCCCTTCTATATAGGTAGTCGTGGTATACCCACACACATAATCATCACAGGGAAAAAGATGTCCTTTTTCTAATATGTCTAAAAGGAGGGTTTCAGGCAATGATTAGGTGGTTTGTGAGCCACTCCCTTAAAGAGGCCAGAGATGCTCTAGAGAGATACAGAGATGGCGACAAAGCTTGGTGGAGGGCAGGCAACCATTGAGCATAGGGTTTGTGTCCCAGTAGATAACCAGTCCTAGGAGCTTCATGAAGATTATGATGGCATGATAATGGTTATTTAGAAGCCCAATGCCTCCTACAAGGTGGGTTTGGGCAATATTAGACAGTGCCATTGGCGGGTAATTTTGAGCCCCAGATCCAACAATGGAAAGGTAATTTGAGCCGCGTATAAAATTCATCTCACAGTAAATGTCATTCTCAAGATCAGTATATGGAGATGAGAAACACATTTGCTATAGGTCTTGACCTTGGGGTTATGTTCCAACAGTTTTATCTGGTGACTCTGGAGTATACAGCCTCCAGGATCAAGTCTTCATTTTCTTTAACCGCATCTTCTTGGTAGTTAATCAAGAAAACCAGGTGATAGAAAGTACACACATATATTCAAGACCAAATGGTGGGGGGAAGATGGAAAATCCAACATGTCTTACCATTGTCTTTAAGGTCAAATCTGGTGGTGGAAGTCTTGGCGTACCTCGAGGGGCACAGAAGCAAATTTAAAGTCCTAATGGTATCCAAACACAATGTCTGTGTCATACGCAAAAATCATGGTGCAGATGGGTGCCTTATTGGTGATCATAATCCCTTCAGTTTATCCTTCAAAAAGGCTAAGATGGGGAGAAAAGAGACGTGAAAAGGATCAGACATGGAAGGTCTCTTTTTGAAGACTATAGACGACTGGTACTGTCACTGTAAAGATCTCTGTTCAAGGAAATATAGTTTGTGATTAGTACTAGAGGAAAATTCCAGCGCCAAGTTGCATGAGGAAGGTGGAAGTGGGCTGAGAAAAGAATTACTATAATTTCAAAAAACCCAGTTTAACTCTAATACTTATCCAGAAAAGCCTCGGAGCCATTTGTCCTACATAAGTTCACTGTCAAAAAACATGTGAAAATCATTATAAATACCCATAACACTTCCCTTTAGTAAAACAATATTGGTAAAGAGGCGAGGTGACATAATGCAGTGATAGTTGGACAGAAGGTTTGTGATGAAACTTTTGGTCCGCGTTAAAAAAAGTCTATGGGGCAGTTGTCCAGATTCTCATTTTCTAAATTATTATAAAAAGATGGTTTTAAATTAGCCTCTTGAGTCGAGAAAAACATCACTATTCACCATTATTGCATTAAAAAGCTTGCAGAGGGCTTTGGCTATCATAGCTGGTTCTAGGAGGTCTAACTCAAATTTATGCTGTTGGGGCCAGGAGCTACAGGCTGCGGAGATGAAGGAGTATCTCCAACATCCTTACATGAAGTTGGCACCAGGAGATCTTCAGCAGCCCGCGGGTTAGAGAACAAGACTGTCTTTATCGCAAGAAATCCTGGATGTCTGATGGTTCCACCTGGTCATCAAAGAAATGTTTGTAGTAGTAGCAGTACAGCTACTCTGTGAATGCTTTCTAATAGTTGGTGTAGTGGTGTATATTTTTGATAAAGTAATTTTGCTGCGCTGTTGACCAAGCCTTTTTGTTCTGATGAAAGAAACTGGTGGGGCGTCCCCTGGGCATAAAGAAGGACAACATGAAAATGTCAGCCCGCTCTTACTTTATTGTTTTTCTCAGGAGGTGTTTTTTTTGAAGCTTTTAATCTTTAAGCGAACTGAGTGAGGAAGAAGGATTACAGTTATTGCCTAAGGTGCCTAACTCTGGCTTCAGATCTTTAATTTTGAGTATGTCGCAACATCTGAGAGTTTTAGCATAGATATAACCAACTTGGTGTTAACCGCCTTGGTTGCTGCCCAACTAGTTCTGGGGTTAGTAAGGTAGGTTGTGGGGTGGAGAGGTTGTCCCAGATGGTTGAAGATAACTTCTCCTTAGCAAAGGAGTTGTTAAGAAGAGCAAAAAACTCTTGACAAGAAACTGCTTAAAAGTTGAGCGGGGTGGTGAGGACTATAGTAATTGACCTGTGATTGCTCAAGTGAATGTTCTGAGAAATAGGTATTAAGAAGCGGACAATAAGAAGTGGCTAGTCAGTGCCATATAACTGTGCGATGCTTAATGAAATATACCTCCCTCATACTATATTCTAGCCATAAACCAATTCCAGATGAGAAGAATGGCAATGCATATATTTGCACACAAGCAAAGGATGTCATGGAGGAGACTGGTTCTAAGTCATTCCCTTCATCAGGGGTAAGATTCACGACACAGATTGTGGTGTTTTGAAATCGGCCATTAATATATATTATGATAAAGATTCATTTTTAAAAACTCGTACAGAAGCCGGTTTTGCTCAAAGCCTTTGTTAGGCAGGTAGATGATGATAAGAAAGAGAAGTCAGGAGTGGTTGGTTTGGCCATTATGAGGTCAACTATCATGATATGAAAAATAGTGGAAATTACCTGCGGATTAAGAAAATAAGGGCGACATGGTTTAACCAGAAGTAAGCTTTATGAACTGTTCATTCCATGCATTATGTTCATAGAATAGGATATAACCCCTTTATGGGGAATATCTGTAAACGCTGACTTGATGATGTGGATGAGTTGAGTTATTTACGCAAGACTTAAAAACTAATTGCGTTAGTAATTTGGGACAGGGTGCTGAAAATGGGAATCATAGCTTCTCCACTCAAATTAACATGGGATTTCAGTTCAAGAACCCACAGCTTTGGGGCGGCTAGTTTTAGGTTTATTAGCTTGAATTTGAGTGGCAATCTGTCAACACACTAACGGGTTTGAGGGGAAGGAGAAGGTGGGGGCGGAGGACCTGGTAAAAAAACTTAGGATCTGCTTCATCCACGCTGAGGGGGAGGTCCAGAAGGTACTAAGCAGTGACCTCCATGGTGTCCCCATTTCATGAATCAGAGCCCATATTTAAAGCTTCAAGCACCACAAAAGGGTTGCGCAAGATGTGCTGTGTGAGGTGGTGTGGGGTTTTTTGAAGAAAAGTGTCTGCTGAAGGAAGTAGTTTGCTAGTCAGAAGTAATTAGCTAAGCTCTGGTATGAGATGTTTTTATTGCAATAAAACTCTGGTGTTGACTAGTAGTGGTTTAAATTCAACTGAGTTAGGTTTACAAATGAGTACGCTTTGTAGGGTTGGATTTCCAGATGATCTGTGAGGGTGTTGTCTCGGGGAGTTTAGAAAGTGTTATATTGAAAAAGAGGCTTGGATCCATAGATGTGTGATCCTACTGTTTTCACTTCAGTAACAACTACACAACTATGGGCTTCAGGGGTCAAATACTGAACATGAACCCATCATATGGATTGCAGAATAACTGCTGCAGCCACATGTGAAACATTCTTCTTGGTTTAGCCCTTGGATGGTCGCTGATAGGGCTTTTTTGAACCTTACAGCCATAAAAAGGTTCCAAAGGCATCAACCCATGAATTAATGTGGCGTTATTGGGTTTCAAAGTTTTCTTGGAATGTTACTTTGAAGGCTAAACAGTATTAAGTTATATCAGCATCATTGAGCTTCATAGTGAGATTTTTTGTCACTATGGTAAATGTGGACTTTGGCAATAAATATAAAAAGATAATGTATGATGAGCGTACTTAGATTGATAAATGAGGGAAAAATTTATTATTTTCAAGGAAAGAGTCTTAATTAAAAATATGGTGTCCCTTAATTGCAAGATCTTCCCCAATCTTTGAGTTAGCTTTGTCCTTAGTTTGCAAATTGATTGACCCCTTTGTACTCAATGGAGGAGTCCAGAATCAAAAAAGGGCCTTTATTAAGTTGGAGGGTAAGTATAATTCATGTTTTATTGTGTGGTAGTTTCCGTTGTTAAGGTTCAACTCATCAAAGGTTTGGTTCATATCCAACCTAATTCAAACTAGACCTCTCCTAACAATACCCCACTCAAGATCTTGCCAAGAGGGCACATAACTATGTGAAAATTTTCCATGGACTTCTTAACACCATCCCCTAAAAATTTAAGAAAGCGATGAAGTAATCTGGGCTGCAGCAGAATTTTATACAATATGGTCCATACCATAGAAACATCAAATTTATTAGCCTTACCTCCCGGTTGTTTATGATAAAAGAGTACTAAGTCTCCCATTTGATATCTAGGCATGATGGGTTTTCAAGCATTTGCTTGTTAAGTTTCTCTTCTGTTAATAGTCCCTAGGGACTTTGCTATCAAACCTGCGGACCAAAATCTCTGTCAGGCTTTCCTTGATATGGATGAAGCACAGACCTGGGTTTTCAACATATTCTGATCTAACTTAACATGAGCAGATAATTACTAAGATTCTACTGTGACTCTTTATCAAACCTGAGGCTCAAAACTTTAATTACATAAAGTTGCATTGCTTTGTGAGATTTTCAATTAATAATAGAAAATTTTTTAATTGACATATTTGGTAAAATTACCGTCTAAATGATTGACTGACCAAGGAATAGGGAAATCGTCCAACTATAGCTTTATCATAATGATGATTAGGAAGAAGGCAACTTTTCTTTCTCGTTGCAAACACTTTTGCAACCTAATCAATTCAAGACTAAATCTAGTTTGATAATCTCATAGAGGGGATTAGTCTGCGCCCATGTCTGGGAGAAGTTGGGCAAGCAAGGCAAGAGGAGCAGGTGGAAGGCCCGCGGCCTCCAACGTTCAAAAATGCCCCAGAGAATCCGGCGGGATAGACAAAAATCTCAAAAAACTGGCGGTCACAATTTCCCCGGAGATACTCATGTGGCAAGTTTGATGCAACCAATACATCAACACGCCACATTCCTAGCCACTTTTGTCGGTGGAATTTGGAGTCCGTGTGTATCTGGACATCCAAAAAACGGCCTTATGGGAAAAATTTTATGAAGTTGTACACAAAATTTTCCTGACCGCGGTGTACATTGCTCCTCACTCCATGTCACGTAGTTGGCTGGACCTAGGTTTTAAAAGCAAAATAGCAGCAGACAAGGCTGCAGCGGTGCGCATAGTGGTTGACCTCCCTGAAGGGCAATGGGTCATCAAAACAAAATGCACCAGATGGACAAAATCAAACCAAATTTTCCTCACGTTTGACTTTTTGCCTACTACGGTAAAACGTGACATTTTGGAGCAACACCTGAAAGATGGTCTCGCCATATATGGCGAAATACAATCTTTCAAAATGCAACTTTTCACGCTGTTGTCACACCTGTGCACTGGCAAAGCCATCGCAGTTCTGACCCCAACTGAGGAGATCATGAAGGACCTAACCCAGATCCTGCACTCCACCTTTATTGACATTGCAGGGCATACCACCCACCCATTCCGGGTAACTGTGGACAGCGCGCCCCCATTTGCACCCACTGTGACGCGTTCATCCATAAGGCGCATGCATGCCCCATCAAGGAGGGCGTCACATTCCAAGAGCACCCCTCAGCAGCCATGGCCAGCGGAGAGGCGCACTATAAACCAACCGCAAGCACCAAGGAGGCTTTCCCGTGGGGAGCACAAGGCTGCTACCTATTGGTAAAGCCCATCTCCCCACAGGAGCGGAAGAAGGCCAATCAGGCCCATAGGGTCGCGGCCAAGGAAGCGGCCAAGGCCACCACCACCATCCCACACTCACAATGCCAGGAGGACATGGAGACCTTCGCGGCAGAAGTAGCTCAGAATCCATCACTTAATCAGATTGGGAGGCCCATGCTGAGCGGGCCACTCAATCTGAGAACTAATGGGAGATTCAATCTCACCCAATCGCTGCACCCAAGCTCCGGTCAAAACTGACTTGGGACCTATCCCAACTGAAAAAATTTTTTTGACCCGCTTGATGGTGCACTGAACTTATCCGCACCGCAATAAAATTCATCTGACGTCGGGAAAACAAAAAGTGAAGGCCAAAGCCAACGCGACTCTTTCCACAAAAATTAACAAAAACCCCAATAGCGTTGCTGCTAACACCCACACTGCTGTGAAAGCCCGTGGGGACCTTGAAGAGGCTGGTGGACCTGGGGGCCCACCCCCTCACACCTAAGGTGCAATGGGGGAAACCTTCACTCTAGGGATACTGAATATTTCCAGACTCAAAGCCTCCCCATCCTGGGCTAGAAAACTGAGTTTTTTACAACACAATTTACCCATGGATATCCTGGCCATCCAGGAGTCCCATTGTCCATGAGGTTCCGAGGAAGCTTGGAAAACAATGCTCCTCCCATCCCTATCCTTCTGGTCAAAGCATTAGGGAGTGCTAATTCAGAAAAATAATTTTTTCAAATTTACATCCTCAGAAACATTCCTAAATGGCTGAGTGCTCATCATCACCTTCTCATGGGCTGAGGTTGCACACGCAATCATCAACATCTACACCTCAAATGGTGCACACGAGCGTCAGGAATTTTTCTTGTCAGTCAAATCCCTCCTGCTACCCCCTGATTCCTTCCTAGTTGGCAACATGAACTGTTGGCTAACCTCACCAACGGACCGGTGGCCACCCTCACCCCATGCCCCACAGGGTCACGTAGAACTACGCGTTCTAAAAGCCACCCTTGGGTTAATGGATGCGCTGCTAAGACATGCCCCACTGCTCAAAACCATGATGCATCCCCACATCCACAACGGCCAATTAAGGTCCATGACCCGCATCAACCTTATTCTAACGCCGGCAAAATTCTAACCCCACATCTCCCACTTCAAAACAATGAAAATGGAATTCTCCAACCACTGACTGGTCTCAATAACCTACCACTTACCCATCACAGTTGCAAAGGCCCCACATTGGTGCATAATCCGCCCCCCCTGAGCTCGCGTCACCAGGATTTTCCACATGGGTGGAAGAGGCAACTTTGGCAAAATCATTTGTTGCACCATTTTGCATGGACCCCCTTTCCACATGGGCAACTTTCAAAGAGGACACCATCTGCCACTATCGCCATCTCTCCTCCAGACGCTCATGAGCCACATTGGCAGTTATCTCGCGCACTCTGGCGGAATTGGCCCACTTGGAGTCCAATATTCCAGCCACAGGATACAGCCCTGCATGGGGCCAGAAGTGGGTGGAGGCAACCGCCCACCTCAACGCACTCAAAAGGCAACACAAACATTGGGTTTGTGTCCAATACAGGGCCACACGCATCACTAAAGGTGACAAGTGCACCGCATATTTCTTTAAAAAAAATTTTGCACCACGACAGAGCGTGGCCTGCACACAGGTACAAAGATTGGATAATTCCATTGCGGACACACTGGCCAAAGTGGCAATCGAAATGTAAAAATATTACTCCAAGTTATACCAAGCTGAACCAATTCAGCCGGCCAAAATGGCAGAATTTCTTGAATGAGCTCATATCTGCACCTTTTTCCGATACCCAGAAATAATGTATTTAATTACTCTGAATGAATTATGGACAGCCATTCATGGTGCACCAAACTGAAAATGCCCAGGCCCAGATGGCATTCCATATGAGTTCTACAAAAAATATTTCAAATATATATCCCCATTGCTGCTAGCCTCACTTAACCAAAGTCTGTTGGAAACGCGCCTCCTACCAGGAGGACATGAGGCCTTTACTGTCACACTCTTCAAGAAAGGGGATAAGCTTGACTTAGCCAACTGGAACCCCATTTCTCTAACAAACACAGACATCAAAATTTTAACAAACATCATGGCTAACCGTTTAGGGACTGTAGCATCTGCCACCATCTCCCCAGAACAATTTGGTTTCATCCCCAGAAGGTCGAATTGGGATAACGTGCACTCTGTGGCTAATGTGTTTCAGTCCACAGCCTCTGGGGCACTTGTTTTCTTGGACCAACAAAAGGCCTATGATAGAGTAAACTGGGAATACCTTAGGGCCTGCCTCCAACAATTCCGCCTACCTCCCCGCTTCATTAACTGGGTGATGTTGCTCACGGAATCTGCAACAATGGCAGTGCGCGGCCCAGGTTTCCTAACGGAAGTAGTCCGCCCTCAAAGGGGCCTGCGACAAGGGGACCCCCTCAGCCCACTCTTATACAACTTCAGCCTTGACCCACTACTGCAAAATATGAATGCCCAACTCACTGGGGTCCATGTGCCAGGCCAAACCCCAGTCAAGATGATGGCATTTGCAGATGATTGCGTGGTGGGGGTGTCTAATAACAAAGATGCATGCGCGCTTGAAGCCCTCATCCAGTAATATTCCCGGGTAAGCAACGCGGCACTGAACGCCTCCAAAACCGAAATCATCCTCCTTGGTCAGTTTCAGAACTGCTGGGCCCCAGCAATTAGTTCCCAACCCAGCTCATCTTCTCGCCCACGTCCACGCCTTACTAACTCAACACACACCGCTCCACTGGTGCTCCCCTTCGTGCCACGTCCTACCATAGGACCGGTGCGCCATCCTGGCATGTGGATGGAGGCAGGCGGATATGCGTCAGCAGTAATGGAGTGCCATATACTGGACAACGTGACGAAGCGAATCACCTCTCTCAGAGCCCACCCTACTATCCTCACTGGCAGGGTTGTTCTTGCCAACTCTATGCTCCTATCCAAAGTCTGGTTCAGATCCCACGCCATCCCCTTCTCCCCAAGCTTCTTCAAATCCCTGTATGCTTTGCTGCAAGGATGGCTTTGGTCAGGCCACCCTTCACCAGTATGGCTAGAGGTCATGTTTGGCCCTCATCATTAAGGTGGCATGGGCCTGCTTGACTTCAAAGCCCATGCTGCCAAGATCCTGGGCACCTGGATCGCGGCTGTCACTGCTCCTACACTCCCATCCCAACACTGGTCCCGCGCGGCCCGCTCCAACTTCTCCCGAGTCTTGGGCCTCAACAATCCATCAAACCCCCACTCCCTGATGAGATACCTCGCATCACACACATCGGCAACAGGTCCTCACGGGACTAAAACCCACTACAAACGAATCCTACTCTCCATGCGAAGTGCAGAGTGGAGAATTTGTATTAATGGACATACAACCTGAAGAGGCCGCCCCTCTCCTCAGTTCACACAAGAGGTACAGGGACTACCCATCCATGATGGCGTGATCCCCATTCGAACCCATGTCCTATCCAGGGTGGACTACCCGGACATGATGGACATCCCTTATTCCACTGAGACCCAAAAGACTATCTGGAAATATGCACACCATCCTCTGTTGCAGCCTCAAGTCCGCTCCCATGTGTGGCGCTGCCTGAGGCGGGTGTATCGTACAGCTGAGCGCTCTAACACTTTACACTCATCCTGTGTCGTGTGTGGCCAGTATGGAACGCTGTTCCATCGCTTGGAGAAGTGCCCCACCTCTAAAGTGATATGGCGCGAAGTCCAACGTCTGCTAGGCCAGGATCAAACGCATCCCTTCAGTCTGTCAAGAGATATGTTTGCTTCATCAATGGCCTCCCCCTCCCACCCTCCCTCCATGCTCTGGTGGTTGCAATCGCCATGTGGACTATCCACACTATTGTCTTGGATGCCATCGCTGGTTCCATCCCCACCCTCCCAGAAGCTGTCCACAGATTCCGGTCTCATTTGGTGGACCACTTTCAAGCGTGGATGTTTGGATATCTCCCACCACGTCACCAACAGCTGGTCTCCTCCTTGTTCCCAGTCTGGTTCATCAAATCAGACCCCTTCCTCCACACGTGCTCAATAGTGGCTACGGCCCCTTCACACGTTCCCTCCCCCTCCCCATAAGTGGCGTTCCCGCTGGCAACAAGAGATAGCATCGCTTCTCTGGGGTGCCTCCCCTGTTACTAAGTTTATCTTTCCTGAATCATATTCGGAAGTGTCCGTCCCATGGTCAGCCTTCCCCACAATAAATTTAAATGATTAGGAAGAAGGCCCTGTTTAGTATCTAACTGTCCATTCACCCCAATTGCTAACTTCTCTCAATCTATTGTATCTTACTATCTATTGGATTATCAAAATATGATATTAGAAACCACTCAACTGACATATGAGCTAATATCATAATATGGATAGCACAAGTGTTACCAATATTGATCTCAATATTTCCTGGGATGATGAATCCTGACCTATCCCCAACTACTGATCTTGATGGTACTATCATTCCCTTATTACTGAATATACCTCCAAAATCATGTATGGAGTAAGCTAATTCACTTTCTAATACTAATTCATTTATGATACTTTAAATGGTACACTTCCATACTTAAAATGTTTTTTGCATCTTATTTATTTTAGTTGATAGCTCTTAGAAAACTAAAACTCTATTTAGGTCTAGTCCATTATATCAAGACAAAAGAGACTTTTGAACCTCAATAAAAGGTTTAGTCATCTTTCCACTTAGCATAACTTTCTGAGCAAAACTTATGGGAAAAAGAAAAACCAATTATAATCGCCCACCATAGTTTTTCTCCAATGACCTCATATTCCACGCTGGCTGCCCCAGTGTAGGGCAGTGGCAAAACTCTCCCCGCTGTTTTCCATCAGGCGGGAAAAAACGCTTGGACTGAATCACCCAGTCATACCAACCCCTGGGATGATTCATTTCTCCCAAGGATCTTGACACCCACCTCAATTATACTCAAGCGGTGCCTCGGTGCCCCCTGGTGCTCCCCCAAAGCAACATGCGTTTTGGCCTTAGGGTCAATTATGGGAAACGTTTCCCTTATCATGATCAAGCCATTATCAAAATGGCTCAGGAGGTGATGACTCCCGCTGTTTTATTGATCTCCGCCCCTATAAGTGGTATTTTGATCTTGGCTTCACCTGTGAAGCTGACGCCACCACTGTGGCAACTGTGACCCTGGTTTTCCATGGTATCCCTCTCCCTCACAATTTTTAACCAGCTCCCAGCAGATACTTATTTGATTGTTCAGTTCTCTAGTTTGCCCACCCATCTCCCCCCTTTAATGCTCCACCAGGAGCTGATGGATGGTTTGGCAGCCTATGGCTCCAACCCCATCTTATAATCTGTGGTCCCAAATGGGGCTACACGCCTCGCTGGACCTTGAGTGTATGCCCCAATCAGCCCTGAATTTAGTAAAATTGCCTAATCAATTCCCCCTTGCGCTGTCATTCCTTCTGCCCCTGACCAACCATTCTGGGTCCACATCGAGGGTGGGTGGATGATCTGTGTTGAATTTTGGTTCTCTTTAGAGGGCTGGTTCTTCTGCAGTGGGATGGAGTTTCATAAATTTTTTGTTTGAAGACAAGACTAGATGGTGACTATATTTTTGTTATAACTCCATAATAGTACTCTAAATTTGTATTTCCTGTCATTACTTGGACGATGGCACGCCGCCCTGATCTTACTGATCCCAAGTAATTTCTCAACTAATACAAAGTAAAGTATTAATCACAAAAAGTTTATAAGTTAAATTATAAACTAGTCGTAGTAGTTGAATGTTCTTTATTAGCATCAACTTGAAGGTAATTTATAAGGGTTCGATGTTCACCACAACTTACCCATGACGTCTCATTTTTAATGGCACTTGGCCAAAGAAACATGTAAAATGTTTGTAAGAACGTCTACAAATACTTCGACTCAGAGCATCATGATCAGCCTCAGGGTCAGTGTAAACATCATCAATATTCTCAAGATGGTGTTTCAGACGCGTCTGCAAATAGCTGAACTGATTCTTTTTCACATGCAATCAGCAGCACATACCAAGGCGATTTGTATCACTAATTAGTAGTTAATTTGATCAAAAACCTGACCAACATTAAAAACTAATCTTGACATAGACCAACAAAGCCCACGTACCCAAGTCATTAAGTCAAAACTTAATTTATGTCTGACCTAAATAACAAAGCCCTCAAGCCCGTGTCATCATAGTCAGATATTATTAAGTAAAATCGCTAGGCCACAAATCCCCAGTTTGGATATACTTAGGATATACCTGATCCATAATTGCTGATATCTGATATATGATCCATAATAAGTTTAAACATGCTAACATTATTATGTCCCTATTGAATATCTGACGATTAGGTCCAGTCAATAACTCAACAATCTGTCAGTCCTGTTTTGAGTTGAACCACTTGAACATAAGTGCCCATCCTTAGCTGTTTCCAACATCTCTGAATTTTCATTTGTTAGCTTCAAATCTGCCACCTACCTCATATTAGCTTTGGTTTAGGATATGATCCTACCTTCCCCTCCCCCAAAGCCTGTTGCTGCAGCTGTGCCCACGACCACCAATTAATCTCCTCCACGACCCAGTGCCACAAATGCTCCCTCCAATAAAGCACCAGCTTGGACCCCAGTTTGCTCCCATGCGTCCTCCAACAAAACAACCAAACCTCAGGCATATAATGATGCCCCAATTCAATTCAACAAAGGTTTCTTGGGTTCTATTGGCTTAAATTGATTGTCTGGTAAGATTATTGAAGACCCTACTATCCATCTCAGGCGGTTTGTGTATGCTGGCAATAACGCTAAGCTACCCCCCCATTTATTCGCCCCTCAGCAAAACGCCAAAACATTCCACAATGACCACCAGCTGGCTGCTGAAGCAACGGCTAATCCATATTATCATCCAATCTGCAAAGCTGCCGCCAAATCAGTGGCGATGCTCACAGGAGGAATCCCTTCTCCCATTATCCCCTCCACCGCCAATACATTATAAAAGAATATGTTGATCACATCTCACAAGGCCCCTAATGACGCCATCCAGAATGTGGCAGTGGTAGTGCGGAATCTCAAAACCAGGGTTACCTGCACCAATATCGCCACGTTTGTAAAGCTCCCCAATGCACTCATGAAAGCTTCAACAGCTTTTAATATTCTTATATTGTCTATCTTATGGTCAACCGCTGTTTTCCTGCCACCCCAATCATCATTAAATTTGCTCTGCATCCTAATGATGCCCCAACGCCCCTGCTCTCTGCCATAGACATGCCCTGCTTTGGGATGAAGATGATGCTAAGGATGAGCCCCCTGATCCCCTTACCCTTCTGCTATGCAGGGGTAAGCGGTTACCGCTGTCCCACCTGGTTAGTTGTGTTTGCATTTTGTGTGTCATCCGCTCATTTTGAGCAGTTCATTCGTTTTGTTTAGTGAGGATTTATTTGTTTGCTCTTTGAGTTTTAGTAATGTCCATCCCTCAGGTCGGTTTACCTCAGCTAAATAGATATAAAAATAAAAATAAAAGGTTAAGTGATTCTTATCAAATAAATCTAATGTTTCCTGACACTGCGTGCAATAGAGGGCCTAATAAAATAATGAGTTTTGCTACCAGCATAAATTCTGAGAGCCCAAGAATCTCCTCTTCCAGTCTTACCATAGATTTATCAGCTGTGCTTTATGAAGAAGTTTCTAATATGAGATGGATGCTAGAGGCTAACAAGGAGTCTGAACTGTTTAGAGACATAAATGGAGATTCTAATAACTTAGAAATAGACTACCTGGTAAGCCATCAGTGCCCCAGATAGAATTTCTTTCCATCAGACGTATTGATTTGTGACATTTTACAGAGTATAGAAATAAATACCAATATGCTTACTTGACAGTTCCGTTTTTAGAAGGCAGATAGAAGGCCATAGGGATTGATATGTACCTATTAGTGAATTAAGTATGGTTCCTACCTGTGACAAGAATTTTTTACCATTATTAGAAAAATGAATTTTTTGGTCTACTATCTAGATGAAGAATTGCTTAAGTAAGAATGACGCATTGGCTCTAACAGTGATGGAGACTACCAATGTGGCTTTGGCTCATTTTAAAAAGTGATCTATGATAAAGAGAATATATTGGTGCTCATAAATGCCAGTTATAAAGGGTCCAATCACGTCAAATTGACGTTGCAAAGGTTGAGTTTGGTCCAATGACTTAAAGTTTCAAAAATAAAAGTTACAGGACCTTGATTCACAAAAATAAGACAGGAATTGATAACATTATGGATGGAGCCAGTCATTCCTTACCAGAAACACAAATCCTTAAGCTACTGATAAGCCTTCTGTAGAGCGCTATGACACACAGTAGTATGCACTTCCAAGATGGTGAGGTCCTAGTTGATGGACTTAAGTCGGGTGTCCATGCCAACCCTACGCTTAATAAAAGAACCCCTTTTTTGATTTGGGTTTGTTTGAGTTATCCTTCTTAGTTGCTCTTGAACCTCGGAGGTCTCTCAGTCTCACATCCTGGTCACCCAATGTTGGATATCAGGATATTGGACATAATGGAAAGAATATTGATCACTTGACTCCCACAACTGAATCAGCACTTAAACACAAAAAGGGTTAAAGAATTTACATAAATAAATCATCTAGAAAAATCAATAGATGGTTTGAGTCAAATTGACTCTGGAAAATGCCATCAAATCAAATCAAGCCTAAAGACCCCAAGATGAAGTCCTGAATAATTGAAATGAAGGATCATCAGTAGGTCTGGCGACAGCTACTCAATGTGGCACTTAAGGCAGAAAATTAAGATGAGCCAAAGGGGTTAAGAATCAAGAATCTGCAAAATGAACAACCTAAGTGACCCTCAGTCTCATCTTACTTGGGTATTCAACTCACATTGTTACCCTATCGAAAATATTAAACAAAGGCATTGTACCTTCTGGAATGCATCGCCTGATAAAAATATTTCTTTCTGGATTCCCCCTACATTATTTTATTATTCCTTTTTTCCTTTTGGGGTCTATAATTTTGTTAATAAAAATTCCCTATTTTATCCTATAAAAAATGATGCCGTGAATTCTATATCACATTTTGGTACTTGACTTCAAAAAGTTCATTTTCAGATAATTACTATAGGACGGATACTCTAGCTAATGGGACATAAGTGGTGAATTAGCACCCTTTGTAATAAAAAATATACATATCATGTGACTTAGTCAGCTTCAATTATTGACTTTCAGGCTTTTTGGGCATAGCACCATCAAGCTTAAATAAGGAAGCCCTAAAGACTGGTGCTCACTACATGGGGCTCATCTGACACTTAACAATAATACAACTAATTGATTTCTCATGGAAGATAATCTGATTGATAGTGACACCCACTGGGTGAACAACAGAAATGGTGAAGAAAATGATTGAATGGGAAGTCCACCAATAGTCAAATTTGAAGAATCTTAAGAAACCTTATGGAGGTTTCCAAATATCGTTGTCTTACTTAATTTTCCAATGAGGAGTTTGAAAGTTACTTTGTATAGTCATTACCCCAGGAGAAAGAGCCAGCCACGAGAGTGCATCTGCCATGGACAGGGCTCTCATGTAACATATGAATCCAGTGCTCCTAGAGAGGCATGGACCAAGTGTGAGTCTATATCACTATATTTTGTTATTCGTACACCCACCACTTTGTCATATTGTGCATTTACTAGAAGTCCATAACGAGGAGCTCACCATCATAGCAATACCTAAGGGGACTTATGGATGGTCTAAGAGCAAATATAATTTAAAATCTAAATATAGGAGACTTCTGCCATTTATTTGAATTGAACCATCCCTACATAATTTTGCTCCATAATCATATGAGGACTATTTATTTTAGTGTTATCAAATATTTGGAGGAATCTAAAAAGCTTCTCCAAAGGGACATCTTAGAGTCAATTGAATATACCAAGCAATTTTTTATGTCTTTTCTGAAGAGCCTCAAAGACAAGATATCAAAGCTCATGGCGAAATGAAAGGCCAATCTTCTATTAGTTGTCAACAGGAGGAACAAAAGATCTCCATCCTTAAGGCTCAACTTGATCAATCACTGTGAAGAATTAATGTGTTGGAGACCACTAAACCTCTGAGACTTAATTAGTGTCACAAGATATCATTTCTTAAGTAGTACATTTCAAACAAGTCTTTATGATCCATTCAACTCAGGAGTCTACCTTTTCCATTAATATTAACTCAAAAAATTGGAGAGTTGCTTGGGAGGCAGATCCCTCAGTCAAGAGGACATTAACATTGTTTATTGTCGCCTCAACAAACCTTGAAGTTATGGAATACTATTACAGAAGAGTTAGAAACCACACTGACAAGACTCCTTTGAGCACTGAATACTAGAAAATGAAGAAGACTTTAATCAGCGCATTGTAATATTGGAAGATGAGAACAAGCTTTTGTGAATGTACATTTCATACACTCGCCCACAAACTCATGATCTGTACATCTGCATTAGAACTTGAATAATAATAAAAACTAATCATGAAAAAAAATCTTCTGGATGTTACGCCAAGACTTACCCTGGAGAAAATGGAGCAACCTCTCACCTTAATGGGACCAAATATATCAATTTGAATGTCAAGTTGAAAAGATTGATATAAGAACCGAAATTACCAAAGTTGAAGCTCCTGGATTACAATTCATTACAGGACTGGAGGCCACTACCTTTAAGCCTACGTTAAAATACAAGTTTACACCTGGCGAAAGGAGTATTTTGTCAATCCTCAATGTTAATAAAGCCTCGCTAGAGGTGTAACTGATCATCAAAAAGCTTAAGCATTTTTTATTGTGTTTAAGCTGTATTGAACAAAAGGTTATGATTCCTCATATGGACTACCTGCATACCTGGAGACAAGTGAAAAAGGCTCTCATTAAATAATTCAAGTCAAAGCAGAGCCTGAGTATATATTAAACAGGCCTTCATGAGAATTTCACTGCGCCAAAATGAAACCATTACTAAATTTGATGACCGCTTTTATATTGAGCCCCAAACACAGTTGACCTCAAAGATGCTAGCTTTGGATGATGCCGTAGCAGCCGTTGTTACTAGTTTACATAGTAGCCCTGACCTAGCCATGCACGTCACATCCATCAAACTAAGCTTCAATTCCCTTTTGGATATTGAAGAAGCCCTACTAGATGTAGTTGATATACACAAGCCAGAGACCTCAGAAAGGACTCCACAAAACCCAGAGTATACCGTGGAGGAAGCAAAACCTAAGAAGGAGAAGCCAATATACAACTACTGTAATAATAACAACCATACCGAGGATATGTGTTTTAAGGAGAACCCTGCCCTTGCTGAGCAGGAAAAAGGAAGCTGGCTTAGGGTCAAGTATCTCTAAAGCTAATTGACCCAAAGTACCTGAAAGCAAAACATTGCCAATTGCTCATCTTGCTCGCCTTGAGAATAAACCTGATACTGACTCTGAGGGGGGTCACTCGGATACAGGGTATTACATTTTTAGTTTCAATTGCTGAGCTCACCATTCCAGACTGTTTTCACCATAAGATATTGTTAATGCCCAGGTCCCTGAGAGCACTTACCTCAGTCATGTTAAATGGTGTTCTAAGATAATTTATAAAGCCATTGATGCGAAACACTACCTTTCCTGTTGATCTGACCCATCTCAATAATCCACAGACTCTTGGAGAACAAGAATAAGTATCCTGAGACTGCCCAAAAGCTTATTGTAACTTTCCACCTCAAGGAGGTGTTAGCCCTTTAACCAAAAAGAAGGAACCATTACCAAGATGGAAGTGGTAATTAAGAAGGTTTGTGTTAGGGATATCTTTGATACAAGACCACCCATTAATGTTGTTTCATCCTGACTAATCAAGAAGATTAATCTACTCTCAGACCTCAAATACACTCAAGAATATATCACTGCTGTCCCAAAGAACTACGAATTGTGATATGTGCATATTCACCTCTGTCAGCCTAGTTGGAAAGTTTGTTTTCTCGGCTCCCACAGTTGCCCTAGACTAGTAAATATGTATTACACATTGGGATGCAGTTTATGATCAAATATGAAGGAGTTATTAATCCTACAGAATGATACTTATCACTCCTCAACTAAGTTCACATGTACTTTACAATGAAGACTCCAGCAAGAAGAATTATCATGTCAGGTCCTGTACCCTGTTTCTGCCTTGCCTTTACAATATTTTTCTCTGGAAGAAATATAAAAATTCTCCCCTGATTCAGTGGATATAGCAAATGACATACCGTTTTATTCTACTTAGGAGGTAAAAATTAGACCAGTAGAACAAAGAGCGATTTCTACCAATATCAAATTGAGTATACCTCAGAACTGCTTGCTACATATCACTAGTGTAGACGGAGTCAGTAGATTAAACCAAGAATTTAACCAAGAGTCCTCAACTATCTTATCTGAGGCCTATTTGGCTACATATTGGAAACCTAATCAAACAAGATAACTTGGTCAAGAAACATCAAAAGATTGGGGAAGGTTAATTAGTTTGAATTGATGAATTCACCAAGGTACATTTTATTAGCACTCAACTTGATTTTAGCCTACTTGCCGACATCTAATTGTGCTATCCCCCAAGTGTAAATATTTGATAAGCTAAATCAGGAGGTCTTTGATAAAATGCATCGCTTACTTGAATACTAATAAGATGTTTTCTCCACTTCAGATGTCGACTATGTTCACATGAAAGTCTGGACTCATAATATTAACGTAGGAGATTTAACCCTTATTCAATAAAAATCATAAAGGAAGTCAAAGGTAAAGAAGTATTACATGGGTATCTAACTCAAGCAAACATTGGATATAGGCTTACTTTTGCCCTCACAGAGTCCATGGTCGTCCTCACTGTTACTTAAAAAGAAGAAGACCGGTGGTCACAGAATAATGATGGATTACTGAAAGCTAAATTTCTAACCAAGAAAGACAGGTATTTCATTCCCCAATTTGATGATGTTCTGGCCTGACTATCCAGATCCAATTTATTCTCTACAATTGACCTCACCAGTGTCTATTGGAAGATGGATCTGTCACCAGAAGACCAATGAAGATGCGCGTTGATATGCATGGAAAGATTATTTTAACCTACCCGTCTCCCTCAGGGATTATGCAATTTTCCCGCTCATGTCAACAGGCGTTGGATCACATCATGCAAGATCTCAAATTATGCTATGTGGTTAAATACCTAGATGACAATAGTGTTCTTGTAAACCTTTAGCGATGATCTGGACCACATTAAGCCAGTCTTTCAAAGACTAAGAGATAATCCATCAAACTAAAGCCTTCAAAGTGTACCTTCTTTCCAACAGAAATTGGAATTTTTAGAAAACGCCATATTGTGGGAAGGAATTCTACCCTTGTACAATAAGGTTAAAGCTAAATCTAAGATGCCTGAGCTGATAAGCCTTTGCTTATGCAGGTATTCTTAGTAATGATGTGCTATTACCATCAATTTATTATAATTTCGCTCAATTTGCTGAACTTTTGTTTGTCTGCTTGCCAAATACCTTTTGTGCGGGGATTAGATCAAAGAACTGCATACAAGACCATGAAGGATTTTTTAAAGAAAAGAATAATTTTATTATATCTGGACTATGGGAAGCCATTTATCCTAATTAATGTCACCTCTGACTTAGCTTTAGGGGACATTCTCTCACAACTGGATGAGGAATGCGTTGACCATACAAGATCCTATTACAACATAACACTTTCAAAAGTTGAGCGAAATTACAGTATCATGCCGACGTGCATTTAGCTGTTCTCCTTGCAGTAAAAAAATTTCCAGCACTTCACGTAAAGTATGTATTTTAACAATTTTTACTGACCACACTTCTTAAAAGTGGCTGCAAAACATGATAGCTGGCAGGAATACTAGCCTAATGGGCTTTAAAAATTCAGCACTATGACATAAACATTTTCCACTGAGCTAGAATAAAGCACATAGTTTGAATGGACTGACCAGATTGCCCTACTACATTTAGATATTAGTGAGGCTGAACGGTTACATAACCTACTCAGGGTGCCAGACTCTTGGAAGGATGTAGATGAACTAGTTCAAAAGATGTTGAATTGACACTCTTGAAATACAAAGGTTATTAACAAATTATTATAATAGAAGGTTAGAACTGACCGGCTACCATAATTGCTGTTTTAATTGGGTTTAACCAACCATCTGGATACAATATTTTTATATGTATTTCAAAATTGTACCTATAAACAAATTACAGATTCAATCGGTATAATAGTAACTATCCTAGCATCCCCAGCTTATATATGTAGTGGCCTAAAAGTATTAATTTACTTTTACTTAAATCCCAAAAGCCCTGCTGGCGCATCTCTCATACCTTAAGTTTAGTGGCTTCTGACACTTTAGCCTCAATTTCAATATCCCCTCCTATTTTATCTTAGCGTACTATTCTATGCTTCCCTGTGCCAGCGTAAAAATAACAGTAATAATGTCCTATATTTATAATGGCGATTAACCTGTAATTTGACTGCATCTGACATATCACTTTTTTATATGAAATTCTTCACCCTTAATTATTAAATTTCTGACTCAATTTAGATGTTATAACTTTATCCTGCCATTCAGAGGTGCTGCTTAGTAACCACAAAAAGAACCAATGAGATCTCTGGTAGAGATTGCATATTTGAAGAGGATTGTCAATGGGAAGGTGATCTGTTTATGGAGAATATGCGATAGTAATTTAAAAAAAATACCATTAACGATCTCTGGACCAATGGCAATAGCCAATATACAGTGTGCTCCCATGTTTTGTTCAAGTTAAAACCCTATTTTTAATAATTATCTTTCTATTAGTTTTTGGTCAAGGTTACTGTCCTCATTCATTACTTTGTACTTTGTGTGTGTTTACCCTGTGCACTGGAAATACAACGCCGCTGCACCAATTTTCACATGGGGTGCTTACTACAGGGGTCTTCACCTTGTCCTCCTAAATCATTTAATATAAATTCTGAAACCCTTGTTGCCAACTCCTTTATCTTGGAGATAGTGCAACCCTATGATGAAGAGGTGGCTGTCCACGAGACCCTGCCAATTTTTTGCTGCTGAGATTCATCAGGTACAATCAAATGTTAAAATTCACATTGGTCCATTATCCAATATCATACTAGTTCACCTTTAACAATTAAAAGATTTAGTAAGAATATAGATGAATCTGTTCTCTCTGTCACCAATTTGTATCAGGAACTTGACTCCTTCCGTAAGAATCTTAAAACTCAGGTAAAACTGCAAGGTCTCTAGTGAGTGAAAATACGCCCTGAAAGTGTACTTTCAGACCACTAACCAAACGATGGTTGATATATAAATCATGTTGCATGCAGAATGCCACTGTTTTCTTTAAATGTTGAAAAAAATTTAAGCTGGCAATTCAGCAAGATATTCAACAGTGCATACAGGAATATGTTGCTCTGGAAACCCTTTCAACGAAGCAGGATATTGCTCATTCCATCTTAATCATTGGTGCTCCTGGGCACTCAGATAGTACAGCAGATCATTGACATGTCACTTCCCCTTGTAGTAGTAACTTGGGAAGTCAGAAAGGGTCACTGCAGGCCCCTCAGCCCTGAAACCAGGAAAATCAATCTTTTTTGGTCAACTTATTAATTTACCAAAGTTTGACATTAAGGTAATTGTGCACGATTTCAAGGATTATTTAAAAAAATTATGGCCAGAGCACCCAAGATTACTTTTTTGTCAGCATGAATTAACTAGTTAGACTCCAAAAGTCAGTAGTTAGTTATGCTAAAATTAAAGAAGTCTGGCGTATCCTACTTTAATGCCAAGGACATTTTTATCAAGGAGTTAAACAGAGTTGAGAGAATGACCATTCAGAAGATGTAATTCTTGAATATTTCATTTAAAAGAGACAAACCCATTCAAAAGTTTGCTGAATGTTTTTTTGGAAATTCAGATGCTATCTAGGGCTAAAGTTATAAATGACTTTAATGCCCAGATTGTCCTCTGCCATGCTTGCAAGAACTACATGTAATTGTATAGGGTTCTGATATCATTACTGAATTAAGATAATGATATAACACATACGGTGAATTATCCCCATTGATGCGCCATCACTTTTGAGGTGTTGAACCAAATTACAGAGGAGCCCCGCGACCCACAACCCTTGCCCTTCTCCCCCAAGCAAGGATTATCTCGGCACTCTAGCCCTTGTTTTGATTGGTCTGATCTTACTCAGATCATTTTTTATTATTGTAAGGACTTGTTCATTGTTGGGAATTTTTCATTCTCATTAATAGGTGCCGCCATTAGTGAGCCACGCCAAACAGTATATAGACTGCTGCCTTTGTTTTTCACCTTCATTGGCCCACCTTTCACTACAGGTCCACAGGCAACTCTGAATCCAGATATAGCCCAACTTCAACTTAGAAGATTAACCTCTTGGTGTGCACAGGTGGTTCTCTTCTCCCTTCCTGGGCAGCCTGACCCCTTGCTTCTCCACCCTCATGGTTAATCCCCACTTGTCCATCGCTGGCTCCACTAACTGGGCAAATCCCTGTGGGGTATTCTGTAGATTAGGTTGGAAGTTGATAGCGATGACCACTCCTAGGTGCATTAACTCAGCACCTAACATTGGGGACCTTTTAACCCAATCTTAAATGTCAATTTTCACTACAACAACTAAAACACAGATAAAAGCAGGTAAAGGAAGGTATTTTATTAGAATAAAAAGCCAACCTTAAATAGGGTGGCCAAAATATGAATATTTTGATCATACTGGTGTATAATTAATATGAGGAATATAAAGGGGAATAGAGGTGTGGAGGTTATGAACTACTTGAGGCTGCATCAGTGGCGGTTGGTTTACAAAAGGCTATATCATATGGCTTTTATCAGCTTAGGGATAATTTATTGAATACATTCATTAGATATAGTTTATATATCACATGTGAGGCGTCCTCTTGATGTGAATCAATAGAACCTTAAATGGATTTGCTTCACTCCTGATCACCTCATATTGTGGTCTTAAATTGACAATCTTTAACTTGTTATTTTTAAAGCTTTTCTGGTTTCATAAATTCAGTAATGATATTATTCTTGAAAAGGTAATCCCATTGGTAAATTCATCATGTAATAAGTTTGTATCAATAATTACATCCACTTGCCATTAGATTGGCATATCAAATAAAATAAAATATAAAATAACATTAAACTAATTATAATTGATTCTGCTTTCCAGACAACCTCTCACCTTGTAACCATAAATCCTAGGTAAGCAAGATCAAATCATTGACAGAACTCTGAGGTTAATGCTGAGCTTAATCCTTAGCCAAGGCTAAAATCAACTAGGAATGAAATTCTAACAGTCATTACGCCAATCATTGTCCAAAATTTATGTTTTAAACCCAGGCTCAAGTAGTGAACTCAACGCATAAAAAGTACTTGAGAAAAGACAAAGTGAAGTAAAATAAAAAATTTTCTAACTCTGCATCATCCTATAAAAATCATAATTATGAAAAACCTCTGACTTCACCTTCTGTCCAGCGGAAGGCCACAAGTAACGTGTCACTTTAAGTGGCTAAGTGAGTAATTTTTGATGATTCAGTAATTGAGACTAGTCGCTCCTGCAAGGAATGAAAAAGCAAGTTGGCTCTGGAAAAAGTATCAAAACCTTATGTTCAACAGATTGAGAAACAAGAGGTTTTAGTTGCCTCTGGCGATATCCCCAAATTGCATGGGGTCTAGTGGTGATACCTATTGAAGTTTTATTAGCATATATCCCTCAATTAGGTGAAGAGATTCAGCATTGTTTAAATCAAGTGACCACCTTGGAGGTCCACACAACTAACGCTTCTGACACTTAATTTTCTAAAGGCACTACATCGATATTAAATTAAATATGCTCAAGGTCAGAACTATTGTAGATAGTGGGGCACCGGTTAATATTGTGTCTACCAGTTTGGTTAAGAGACTGGGCATCGCGCCAGACTTAAATCGTTATTCAGTATATGTTATGGTTGACCCCATACCACTATGTCAGAAAGAGCCTAAAGTGCTTTACCACTGTGATTTGGCCCCTTAGTATTATCTTATATTGCTATCGTTTTTCCAAATCAGACGTATGACTTCCTCCTTGGAACCTCATTTATGAGAATCTATGGAGTCTGTTGAAGTTTTTGGCCTACTTTGGATGGCTGGTTCTTCTTCTGTGGTAAGTTGGAGTTCAAGCGTCTATTGTATGGTGACAATAGACTAGACAGTGACAATAGTTAAGATATTAACTCCTTGAAAATAACACTTTGAAGCCATATGTTTCTGTTGTTACTTGGACAATGGCTCGCTGCCCTAATTCTTCTGATCTCAAGTAAAGCCTCAACTTAATACAACATAAAAGTATTAAATACAAAAAAGCTTGTATATTAAAATATGTACCTGTGATAAAAATCAATTGAACTTTATTAGTATCAATTTAAAGATAATTTAAAGGGTTTGATGTTTGCCACATATTACCCATGATGCCTCATTTTCAATGGCACTTGGCCAGAGAAAAAAAGTATAAGTTTGTCTGAGGTTCTACAGTCCTTTTGACTTGAGGGGCATTTTGTATGGCCTCAGGGTCAGTGTCAAGATTGTAATATCTCAAGACAGCGTTTCTGACGCATCTGAAAATGGTTGAACGGATGCTTCTCTCAATCAATTGGCAGCACATACCAAGGCGATTAATACCACTAAATAGTAATTAATTTGATTGAAAACTTGATCAACATCAAAAGCTAATTTTGACATAGACCAATAAACCCACGTGTCCAAGTCATTAAGTTGCCTACTAATATTAAGTCCAACTTAACAAACAAAGACACTAGGCCCAAGTCATCATAATCAAATATTATTAAGTGGAATCACTAGGCTGCGGATCCCAAGGTTTGCATAAGTGTAGGATATTCCTGATCCATAATAACTGATATCTTCAATATGATCCATAATAAATTAAGCATATTAACATTATTATGTCCCTATCAGATATCAAATGATTAGGTCCAGTTAACTAGTCAACACTTCCCCCGCATTGACTGATAAAAGTGGTGGTACCCTTCTTTTTGTCACAATGTCTAACTTTTTGCAATCATCAATATATGAACAATAGATTGATAGCCTCTCAGTCTTGGACAGACGAGTCTTCTTAAGACTGAGTAAGTCCTTACAGCATGCTATGGTCAACTTGGGCGTGCTGCCTTCAATTTATCAGTCTGGATCGACCAGCTATGCTTCCACGGTCCTAAGAGTTTGGCTTCACATCCTGCTACAACTTTAGCAATCATCGATGAAACTGAACAGGCCCCCTTGGCTTCAAGTACTGTCCAAAGAACATCCCAATGGGTCAAGCGGGATCCTTCTTTGACTCTCTCCTTAACTCTTTGGGCTTCTGATGCTGGTCAGTCCCAAGGAACCCTCATCCAGCATCAAATCGCTCTGGATGGGGATCTCCTTCCTGACTTCTTGTTTTCCCTTTTTCAAGTCTTCCCTTCAACAATCTAATTTCCTCCTTACATGTGGGCAGTGTTGCTTCGTTGGGTTTTGAGCTTGATTCAATGTCAGAATTCATAAATGACTACTCGTTATCTGCGCTTGCTAACAAGTTTCTGAAGTTGCCACATTAGATATTTTTGAGGCCAATCAGGCTCTTATTTTTGTTAACTCAGTTTCTAAGCCTTAAGCATACCCACTTTTGTAAATACCAATTTACATTTCTCATTGGTTCTCAAGATCCAGGTTTCAAAATATTGGTGCATCCTGGTGCTATACTAAGCCCTTTGCAAAAGCCTGGCAAAAGGGCTTCTCAAAAAATATATCCCAAAGATGGCTCTTCTGGGCGCGTGCGTTTGCTGCCCTCCTTCCTTGCTTCCCACCAAAACTATGCCCAACATGTGCAGTATTTTAGACAAGGCCCATTCACAGATGTTTCGCATAAAAGTTTTCCTCCCCCAGTTAACCCTGTCTTAGAAGCCTTCTTTCCAACTGTATCTTTTTTGCAGCATTTACTCCTGAGTCAAACCTTTCTTACCTGTTCTGAAGTCCTTTACTATAGTATTTCCCTTTAGTTTGATGGCCTTTACTAAGCTGACTAGGCCAGCATGCCTGGTGCCAAGCCTTACTGGGTTTAACGCATCTCCAACAGGGTCTGGATAGTTGAGACTTGTATGAGATTTGCATTTCTCTGATTCCACTACAGGCTTCCCCAGTTTGATCTCACTCTCCCCCCCTCCAAAGAAGGGTTATCTAGTTCCAGTGACGATGAGGCATCAAATCTATCAATTAAATCTTTATGTTTTTTAATTATTGTTTTCCTTTTTTATTTTTATTACTCTTTATTATTATTATATTTTTTATATATTAATTTACCTTTTTTAATTTTATTTTCTTTCTTTTTCTTCTTCTTTTTTTAGTATTATTATTATTCTTTATAATATAGATTAAGGAACTTAGCTGATACTTAATTCACAACCCAGCCGCCTTGATCCTTAATGGTATATACATCTTCAGAAAATTTCTCCGGTATAACAATATGACCTATCCAAAGTGAAGCCAGATTATGTACATGGCCTGTTCTATGAGTGTCACAATATACTACTAAGTCTCCTTCATTGAGTTTAGTCACCGTAGCTCATTTTTGTCATCATAGCTCTTCTGAATAGTTTTTTGACTAATCACAATTGATAGGTTTCTGATTGCAACTTAATTAAGGTCTTCGCTAGTTGCTCAACATAATTATTTGGGTTAATTTCTTTGGCTGAACTGATTACTGAATATACTAATAGAGGCAGAGCGGGCTTTCTACCATACAGAAGTTGAAACGGAGAGTGGCCCATACTACTGTGGTGTCCAATAATGTATGCAAATACAGTAGCACTAATGGAAGTAGCCCATTGTAAAGGCGCCGCGACTGCATTTTTTGCACAATGTGCCAACTAGAGTGCCATTCATTCATTCTGCCATACCATTAGTCTCAGGATTTTACGGTGTTGAAAACATTCCCTTGATGGAAAACAACTCATTTAACCGTTGCACCATCTGGGCAGTAAAATTTGTGCCATTATCCATTAAGATCTTCTGGGGCCATCCATGCTTATAAATAGTATTATCCATAATGAACTTAGCAGTAGTTAGAGCCCTGACGACTCTAATTGCTTTTGCTTCCACTCATTTTATCAGATGGTCAAAGGAACAAGAATGTATTTGTTGCCTAGGCTACTCGCAGGCAAAGGGCCAACTAAATCAATCAACATGGTATGCCAGGCCCAGTTGGGTTTAATCAAAAATGATATTTCACATCTGGCTTCATAGGCTTTGCAATTTTCATGAATGACATTTATCAAGTACGTCTTGTATATTAAATTGCATGGAATTTAATAGTAACAATATCAAATTAATTCTAGCGTTTTGTTCAATCCTTTGTGCCTGACGGCCTTGTGAGCTTGTGTAATAATTTCCATCTAATCTGAAGGGTTTGAGATTATTCAACGCTGCCTGTCAGGCTTAAGCTTTTATAAAACTTGATCATGATATTTGGTGTCATATAATGCTTTTTGGTCGCCTTTTGTACTTAAGGTGGCTTGTCCCCATAAATTCAAGTAATCATTTTTTCATGATGTTCATCAGCTAAACTGCTCAGAATAGCTACAATAGGAAGTCGCAATAGTCCATCTGTATTTTGATGGGCCACTCCAGCTCTATGAATAATTTCATAGCCATATGTCTGTATTTTAAAGCCCAGCGGGATAATTGTCCCTCAGACTCCTTGAGATTGTGGAGCCATCATAATGAGTTGTGATCCAATACTACTTGAAGCTTGGTGCCATGAATATACACCCAAAATTGGTTAAAAGCGTAGATGAAAGCAAAAAACTCTTGCTCAGTCACCATATAATTACGCTCATGCTTTTATAGCATCCTGATGCAATAAGCGACCAGATGCTCCTCACCATCATCCCTAATCTGGGATAATACATCCTAATCACAGTCAACAAGACGTAGTTTTGTATGATAAAAGGCCTGCTGAAATCTGGATATCAGAGGACAGGCGCCATGCTCACCTTAGTTTCAAAGCCTCAAAAGCTTGTTAGCATTTACTGCAAAGCAAAAACAAACTTCTCCTTGTAGTAAATGGAATAAGTGCTCAGTAATACTCACAAACCCTTCTACAAATTTTTGATAGTATCCTACTATGCCTAAGAATACTTGAACATCCCTCATAATTGTCGGAGGTTACATTTATTAATTGCCTCCATCTTTTTGAGGTTAAAGCCGCATGCCTCTGAAATCAATGATGAACCCAAGGTATTACAATTGCTCTTTAAAGAATTGATATTTTCTAGGTTTTATCTTCAGATACGCCTTCAACAGTCATTCAAACACTTGTTCAAGGTGCTTCAAATGTTCAGAAAATGTTTGCAAAAAGACATTGATATTATCCAGGTAAACCAGTACGCAGGATAATTTAAGGTCCCCCAAAATTGTGTCCATCGCTCATTGAAAAGTTGCTAGCGCATTGCACAGCCCCTGTGGCATGCGCGTCAGTTGAAACAGTCCTTGAGTAGCAATCATTGCGCACTTCTCCTGCTCCTTTTGAGGCAGTTCAATTTGCCAATATCCTGAGATAAGGTCCATTGAGGTAAAATACTTCGCCTCTCCCAGATGGTCCAGAGCATTGTTAATTTTGGACAATGGATATGAATCTTTTTTTGTAATGGCATTGAGGTGTCAATAATCAATTACAACTTAATTGATGCCATCATTTTCTATAATTAAAACTGGGCTGACCCACGGGCTTTTAGAGGGCACAATCATAAAACTTTCTAGAAATTCGTCTAGCTCTTCTCCAACTATTTTGTCGCTAGTTCTGAGGCGCCAGATTGGCCTCATTATAATCAGCACATGGTCCCCGGTGTCAATAAAATGCTGTACTCCTTTTGCACAACCTAAATCTTGGTCATCTTGGGCTAAAATTTTGGAGTATCGTTCAAACAACTTTACTACTTCATCCTTCTGTTTTTCTGATAATCCAGTAAACAATTTTTAAGGATTTATGGTATGTGCCTCAAGGCTTTTGGTCAGTAAACCAAACTCGGATAAATCACCAAATTTACAGCTGTTTTTTCTTGTCCCTCGGAAACAGATGCACAAATGTGACTTCTTGATATTTCTTGACCTTAATACTTTGGCTGGTCAATGATGATAATAATACATCACTTTCCTCGTGCCCTGGTATAAGAATTCCAGGTGCTACACTAGGTTCCATCTAAGAATGATTCAAGGGGATATAACCTCCCCGTATAGTCCTTCTGGAATATATCCAGTGTGGTCCCAGTCCTCATAACCAGTTGATGGCCTGGAGCTATTGTCGCATCCTTATTCACCCATAGAGGTATTCCTCAATTTTCATTTATAGTGGTTGGTATGGTATGACTTAAAATTCCCCACTGAATACATCCTGCTGGTATTATCCCATCAGCATTAGATATATTGATAAAGTTTTCTCAATGGCTAGTGGGATTCATATTATCACAAGAGTAATAAAGTGAAAGTTATTGGCCCAATATCAAGATGTTTTTTAAAAATCAAATAAATTTCCATAGGTCCTTAAAAAACTAGTTTCAAAAATATGTCATAATTAGCGTTAGGAAGCACTATTGCAGGTGTGGTACTACCAAAGCTCCAAATCACAATGTTAAGGCGCTGTAAGCTTCTCCACTCCTAGTGCTGTTGAGGCCTGCGGTCCCATATTCCTGATAGTGGTCAATGTCCAGAGCAATTTTCAATTTCTTTAACAACTTCATAGAGACAATGTTTACAGGTGCTCCGCTATCAACAATAGCTACAACTTTGATCTTGTTGACCAGAATGTCCACGTAAGTTCACTCAGAGTAGTAGTAATCAATGGAATTTACTAAGTGAATATGGAAAGAATCTAAAGAATTAAGAGTGTGCTTCAGAGTATTTCCAATACCGAGACATTCATTTATTAATATGTCAATTGGCATAGCTATATTCACCCTTTTAATGGGTTTCTGCTGCATTGCTCGGCCCTTCAGCTGATATTTTCAAGTATTTGTTGCACATATGGTTTATCAACTACTTCAGAGGCTTCAGATATGACAACCTTACCCTGAGAGTGAGTTACCGCATGTACGTTCATAGTATCTTCATTCAATACTAAAATAGAATTCATTTTGTTTTTAAACAAGGCCCTGTGGCCTGTGTATTCTTGTCAATCATGTGTAACCGGTGTTTCCAGCACAATAGAGCGTCCCACATTTATTGTGCTTGTTCTTTTCCCTCCTTTTGCGCATTATTGGGAAGGACTAATTTGACATTACGCTGATGGCATTGGGAAGCAAAGTGTCCTTTACAATTGCAGCTATAGCAAGTAATTTCCTTTATTGGACGTGGGCCCTTGTATTTGAAGTTTGCTCAGTTTTCACAGGTGGATCACTGTCAGTATTTTTACTATTTTTGATGGATTTCCCAGCAGAGGCATCAGGTCCTGATCTGTACCCAGTATCAGGAGGGGCACGGACCTTTTGTGAACACCTGCGCAAATGATCAACCACTTTGTATGTTGCAAGGTTTTGCACAAAACCAGGCAATAAAGTGTTTGACAAACTTTTTTGGTATTGTTGTACTCCATGTTGTAGTGCAATCTTAGCGTCAAAATTGACCATAGCCCTTGCGCCTAGGAGAACTTTAGCTTCACGATAGAATTGATTTACAAATTTGTCAATCACTTCATCATCCTTAAACAAATGTTCATAAACTTGGATTTTTTAGGTGACATTCGTTCTAAACCTCCAAATTCTCAAAGCACAACCTCTTTGACTTTGGCATATGTTGGGTTTTCATCATGTGAGGCATAATTAATTCAATGCTCCACTCACCCAGCAGTTGATCAAAGTGACCGCTTTGTTATGGTCACTGTCTCCAAACATGGCCATCTAAAAGCGTTTGACAAATGTGGTTACACTTCCATTCTTGTCAAAAGCAGGCAGGTTCGCTGGTTTGTAATTATTGTTTTCCCATCCATGGTATCACAAGTACTTCTTTGTTGACTTGAGCCTGGCGTACTAGTGCGCTGGGGCATTGTATAATGGTTTGAGGTGTTGGGGTTAGCCAAAGCAACCATATTGCTATGCATTTGTTTACGTGGCCCAGCGTCCGTTTCTTTAGCTACTTCTAAAGCTTCATCCTCATAATATTTGTAATAGTTTCCAGTCAAGTGATTTGTGGCACACAGGCAATGCCCGTCGTTCAAAGCTCAGATTTGATTGTTGAATTTATTTTCCCAATTGACACGCCTTCAATTTTTAACTTTAACTTTTAATTTCCTCATTTAAGCTAGTAGTTTGTAGTTGCAAGATGGAAATCACTTGGTCCTTTTCCCTAATTGCATTCTTGAAATGGTTTAATTCTTCATGAAAATATTGTTTGACTCATTAACAGAGGTAAGATCCTCATCAAGATTATTGATCTATCAATTAAGACGAACAATAGAGTCTTGAATTTTTTCATTCTCTGCCCATTGGCCTTCGAATAGTGTGTGACAGTAGTCAAATTTTTGGTGTATTCATCCTTCATCTGCAAAAATTGGGCGCTCAGTCATTGATACTGGTCATGAAATTCGTTTTTATGGTTTAATTGCGCCTCTTGGTCTACATGATTAAGCCTCATGAACTCTGAAGCATTAATGGAAGTCTGAGTGATATTGCTAACCCAAGATTTGGTAACTCCTCTTTCCTCCAAGAAGTTGTCAAAGGTGGGGTGCAATCTGTTGTTTAGCTCTTGTGCTAACTCTCCTACCCAATCATTAGCCCAAGTGACTAGATTATAATTCGCTAAAAAACTAGAACGGACCTCAGCAAAGTTGGCTTCTAATCGCTCATTTAAGAATTGGCCACCTGGATGGAGTTGCATGAGAAGTTTACCAACTTTATAATGGCTGCGTGATGGCAAGAAATTGTCATCTGAGAATTTCTGGAGGTGGGGTGTATAAATTTAGTTAAATATTGGGCGATATTCTCTATCCCATTTAAATTGTTTTGGATTTGACTACATCAATTAATGTTGAGCTAGATATCTCATCCACAATACATCTTACTGTCATTGGCAATAAAAAGGATTGCTACTATTGTCCATGGGTCCTTGTCCCATTTGATACTCTCTTAACAACTGACTTTCAAGACGTTCCAGCTCTTCAGGTGAAATGGGCTCATTGGGGTAGCCAATAATGGAAAAAATTTTCCAATTAATCTGGGACAAAGTCATTTCAATATTCCCATTGGGACCAGTAATGGTTCTGAATAATTGATTGGGATTGCACCCTGATTGTCATGTTCACCATCTGCTCCTAGCCATGAGCGCCACTTGTTGAATTTTGGCCTACTTCAGATTGCTGGTTTTTCTTCTGTAGTAAGGTGGAATTTGAGCGTCTAAGTATGGTGACAATAAAGAGAAGGTGACAATAGTTTAGATATTAAATCCTTGAAAAATATCATTCTGAAGCCTTATTCTATTGTCATTAATTGGACAATGGCTCGCTGCCCTGATTCTTCTGATCCCAAGTAAAGCCTCAACTTAATACAACATAAAAGTATTAAATACAAAAGAGCTTGTATATTAAACTATGTACTTGTGATAAAAATCAATTGTAATTTATTAGTATCAACTGAAGGATAATTTATAGGGTTTGATGTTTGCCACATCTTACCCATGATGCCACATTTTCAATGGAACTTGGCCAGAGAAAAAAGTTATAGTTTGTCTGAGGGTCTACAGTACTTTTTGAATTGGGGGCATCTCTCATGGCCTCAGGGTCAGTATCAATCTCATAATATCTTAAGACAGCATTTCTGACGCATCTGCAAATAGCTGAACGGATGCTTCTCTCAAGCAATTGGCAGCACATACCTAGGCGATTTATACCACTAATTAGTAATTAATTCAAATTAAAATCTCAATTGTCATTAAAAGCTAATTTTGACATAGACCAACAAAGTTCACGTGCCCAAGTCTTCAAGTCAACTATTATTATTAAGTTTAACTTAACCAACAAAGCCACTAGGCCCATGTCATCATAGTCAAATATTATCAAGTGGGATCACTAGGCTGTGGATCCCAAGCTTTGCATAAGCGTAGGATATTTTTGATCCATAATCATTAATATCATTTATATGATCCATAATAAATTAAGCATGTTATTATTATGTCCCTATCATTTATCCAACGATTAGGTCCAGTCAACTACTCAACAGTCAAAGCTGATTTTTAAATAAAACACACTAGAGATAAGGGGGCAAATACTTTCGCTAATTTACTACCAGGAAGGGTGAGGCCTCTACGCCTAAAAGTCAGGGAGTTGTTAATCATGTTTTGAGGATGTCATAGTGTAAAACGTCAATCAGTGACTGCATGGCCGTACCCATTTGTTACTTAACCAGATTATGAAATATAAGGGTATTCCACTATGCACTAATCATAGCCTGACCATTTTGGTGGGTTCAACAAGTCATTGTAAAGACTTAAATTGGTTTTAAAATTCACTCAAAATTCTATGGCGAAATTTTCACGCTGTTTTGTCATACTAATTGGATTTTTATCACCACGCTAGGCATTATTTTTCCTGACCATGGTAAAATTCAAGTACTGGTAGCTAATTAATACGCATACCCTGTTTAGATCCATTGACATTGACTGGTTGCGTTTGTACACCTGCTACCAGTTGAATAAGATCAGAACGCTTATAAGTTTGGTCAATTTGATTAATTAGGGCTTAATGAAAGTACTGAGCAATATAATTTTCTCATTAATAACTTGGGAAAGCCTCTATGGGTTAACTGAGAAAGAGAGAACCAATAACTAACTTTTTAAAAAAATATAGTATTATTTCTGCAATAGATGACTGTGATTTGGTTGTGCACAAGATGTGCTACACTGCATGAACTGGTAATCATCTGTTGATACACATCCTTCCAATTAGGCGTCTCAATGCAACATACGAAAACTTTAATGCTGGAATTAATCAGCTTGTGCATTATGGAATATCTTTGCCCTCTAAGAGTCCTGTGTCCTCCCCTGTGTTGCTTGTCAATAAAAAGGACAGTTTTAACCGTGTGATAATAGACTATCAGAAGCTTAATAGTATTAACAAATATAACTTTTATCCTTTACCACAGATTGATGATGCGCTAGACTGCTTGGACAGAGCGCAATTTTTTCTGCTATTGATCTAATTTCAGATTATTGGCAGATATAGCTGAAAAAGCAGGATCATGAAAATGCGTCATTATTACAGTTCAGGTCCTCTACAAGCCTATGAAAAAGCCTCAGGGGCTGTGCAATTCCCACACAACCTTTCAGCGGTTTAAGGATATCATGCTGCAATTTAAAAATTTCCTGCGTCCTAGTTTATTTAGATGATTTCAACGTTTTTCAAAACGTTTACAGATCATCTGTAAAACCTTGAGGAAGTTTTCCGCCACTGAATAAGGTTAATCCTAAGATCAAGCCATGTAAGTGTAATGTTTTCCGCGGTTGGCTGAAATATTTGGGTTTCATCCTTGATAAACACAGCTTGCGGCCCCAGATGGCAAAGTTTGAACCAATTGGATGCATGGCATGACTGAGTATCAGGTGCATCATTCAAGTTTTCCTTGGAATGATCAGCTACTTCCGCTGGTTTGTAAAAAATTTTCAGCAAAATAGATGAGACAGTATTTCACCTCCTCAATAATGGAGTACCTTTTAAGTGGACTGGGAACAGTCAGATAGCTTTTAATAAACTCTGGCTTTTTCTTTATCCACACACCGCAGTTGTGTACCCTAATTTTGATTAACTATTTATTTGTCATACAGACGATTCTCTCACTGCCGTTAGGGATAATGTTATCTAATTATTTTCTGACAGATTTGAACACTTAGTTTCTTTTTGTAGTCGGACATTAGATGTTCCTTAATGAAACTATACAGTAACTGAGAAGGAGATCCTGGATGTTATCTATGCTTGTAAAAATTCTGGGTTTACATCAATGAGTGCATTTCACTGTAGTAATTGATCACTCCTCTCCTCTAGTAATTACAGAATCTGAAAAAACCGAAAGGGTGACTGTCTTATTGGACTTTATAATTGCTGTCTTATGACTTTAAAAGTCAGCATTGACCCAGCGTCAAGCATCAAAAGCTGACAGTTTATACAAATTACCCATGGTGGCCTTAGTGGCTGATGTGGCCAATGAATTATTTGACAAAATGCTAAACCAAAACTATGACAACAAACCAACGGATGTTCAGCGCTCCTTGGAAAAATTAAAGATGTATACTGTTGTTAAAATAATAAGCTTTATAAAATAGACAACATTCAACAAAATTGGATGCCCCAGACAGCATAGTGGAATGATATTTTTGGGTCCCACAAGGCGATGGGTCATGGGGTTCCAAAAAATCGTTTGAGTTATTGAAACAGAATCATTATTGGGTAACTATGAATTTTGACATTCATGAGACCTTCCATTGTTGTAAGGGATGCCAAGTGGATGGGCCCTATTAGAAAACACCTCTTATCACCTTGTTAAACCCATATTCGCTTAAAATCATTTTAATATACATTGTGGGCCCTCTAGCAAACGCTTTGGGTTAATTTAAAGATATAATTGTGGTCATCAATTATCTCACCAAGTGGGTGGAGACCAAAGCGGTCCAGAATCTAGGCGCCACAGTATTAGCTAAATTTTTATTGGAAGATATTATTCATTAACATGGTTGCCCTCAGTTTCTGCTGATGAATAACGAGATCAATTTCACATCTCACATTATTTCCAAGATTGGTGATTTAATGGGTATACACAGGATATTGTCTACGCCCTAGCATCTTGAGACCAATTGCACCATCAAATGAGTGAATGATACACTTGTTAAATTTTGCGTAAGATAATTACAGCAAGGCATCCAGATGGAACCTTTTCTTACCTTCTGTTGTTTAAGCTTATAATATATAATACCATTTGGCCTCAGGGCATTCCACATTTGCTTTACCTTATAAAAAGCAATAAGCGCTTCCCCCAATATTATTTCTTGTGTCAGTCAAGAAACCATGACCCACACGAAATATTTGGAAATGCTGGTGCAAAGTTTAATCCAGCTACAAAGCGCTTCATACTCCTTTATGCTTCTTAGATAATAAAATTTCATGTACAGGATAATGTAGAACGGTGGCTATTACCCCACTTCACTGTAGGGGAACTCGTTTTATATCATGATAACCATGGATTCAGACAAACTAGAAAGCTGAATCATACATGGAAGGGGTCTATAAGATTATTGAGAAGACAGCTAAAGATGCATACACTCTGAAGAATTCTGTTAAGGGTCACCTTACCAACCAGGTGCACGCAAAATTCGTGAAATTTCAGCAGAGTTCTGGGCCAACGACCCCAATATCTCAATGAGTCAGTTGACCCACATACATCTTTGTTGCCCTACGTTTGGTCAAGTGGGATAAAGATTGTAATTGGGTTTGACCAACCATCTGGATAATATTTTCTAAATTTACTTCATACTATAATTAATAAATTGATAACAGATTTGATCAGTATAGTAGATACTATGACGTGCGGCCCCAGCTTCTATATGTAGTGGCCTAAAGTATTAATTTAATATTAAACAAACATATAAAACCCTGCCAGCGCATCTCTCATTCCCTAAGTTTATTGGCATCTGACGCTGTAGCCTTGAACCCTATATCACCTCCTATTTTATTTTAGCATAAAATTCTAAACAGCTCCCATAACAGCGTAGAACCATTAGCAATAAGGTCCTATTTATATTAGGGCGGTTACCTGGTAATTTGACTATGTCCAGCGTATTTTAGTCCTTTTATTCAATGCCTCGACCTTAGTTATTGACTTTCTGATTCAATTTAGATATTAAATTTTAACCTGAAATTCAGAGATGCTGCTTAGTAACCATGGAAAGGACCCTTAAGATCTTGGTATAGAATGCATATCTGAAGAGGATTGTCCATGATAAAACGATCTTTTCCTGGATAAGCTGAGAGAGAAAATCTATAAAAAGTACTATTAGCAAGCTCTGGACCACTGGCAATATTTAATACTACAGTGTGCTCCCTTATTTTGTCCAAATATAAAACCCAATTTCTGAATATTATGTTTTCTATAAAATTTTTGTCAAGGTTACTGTCCTAATACAGAATCCTGTATTTGGCGTGTTTAGCCTATGTGATGGAAATATGACACCACTGAGCTAATTTTCACACTTGCGACTTTTGTAACAGGTACCATTTATAATGGAAGCCCACGATACCTTAAAAAATAGAGGAACCAGAAAGAAAATATCAAAGGATCAAGGACTAATACTATTTGGGAAGGAATACTGAACTCTTTAGTGGAATTCTTAGACACTTGCATAACTTGTAAAAAAGCGAATGCCATTCTCAGCTCTTTAGTATTTGAAAGCTATATCTAATTTATTTGGGTACTCAGATTTTCCTGTGTTGGACAACTTGGATGGGATATAGCTGATTTGATATTCTAACTCTCTTCAAGAAGAAACTTATTGGCGCAATGGATTCTGAGAGACAATGGATAGACACCTTTATTCAATAGGGTTTATGTATATGACAACTATCCCAAGTTTCAACTGCTAAAGCTATTGCTGAGACTATGCAAAAAATGTAAACTACACTATAAAATATAGATTAAATATGGAATAATATAAAGTAATAAGATAGTACGATACAAAGTACCATGACAAAACCAGTAATGTGGTAAGTGATAGGAAAATACCACATGTGATAATGAAAAAAATTTTAGGAATGCAAGAGGTGGTGGAATAGTCCAGGTTCAGATATGGTGTAAATCAGGATTCATTTTTGAAGGCTGGACTGAGATCAAATATAGTAAGACAGTTAAGTGGTATCCACTATCTGCCATTAGTAAGCCAATAGGTAGTAAAATATAATGTGGCATAAAGTAATTAATGGAGTGAATAAAATAGTCAAGCACAGAATATAACTTCATTCTTAGTATCAAGATGATAATATTTTAGTTCAGGCATTCTTCCCTCTCATCAGTCAGTGGAGAACATATTGAAGCAATTTATCCAAAATTCGCTTGGTAAGCTTGGCGTTAATGAGGGAATCGCTCAGTTTTCAAAATAGAAACCTAAAAAAAGATTTTGGGTTTTAGGCCTGATAAAACAGTTAGTTTTTGATTGTTAACTCAATATTTACCCTTAAAACTCACCAATTCTGGCTGATTACCCTAAAGTTGGATTGGCAACCCTTTTAGATTAACCATTGATTTAATTTATCTAAGACTGAAGTAAATGCCTGGATTTGAACACAATTAAGCTAAATAATCCTATGGGAGAACGTCACATATAGTTTGCACCTCATATTATTGTAAACTATCTTTCTACCCTATCATTAAAAATTTGTATATCAAACTTGAAATTGACAAGATAGCACTTGTACATGGACAGCCCATAAGGGAGTACCTAGTGCTAACAAAAAGCCTTCCAACTTTATAATTTGGGGGTACATCATTAAACCGGAATCAATGCTGATTTTCCTAATAATCGTAAATGTCAGCTGTATGGTGAAACTCAATTTGGGCTGGTCTTTGGACATTTTGTAGATTTATGTTGCAATTTATGTGCCTGAAACCTTCCCAAGTGAGAATATTCCGCCACCAATAGACCTAATAAAATGTCATTGTTGTATCAACTCTTGGGTTGACCTGAGTTAGAAAATGATATTTGTGGAAAATCACTTTCTTGAAGTATGGCCAATAGATGACCTAGAGTATAATCTACCAGTGTCAGGCCAAGTAAATTATCAAGTCATATCTTCTAATAGGAATAATATTCTTTTAAGTTTTTTAATCCGGTTATTATATCATTTTTGGTTCTTATGAGAGTGTCAACAAGCTGTTAGGAGGAAATCACCAGCTTGTACCTTTGCCTGTGTCATTAGAAGTTCCCAAATCCATAAGGAAATTTAAGCTTTTGAAGACCAAATGAGTCAATTAAATTTAGTCAATCTGAGTGAACTTTCAAACGGTCAATATACATTAAGACACTTGCAAAAACCAAGGATATTTCAGCCAAATTCTTCCTGTTTATAATGGCAGGATATACAATAAACAAGCAAATGATCAAAGAGCTATATAAGAACATTAGTCAAAATTTTAATAATTTTTTGATTATTAGTCCTGATAAACCATCAATTGACAGAATAGTAATAATGCTTCCTAGACTTAAACCCATGAAAGCGTCAATTGAAATTTATTAAAAATGTTTTTGGGATGTAGCCCTGAAAAGCATTGGAAGATAATTATACTGATAATAGTAACTGATCATGTTGCACCTGATCTGTACATTGCTTTGGATCAGTCCGTACTGGATCTAAATATTGAATTTATAGGAAGGAACTCGAATTTGAGGGAATCAGAGATGGTGGAATTTGACTGTCTGATGCCAAATTGCATACAAGACAATATGAAGTTAGACTTATGAGCGGCATTGATGATGATTCAGTGGGATGGGGAATCTTTGCATGTGATGTGCTGGACAGTTCAGGAGAGCCTGGCATAGGAGAAAGATTATTCAATACTGGCAAAGTACTATTATTAGAGGATGGATTGGCCTGAATGGCCAGTTGAGTCTTCTACAAAACCCCCAAAAATTCAATAAATAATTGCTTTAATACAAAAATAATATTTTATTTTTAATAATATATCAGATCAAAGACATGAGCTCCACTGGCGAGCTTGGCGTAGCATTGGCGTGGTTCTTGGCTCTCTTCTGGAGCATGTGGACAGAGATGCAAGAATGCGTGGCAATGATAAAACTTGGTGGATGGGTTTGGGGATTGACCCTGGTAGGCTGGTCCCTAGTATGTTAGCTATGAGACTCTTACTTCCAAATTTCCTTGTAGAATATTGGTGCAAACCCGTCTGTGACATTAGACTCAACAAAAAAACATTTTGGTCAATATTGGGGCGGCCTCGAGAGGAGGTGGAGGCTCCAGAAGGGGAGGAATGGTTGTATGTGGTTTATAAAGAGGTGATGGTAGTCCAGATATGGGGGGCGAGACCCATGGAAGTAGTGGAGAGCCATGAAATATCTGAGTTTCCTAAAGGGCGTGCTGTTGTGCCCATGAAGGCGTTGGATGAAGTTTATCAGGAGGTGTTGCAAGTTCAGTGTCAAGTGTGGTTGGCTCAAGTGTCTAAAGGAGCTGTGGATGGAGTGTACCAGGGGGCGGATGAGATAACACATTCCATGGCAGATATCAAGGAAAATCTATGGGGGAAGTGCGGAGCAGGCAGTGGCCTGACAGAAGCAACAGGCGGATCCACAAAGAGCGTCTGGAGGAGCCATGGATGGAGTGTACCAGGGGGCGGATGAGATGGCACACGCCATGGCAGATATTAAGGAAAAGCTATGGGGAAGTTTGGAGTGGGTGGTGACCCACCAGAAGTGACAGGCAGATCAATGAAGAGTGCTGGATCTGGAGCTTTGGAGATGTATAAAGGGCCAGCTGCAAGTGCGAGCAAAGTGGAAAGGTTATCTGGAGGAGGAGAAGGCGTGGCAAATGGGAGAAGATGGCGCACAGTGCCCGGGGATGGTCCAATAGTTTTGGGTTTCACAGGGTGGTGATGTAACGGATTAGTTTGCACCTGATATGTACATTGCTTCAGATCAGTCAGTACTGGATCCAAATATTGGATTTATAGGAAGGAACTAAAATTTGAGGGAATTTGAGCTGAAAAAATTCGACTGTATGAAGCCAAATTGCATCCAAGTTGATAGAAGTCAGACTTATGAGCTGCGTGGATGATGATTCAGTGAGATGGGGAATCTTTGCATGTGATGTGCTGGACAGTTTGGGAGAGCCTGGCGTAGGAGAAAGCTTATTCAATACTGGCAAAGTAAAGTTTATTAGGGGATGGGCTGGCCTGAATGGCCAGTTGAGTCTTCTACAAAACCCCCAAAAATTCAATGAGGAATTGCTTGCATACATAAAATAATATTTTAGTTTAAAATATTAAGTTGAAGACATGAGCTCCACTGGAGAGCTTGGCATGACGTTGGCGTGGTTCTCAGCTCTCTCCTGGAGCATGTTGACAGAGATGCGAGAATGCATGGCAACAATGAAACTTGGCAGATGGGTTTGGTGATTGGCCCCAGCAGGCTGGTCCCTAGTATGGTTAGCTATGAGGCTCTTACTTCCCGATTTCCTCGTGAAATATTGGTGCAAACCCGTCTGTGACAATAATTAAAGTAAATCAAAGTCAAGGAAAATAATAAACAAGTCAGAAATCATAATTTGAGTTTTTACTTAACCTAGGGCAAAGCCCAACAGATCCCCCTCCAGCCTCAACTAGAGGAGACCATGATTTCGCCAGGGGCAACTAGCCTTGGTAGGATCCCAAATTATCAGAGCTGGGATGAGGGCGATAAAACAAGGCAGTTGGATCAGATATCAGCCTGGCGATCATGAGGTTTGGTGCCATCTCACAATATGTGGGTATCCAGTAGTATGGCAAAATTTTTCATTGACATCAACTCTGATATTGTTCTATTTGATTGACTTGATTTTAAAGAGGCGTGGATCCCAAGAGTTTAACATTTCAACTTTCTCAGTATTGGCTCTTTATTTCAGCATATTGGTTAAGGGACATGTTATAAGTATAAGAAAGGTTCTTGAGAGGCTTGCTTGGGATAGGTGTATTCTCAGGCTTACAGGGTGATGTGGCATCTCTTTTAGATTTAAAACTAATAGTATCTGGATAAAAGAGTTGGCAAGGGATTTTTACAAAGGTTTACTCAATCATCCAGATGGAATATCGGATAAATGGAAGTTTACCATGGCGACTAGCAAAGGTGAACTAGAATCAGGAGGCATAGGTTTGTTTCGTGGTTATGATTGTTAAATAGCCAAAATAAAGCATTTGGGTTGCTATGCCTGGTTGACGTGACATCTAGGTGGGAAATATCTGATATTACAGCTAAGATTTTCTAAAGGATGGAAGCTTGTTGCATCATGGGTAAATATAAACTTGTATTGGGAGGCTTCATTTGGAAGATCCAAAGTAAGAGCCAAAAATAAAGGAAAAGTATTCTGATTGTTAGGACCAAATTAAAATGGCTTTTAGTTTTGGCATAGTAACTGAAAATTGATTTGGCTTTGGCTTAGTTTAAAAAATAAAGTTTGGCGTTAAAATTCTCAAAAGTGGTATATATTTTTGCCAATACAGTTGGTGGAGACAGATTGAGGGTCAAGGTAGGCAAGGGACAGAGGAGCGTAAGCAGCATTCTGACATTTTGGGTGGACAGGAGCAATGACAACATAGAGGAGGATAGAATTAAAATGACTAAAACCACATAAAGAAGTCATATGAATATTTCAACTGACCCAGCAGTTGAGTCCAAAATCTTCCTTAGGGATGGAGGAAGCAATTTGTCAAGAGGAGAAAACCTGGCGTCCTCTTTGGGAATGTTGAGGGTGAGCTCACGGTTGAGAGAAAGCTCAGTAGTAGAGCTAACGCTCATCACATTATTATTAAGATGTCAATGACATGCTCAGAATTAGTGGATGGTTTGAATGTGTGAGCATAGATCTCAAAGTAATTTGGACTTATAGGGTTACTTGCCAATTTGGTGGAGGTGGATCCCACATTGGCAAGAGGAGGCTCAAGAATAAAGTTGAAGAGACAAAAGCAGATATATCTAGCTCAAAATACTTCATGTCATAAAGAGAAAGGAGGGAATTCTTTGCCAGGTAGGCGAAGTCAGGAGAACTTTTTCATAGCTTTACATTAATATTTCGAGGAAGTCAGATGGTAGCTTTTTAAAACATTTAGATAATGTCAGATCTTTCAAAGTAACTTAAATCTCTATGGCAGGCATAAAATCCAAAAATATTAGTAAATAATATATAATAATGATAAATAATAGTAAAAATAACTATATTGTAGACAGGGTAGATTTGCTCTTTAGATCAATTGGCTTGGCTAACTCGAGTGAAATGTTGGGGCTTCCAGTAGCCTTAGCTGAGGAAACCAAATTCAGCGCTGAAGCATTTGTTTTGGATGGGCCATTTGAGAAGATGTGAGCCTCATCAGTAATCAAAATGGTAAGGCAGCCATTTGATTCATCTGCACCATTTAGCTCAACAAGAGGTTTTGCTCAGTTGCAAAAATAAATTTGATCTTTTCTTAAACTTTGGCGTCAGTAAGATCAGATTAGTCAGCTGTAGCAAACCTAGTTCTTCTAAGATATATTCAAAAAATAAAAACTGGAGATGACGGCGAGGTTTTTAGTATACCTGAGTTAAGCCCATGTTCTAGTAAGTAATTTCATGTTTTTTCTGAGATAAGTGGTTGCTTTGGCAGCACTCTCTCCAGAGTTGCTCCAGCATTGGAATTAAGTTATCACGATTCATAGCATCATAGATCATATCAAATACTTCCTCTGCTGCTTCATTATTTTTAAGTTTATAGTCAATATCTGAAAATTTGTTTTGTGACATCTCAATTTATTCAAGGTATGCTGACCAGGGGACGGACAGTAACGAATCACAACACCCAAAATGACAATATAAAAACTACTAACCAAGTGGGAAGCAGAAACTGCTAACCCACCATGGCAGAGGGTGAGGAGGGGTTGGGGTTGGTTTTCAGAAAGACCAGCCTCGATCATGGGATGTTGGTTACAGTACCGGACCAGAGCAGAGAGCTAGGGCGTTGGGGCATCCGCATAGTGGGGTAAAGGTCAGCATAGTAAGAGCTTTCCAATTCCTCATCAAGATAATGACGGGAAAGTGATTCAACAAAAGTTGTGAGGAGAATTTCAGCTTCTTTGCGGGCTTCAGGAAGTTGGATGAAAAGGGAGATATTGTGGCGAGTGATTTTGGCTAAGGGGCTTAATGAAGCAAGCGTTGTGATATTCATAACAGCAACTTCAGCATCATCGAATAGTTTCGAGATGTCACTGCAGGGAGATTCAGGAAAGTCAGGGGGGAAGAAGAGAGTGGGCAGGCCATGCTGGAACTGAGCCACTGACTGGGCCACCGCAGTGCATAGTTTTGGGCACTGAGGAGAGGCCACTGCAGCTAAGGCGAGCTGGTGGTCACTTTGGAAGGGGGCTGTATTGGGCAGAGGAGCGAAATGGCGTGAGGTAGGGGTTTCATCAAAGTCAGGAAGGAAAAATTCTGCCCGACCATATCAAATTGGCAGAGAGGTTGAACTGTATGCTTACTAATGATGACATTACCTGATTCGTCAGTCTCAGCCAATAGATCCCATGAATTTTGGTTTACTGGAGTAGTGGCTTTTAAATTTGGGTGGGTGGGATTGGGCGAATGGGCGGCTGCTTGGGTGCCAATGGTGGTCCAAGCATTGCTCTGATTGGCTGGGGGTAGATTTAGGTGGGAGAGTGAGGCTGGAGGTTTTGGGGGGCTGATTTTCCACGCAGGCCCACTGAACGAGATTGGAGGGTGGGAGGGGGCAGCAAAGCACCCCATACTGAACCTCCAGAGGGGGGCTTAGAAGCTGCAGCAGCGGAATTGGCCTGAGGGCACGCTTTTTTTGCATGGTCGAGGCCAAAGCAGAGGGAACAAATACGCCTACCATTATTGACTCAAGCCCAAAACAAATGATCAGGTGCTGCAGCCACACTAGCGTGGGGTGGGATTTGTTGGGCTATGGTAGGGTGGTGTGGGATGATGGTGGCTGTTGCACGAGGAGCAGCATGGCGCTCTGCACTAGATGGAGTGGCAAAGATGAGGTTGGGCTGAGTGCCATAAGCCATAAGCCCCGCGACCAACTGGTCATACAAAACCTAGGGTAGAAGGTGGGATGGGAGATTTGCAAATGATACCACCAGCATGGTGTCTGAAGGGAGGCGAGTACGGGTTGTGGGAATGGGGTTTTTTTATAAACAAGGAGTTTGTGCTGCCGCTTCAGCATCCTCCTCAGAATGGAACCCAACGTCAAAGTAGCCCTTAAAAGGGAGGAAGTCTATAAAGCCAGCTGGCGCAAAGGCCGCAGTGGCTAGGTCAATAATTGCCTTATCAGCATATGGGAGCAAACGCCCATAGTCCACTCTGAGGCAATAGCAAATGGCGGAGCGAGGGAGGGCGAGAGGATGGGGGCGAGAAGGGTGGACGCGCGCCAGGTGGAGCGCTAAGTTTCGTGGGGGGACAAAACAGCTGGAAGCAGTGGGCGGGCTGTTTGAGCCCATCCAAATGCGCTTGCCTGCGTGGCGGAAAATGCTAGGTGGGGGTGCACCGCTGCTCCACACTGGGGTGGCAGGCGGTGGAGCCAAGGACATCAAAGAATAGGTTTGGGCAGACGGCTTTGGATAAATAAAACTTTAAATTTAAAATTGCTCAAAAGTGACTTTGAGCGGTAAAAGAAAAAACTCTGTTTTGTGACATCCCTAGCATAATTCTTGATTATATCAAGCAGTTTTTATATTGCACATTTTGCTCTATTCACTATCACATTTCACTTCTTTCATTACTGTCTTCATTATTTCAAATTAGTCCATAGCTTACACTGTCCATGTCATTTGTGACATCCAGGTAGGTTTGATCTCGTTCAAACTACCAGCTTAGACCCAACTCATATCCATAAGGTAAAGGGCTTATTCTTATTCTTATCCTTATTCACCATTGTTTATTTTGTAAGCGTATAATTAAGTTGTCCTATGGGTGATTGACGTTTTCACACTGGAAAGTTGAGTGCCCCTGTAGTGATCACCAGATCTCAGCTTTTAGTAAGTGAAAGCCAAATCTTATATATGATTACTCAAAAATGACTAAGTTGGACAACTCATGGGATATAGCTGATTTAAATACTCTAAATCTCTTCAGGATGGCACTTGGTAGCTTAATGGCTTCTGAGAGGCGATGGCTAGGCACTTTCTAGTTTCAGTAGGGTCCATGTTTATAACAAATATCCTGGGACTCAACCATCAATGCAATTGTTGAGACTATGAAAATATATGTATATATTTACAATAAAATATAGTTTAGAATATGAAATAATTTATTGAGTAAAAAGATAGTATTATCTAAAGTACCAGGACAAAATCAGAGATGTGATGAGTGATAGGCGAATACCACGTATGAGAATGAAAGAAGATTTATGATGCAGGAGGTGGTGGCATAATCCAAGTTCAAATGTGGAGTAAATCATGGATCACTTTTGAAGGGTGGACTGAGATAAAATAATGGTGACACATATAGTTGTTTCCGTTGTTTGCAAAAGGAAGCCAATAGATAGTAAAGCTTAATATAAAAAATTTTCTTTAACCATGGCAAGCCGACCAGGGGACAGACAATACCAAAACAGAAACTAAAACTAAATCAGCCAAACCAGAACTGACCGCCCTAAACGAGAAGTGGGAAACACAAAAGAAATGAAAAGCAACCTACCAGGTGGCACAGCGGTGAGCCGCTTATCCCTCAATGGTGGAGGGGGAGGGGGGATCAGTAAAATTATCAATTTTGATTTCAGCAATGAAGAGGCGGACTAATGCTGACAGCAAAGGGGTTGGGGCATCCGTGGGAGGGTCAAGGCAGAGCGTATATTTGTTGAACCCAAGAATTTGGGCCTGAATCATAGCCTCCATGAGTTTGGCCACGTGGTGTTCAGCTTATTCCAGGCATCAGGAAGTTGTGTAAATTTTGCAATGTTGTTTATAGTTACACGTGTGGATGGGGAAAATTCTGCCAATTCAGCAACATGTTTGACAGCGTTGGTGGCAGTTTCAGCCAGACGTTCAATTTCCTTTTTGCAACTACAGGGAAATAGTGGGGGTATTGTGTGATGTGCAGTCCTTGTTTAAATTCAGCGATGGACTTGCCAAGGCTTTGTGAAGATGGCGATTTTTGGGCGAGGCCACCACGGACTCAGCAAGCTGATGGCCGCTTTGGTATGGGATAGCATTGGGTTGGGGACATATTGTTTTGGAGGAGTGGGGCATCAAAGTCTGAATTCATAAAATTTTCTATGTCGATTGGTTTATCCAGAGGTGGGATAATTTTTACCAGCTTTGGACACTTCATCCAATAAATCCCAAGAATTTTGGTTAACTTGAATTGATTTGGTGATAGTTAGTTGCGGTTGGGTAGGTTTTGGGGCGGAAATTTTTTTGAATAAATTTGGATCCAAACCTGCTCCCAATTGGTTGTCATGGGTGGAAATTGGCCAGCTTGTATTTGTTTGGTAGATTTTGCTGCTGATTCATCGAGTGCACAACCTGGGGGAGCGGGGGCAGCTAAAATCCCCACTCAAACGCTGTTGGTGTGGCCTCCTGGGTGGGGTTGGCAGTATTTGCAGCGTTTGGATTGTATCAACATGCCTTTTTGGTATGGTCCAATTTGGGGCAAAGGAGGAAAATCGTGGACCATTGTCAGTGTGAGCCCAAAAGAAATTGTCAGGTGTGGATGGAATATAGGCTTGCAATGGATGTGCTGAGCCATATTTAGCTGGTGGGGGTAATGGTGGCCATTGCCCAAGGTGCTGCTAGGCGCTCAGCACCACTTGGGACAAGGAATTGGAGGATTAGGCTTGTGCCATAAGTGGGCAGCCCTGACATCAACTCCTCATATAGAGTTTGAGGGGGAAGGTGTGAGGGAAGGATTGTAAAGGTCACCACAAGTGTGGTATCATTGGGGAGACATGTACGGGTGGTGGTAATGGATGTGTTTTTCTAAATTAAGGGCGTTGCCACTGCAGCGACCGCGTCCTCTTCCATGGGGAAGCCTATATCAAAATAGCCCTTATAAGAATGGAAATTGATAAACCCCACTGGAGTGAAGGTGGCCGTTGCCAGCTCAATAATCGCTTTGCCAGCATATGGGAAGAAATGTCCACATTCAACTTGGAGGCAAAAGTGGATATTGGATCAAGGTATGGCTAGGGGTGGGCGGTTTGGGTGGACTCATGCAAGGTGCAGTGTTAAGTCAGTTGGAGGGACAAAGCGGCCAGTTGTTTTAGGCGGACTGGATAAACCCATCCACATGCATTTGCCTTATGGACGGTAAAGGCTAGCAGGTGGAGCACCGCTGCCCCACACTAGACATCAGGTGGTGGATCCACAAATATAAATGGAAAACTGATGTGGTATAGGTGCTGATGGATAATTAATGGTTACTTTTTATTAATATAACTTGAAATTGATGTCAAGCTGAAAGAAAAAAGAAGTTAAAATATGGCAGAATGTATTCGATAGAGTGAGTAAAGGATTTAAAGACGTTATATTGCTTCATGCTTAATATTAAGATGATATTGAGTTTTTTTGGGCAAAGGGGTGGAAGGCGAGTCAGTAGGGCATACAGCTACCAACCTGAAGGTTGTGGGTTTGATTCCCACCCTTTGCACATTGATCGGGGTGCCAGCTGAAGGAAGCTATTGGCAGTTAGTAGGTATAATAAAACGAAAACCTTACTCATGATGTAACCAGAAAAATCCAATTCCCAATCTGGAGGTGAAAAAAAACTTTCTACGACAGAGTTGACCCTGCTCAGGTTTCATGTCAATACTTTCTCTATTTTTGGTAATGTCCATACCCTTGTCAGCTTGCCTCAAATAAATAAAAAAGTTTGTTTGGGCACTCTTCCTCCCTTTGGCCAGTGTTAAACGTATTGGGGCGATTCATCAAAACTTTAACTTAGTAGAGAGCTTGATGTTAATGAGGTGAAAATACTCCATGCTCAGAAATATAAATTTTTTTGAGTTTTGGTCTTTAGGAACAATAAACCATTTGTCAACACATAATAATATTATTTTTAGGGAATTATGCAAAGAAAGTGATAAAAAATTATAATAACGTTTTCAGGTATCAGACCTAAGAAAGATTTTTTTAGTACTAGATGGTAGACCTAAGAAAGATTAATTGACAATTAAATAGTAATGTTTTTTGGCGTGATTCCCAAGAAAGCATCTAGTAAATATCTAATCTTTTTTAATGATGTTGAGGAAAATAATGTACAAATCAGGAAACATAAATGAAGTCCTCACCTAACCTAGGGTGAAGCCCAACAGCTGCTTAAGGCCAAACACAAGTATCAGCCAATGACCCCTCAGCACCCATTTCAAACCATCATCCTTAATTTCATAGGTCCACTGCCTTAATCTATAGGAGCTAATAAATAAATCCTTGTAGGGAACAATTATATCATGAATTGGGTCAAAGTAAGTGCTATTACCATGTAGGCTTCCAGAGCTACTGGTAACTTGTTATAACAAAATATATTTACTAGTCATATTTGCCCACAGGCAATGCTATGTGACAATGGAAGAGCTTTACTTCAAGAGTTGTGAAAATCTTAGCTATTATCATAGTAAACTCAATAGTTATTATCAGAGCTCTTTAATTCATCAAATAATTAGAATGTAGAAAGAGCAAATGGAACATAAGTTTCAATGTTATGCAAAATGCTACTGCTGATCCATTAAATTGGGACAATATCACCTAAATGCGTTGATGGCTGTTGTAATCCTGGCTTATGCTATGCTCATGATTATTTCTGCGCAGGATTTAAACAATCTAGCAGGGGTAGGAGTATCAGAACTCTCACTGCTTGCTAAATTTTTGGGAGGTTTAACACCACCTATGAAATAAAATATAGGAAAAATAGATACTAGGAGGTAAAGGGGTTTTAAATTTATATATTTTTTATTAGTGGTAAACGCAAGGGTAAAAAAGAACTCCTTTAATATATTGCTGCTTATTATTTAAAGCAACTCGAGGCTAAAAATGAGAGTTGTGCAAAATCCACTATAGGCTTTGAGTAGCCTAATTAGGAATATTGCTTTCAACCTATTGGTGCTCTCAAGACTCACCTCGCTTCAACGTGATGAAAGATGGTAGGTTTTACAACAGGTAAGATAAACCTTTGGGGAAAAGATTTATTGTTTTTAAACCAATCATAAGGTGGGGAAATATATTTTACCTTGTGGGCCCCCTCCAAGTCTATAAAAGGGGCATGTCTCCGCTAAGGAGTTTAAACTAATTTACATATGGGATGTGGAGGGACCTTAATATGGCTCCCCTGATTCCACCATAGGTTTGGCGTAACCCTACTATTAACCATAGGCTATTTGGTCGAGGAGAGGTGGAAGTAGTATTACCCCAATTTGAGGGGTTCCACCAAGAATAGAGCTGGGATTTTCAGGCTATTTTAGCGTTACTTAAAACTGAAGCACTCTTATTACAATTTTCGACATGTAATTTTCTGATAATGGCTTACATGATAAGTTTTTTATCATATCATCAAAATGTCACCCTTAAAGGCTTTATATGGAAGAGAACCTGGAATCCAGTTCTATTAGATCGTGAAATTACCAGTGATAATACCAAAGAGCCCAAAAAAGTGTTAAGAAGGTTAGTCTAAGAGATTAAACTACTTCAATCAGAGGAGTAGATAAATCTAGTCATAACGTTATAAAGAGAGCCAAGCAACAAATGCATCCCACCAACCTGTACCCACAATTGAGATTACAAATTTAGTCTTATACTATCACAATAACATAACGTGAAAGTAGTAAAAGTAGATTTCATCTAGGATGGGCATACCATATAACCTACAAGTGCTGGATGATTACTCAATCAAGTCTTTAGAAACTGGAGTTACTATCAACTGAATACATAGCCAATAATACATCAATATACCCTGCTTAATTCTTGAAAGGGATGGTGTCAGATATCAAGATATCAAACAAGATGATAAGAATATCTATCCGTTGAAAATGTGATAGATATAACGCACAACCCAAGAAGGGGGTTAAAAAGTCTCTGAAATTATATGAAAATTTGATGGCTGGTAAGTCTTAAATTGTAACAAGAAAAATTCCATTAGGCACCCAACCTCAGGGATAGTTGGCGCTACTTTCAAAGCGGCGGCCAATTTAAACCAAAATTGTAAAAATTTTAATAATAAACTTGACCATATTACATAATCCTGAGTCGATGGTTAAACCAGTTTCAGCTGAGTTTCCGTTGTTGACAACATGTGGCCAATCAGCTCCTGACACTGCCCCAATTCTGGTGGCTGACCCAACACTGGCTGAATCCAATCCATTTGAGGCTTTTAAATGGATTGATGAGGACAAACGGCCATACCATGTGAAGCTGAATTTTGCTGTGGAGGAGTTCTTTTTTGACCCTCCTTATTTGCGTCAACACCATTTTCGCCCTTGAAACGGTTTTCCAGTCTATAAAAATATTAATAAAATGGCAGTTGAGGCTGCAGCTGCCCCTGCTAACACCCTACTTCTCCTAACTTCATGTTGAGATGGAGACCCTTGTTGAGGGCATCCCTATCCCAATTTTCTCCATGATTTGAGGAAGATGTGAAGTATGAAATTGAGGAGATTGCATTTGGTGCAAGCTGCGCTTGCATCAATTCAGCAAAAAATTTTCCTTTTGACCCCAGTTATCCCAAAACCCACGGTGCATCAAATCGTTCACTTGTGTGCCAACTCTCACTACTTTCAAAGAGCATCAACTTGCTCAATACATTGAGGCAATGGACACTTCCAGTCTCATCAACGAAGAAAACCCACAATTATAACTCCTTATGCCAAATGCCATTGATGCCCCAACCCCTATGTTGTTTTCCATGGTCCGCCAGCTAAAGTGGGCAATGGAAAAAAAGTTTCCTCAAAACTTCCTCGCCTTCTGATATGGCTTCCTTGGTTGTTAGCTGAGGTGCCATATAAGGATTTTTTTATGATAATTTCTTTGTTTGGCCCATTTTCAAATAAAGATGCGTGTCTCCCTCTTTTTGGTTGGGCACTCGTAGTACTAAAAAAATTCCATTGGGAAAATTTGAGCCCAATATACCCCAAGATAAATTTTGCTTAATCAAAATGAAGGTATATCAAAATGACAGACAACTACTAAACTAGGTGGCACACAAGGCAGTAAATGAGGATGTACTTTCAGGAAGTTAAGAATCAAGAACCTGCCTAACAATCAACCTAAGTGATACCCAGGTCACATCCAACTTGGTACATCCAACATATCTTTTCACCCTATCAAAACTACGCTACAAATGCATTATAAATCTAATTGCATCGCCTGACCAAGAGCCTCCCACCCAGATTCTCCCCTCCTTTTTTATATCCTTTTCCTTAGTAGGTTATATTGTTATATGTAATGTATAAAAGCCCCTAGTATGTACTAAAATATAGTTATGTCGTTATTTCTATACCTCTTTTTGATACTTGACTTTAATGAGTCCTTTTACTATACTTACCATAGGACAGATACTCTAGCTGATGGGAACTAAGCGTGACTTGGAACCCCCAAAATAAAATAATATACTTGTCTTGAGACTTAGTTTGCCTCAATTATTGAATGTTAAACTTCTTAACCACAGTACCATTGAGCAATAAAAATGGAATCCTAATCCCCAAAAAGATATATCAATTTATGATTTCTGTTTTAAATAAAGAGCATAATACTTACATATGTTAAACAGTCTCTTCTTATGCGCCACCACATTTGAGGTGCCTAGCCAACGCCATTTGAGCTTTACAAAACATTCAATAGGGTCATCTAGCTGAAAAAAGCTTTTAATAAGACTTACAGTCCATGTTCTGCTAAGCCTGATATCAATTATGTCACTTGAAATATCTGTGAAAATCTGGAGCATTATTCTAATTGTTTCCCTAAATTGTTTTTCATTCCTGAGGTTCATACTATGAACTAAGAGACTGATGAAAACTTGAGAAAAACATGATGAAGTAGAATTAGGAATTCCTAATTTTGCAACCTCTAAATGAATCCCAGCTTTATATAAGATAGATCAACCTCCTGATAAAAATGTTAATGAAGATGTTGCCATTAATTCATCAAACATAAAGTTATAGCTGATGATATGGTAGCAGTAGCCACCCACTCACATAAAAAAAGTCCAATTTGTGCAGAAGTTAGTATTGAAGCTTTACGTTCAATAGTTTGAACAACATCTGCCATTCACCTCTGGTGAGACTCCATGTTAGATTAAGTCCATGTGGCCATACCTAATGGGGCATTAAGAGAATCCATCCTTCAATTATATGAAGATCTCCAAAATGTATTTAGGTCAATCAGGAGCCTTAAATGTAATTATATAAATTCTTATGCTGCTATTTTCTGAATTTATCTACATTTTTTTACATTAAAAAGCTCAGAGTCAGTGTTATTGAAGATAGTGGAGACCATTAGCATTGTTCTACTAGGACTAAAAAGAAACTTGGCATTATGATGGACACAGATCATCAAAAATGTATACAGTATTGTGAAGCCTCAAAGGCAAATTCTTAAGAGATTATAGTGCGCTGTCAATTAAATTCAGATCAATAGAGATTTCTGCTTCTGTGATTATGTAATAGATAAAAATTACAACTTCCTTTTTGGAACCACTTTTATGAGGTGTTAGGGGTTAAAGCTTATTTTAAGATAACACTTTTTAATACTAGGACATAACTTCGGCTATTTTAAATTTAATAATAATGAGGCTTTGGCTCAAAAAATCAGAGTTTTCATCCTTTCATTCAGGGAAGGCAAAGCGAAATTGAATAAAAGAAGATCTATGATAATACCTGGCAGTTATCCAAGCAAAGCTGGGAATCAAAGGGTACGCTTCTAGGGCTTATCAAAGCCTAATTATTATGGCGGAAGATCAAAATATAGTGGGAAGGAAATTAATTTAGATTTTTTCAAGGATAATACAATGTTCTTTTAACCCCAATATTCCAATTAAACTTTTGACCTGTTGCCGCTTCTGGGTTTATACTCCCTGACCATGGTGAATCCAGGTTCTTTAAGCTAACTTGCATCCCTATTATATTTGAATTAAGCACACATTAGATGGATTTCTTTTTTTCATATCTTACCAATTGAGGAAGTTCCAATTTCATGATTCTGGTAATCTAGATGAACTTGTGCTTGACAGCTACAATGCCAATATGTATGTCCTATTGTACCTTTGGAACGCCTCTAGTGGTTAATAGAAGATGTATAAGACCAAGCGCACCCTTTTTGTAAAAGTATAGTTTTTAAGGGTAAAATGAGTTTTTGTGCACACAACGTATTGCACTATATCAGTATGGTATTCATCCGCCAATTTTCCTACATATATTAGATGTAGAAAAGGCGACGAATAAAGTTGTCAACAAAAAACTAGATGGTGCAACAGGGGAAAATATTGCCCTCAAGAGTCTTTGGGCCTCCTGCTGCTGATTATGAAAAGATGGACGGATCTAATCACGTGATAATTGATTATAGGATGTTAAATAATTGTGGCAAAAAAGGATTCTTATCTATTACCATACATTTCTGATGTTCTAAAAAAAATTGCCGGTGTGCAATTTTTCAGCCATAAATTTAAAAGAAGGCTTATAGAAATTTGAGCTATCAAAAGATGAGCAGGAGTCATGTGCCATGATAGAATAGCCCAGGGTCTCTACATTTTTAGCACTAGGTGGTCCCAACCTAATTGGGGGGTACACCTATCTGCTAAGGGTCTCTACCAACCCACGTGGATGCTGAAAGGGCAATGCAACTCCTGCAACCTTTCAAAAGGATATGGACAGCATATTAGATGATATAAAACTCATTTTTTTAGTATATCTAAGCAATGATAAAGTTTTCTCAAAACAATTACTGAATTCCTGCAACACTTGGAAGAGGCCAACTGCCACCATGACAAGGCTTATATTAAGATTATGCTATAGAAGTGCAACTTCTTCTAGGAATGACGTGCTTATATGGTGTTTGTCATTTACAAGCATGGTTTATGGCCCCATCTTAGAAAAATGAAGCATAGTGCAAATGACGCAGCTTAGTAGCAAGCGCATCAATTATATGCTCTTGAAATGAATGGCTATTACAGCTTTTTGTCAAGAATTTCAGAAAAATAAACAAACCCTTATTTAGCCTCCCCAAAAGTGGTATACAATTTATGTAGAAAGCAAACTACCATTTTGCCTTTGACACAATAATTCTTTGCTTGCTGAAGCGCTGGTATTTATGTACCCAAACTTTGAAATACATACCATTAAGATGGATTCACCACTAACCACTATAAAGGATGATGTTATCACAAATTTTGAGGTTGTTGAGTGCCCCAAGACTTACTGAAGCTGGATTCTAAATATGCTGGCTAACTTTTCTTTCTCGTTGCAAACACTTTTGCAACCCATTCAATTCAAGACTAAATCTAGTTTTAAAATCTCATAGAGGAAATTAGTCTGCGCCCATGTCTGGGAGCAGTTGGGCAAGCAAGGCAAGAGGAGCAGGCGGAAGGCCCACGGCCTTTAATGTAAAAAAACGCCCCGGAGAATCTGGCGGAATAGAAAAAAATCTAAAAAAACTGGCGGTCACAATTTCCCCGGAGATACTCATGTGGCAAGCACGATGCAACCAGTACATCAACACGCCACATTCCCAGCCACTTTCATCGGTGGAATTCGGAGTCTGTGTGTATCTGGACATCCAAAAAACAGCCCTATGGGAAAAATTTTGTGAAGATGTACACAAAATTTTCCTGACCGCAGTGTACGTTGCACCTCACTCCATGTCACGCGGTTGGCTGGACCTAGGTTTTGAAAGCAAAATAGCAGCAGATGAGGCTGCAGCGGTGTGCATAGTGGTTGGCCTCCCCGAAGGGCAATGGGTCATCAAAACTAAATGCACCAGATGGACAAAATCAAACCAAATTTTCCTCACGTTTGACTTTTTGCCTACTATAGTAAAATGTGATATTTTGGAGCAACACCTGAAAGATGGTCTCGCCATATACGGCGAAATACAATCTTTCAAAATGCAATGTTTCACGCTGATGCCACGCCTGTGCACCGGCAAAGCCATCGCAGTTCTGACCCCAACTGAGGAGATTGCAAAGGACCTAACCCAGATCCCGCACTCCACCTTTATTGACATCGCAGGGCACTCCACCCACCCATTCCAGGTAACTGTGGACAACGCGCCCCCCATTTGCACCCACTGTGATGCATTCAGCCATAAGGTGCATGCATGCCCCATCAAAGAGGGCGTCACATTCCAAGAGCACCCCTCAGCGGCCATGACCAGCGGAGAGGCGCACTACAAACCAACCACAAGCACCAAGGAGGCTTTCCCTTGGGGAGCACAAGGCTGCTACCTATTGGTAAAGCCCATCTCCCCACAGGAGTGGAAGAAGGCCAAGCAGGCCCATAGGACTGCAGCCAAGGAAGCGGCCAAGGCCACCACCACCATCCCACACTCACAACGCCAGGAGGACATGGAGACCTTCACAGCAGAAGCAAATCGGGAATCCATCACCCAATCAGATTGGGAGGCCCATGCCAAATGAGCCACTTAATCTGAGGATCTGATGGGAGATTCGATCTCACCCAATCGCTGCACCCAAGCCCCGGTCAAAACCAACTTGGGACCTATCCCAACTGAAAAAAAAATTTTCCCCACTCAACGGTGCACCAAACTTATCCGCACCACAAAAAATTCATCCAATGTCAGAGAAAGAAAAAGCGAAGGCCAAAGCCAACGTGACTCTTTCTGCAAAAATTAACAAAAACCCTGATAGCGTTGCTGCTAATACCCACACTGCTGTGAAAGCCCGTGGGGACCTGGAAGAGGCTGGTGGGCCCGGGGGCCCACCCCTTGCACCTAAGGTGCGATGGGGGAAACCTTCACTCTAGGGATGCTGAATATCGCCGGACTCAAGGCCTCCCTGTCCTGGGCTAGGAAACTGAGTTTTTCACAAAATAATTTACCCGTGAATATCCTGGCCATCCAGGAGTCCCACTGTCCACAAGGTTCCGAGGAAGCTTTGAAACAATGCTCCTACCATCCCTATCCTTTTGGTCAAAGCACTGTAGGGTGCTAATTCAGAAAAACAATTTTTTCAAATTTAGAAATTCAGAAATATTCCTAAATGGCCGAGTGCTCGTTGTCACCTTCTCATGGGCTGATGTTGCACACACAATCATCAACATTTATGCCCCAAACGGTGCACATGAGCGTCGGGAATTTTTCTCATTGGTCAAATCCCTCCCGCTACCCAACAATTCTTTCCTAATTGGTGACATGAACTGTTGGCTAGCCTCACCAATGGACCGGTGGCTGCCCTCACCCCATGCCCCACAGGGTCATGTAGAACTACGCATTCTAAAAGCCACCCTTGGGTTAATGGATGTGCTGCCATGACATGCCCCACTGCTCAAAAACATGACACATTCCCACGTCCACAACGGCCAATTAAGGTCCATGACCTGCATTGACCTTATTCTAGCGCCGCGAAATTCCAACCCCACATCTCCCACTCCAAAACAACAAAAATGGAATTCTCCAACCACTGACTGGTCTCGATAACATACCACTTACCTGTCACAGTTGCAAAGGCCCCACATTGGTGCAAAATCTGCCCCCCAGAGCTCGCGTCGCCAGAATTTTCCATGTGAGTGGAAGAGGCAACTTTGGCAAAATCGTTTGTTGCACTGTTTTGCGCGGACCCCATTTCCACATGGGCAACTTTCAAAGAAGACACCATAGCCACTATTGCCATCTCTCATCCAGATGCTCACGAGCCACATCGGCAGTTATATCGCGCGCACTGGCAGAATTGGCCCACTTGGAGTCCAACAGTCCAGCCTCAGGATATAGCCCTGCATGGGGCCAGAAGTGGGCAGAGGCAGCCGCCCACCTCAATGCACTTGAAAAGCAACACAAACATCAGGTTTGTGTCCAAAACAGGGCCACACGCATCACTAAAGGTGACAAGTGCACCGCATACTTCTTCAAAAAAAATTTTGCACCACGCCAGAGCGTGGCCTGCACACAGGTGCGAAGATCGGATAATTCTATTGTGGACACACCGGCCGAAGTGGCAATTGAAACGCAAAGATACTACTCTGAGTTATACCAAGCTGAACCAGTTCAGCCAGCCGAAATGGCAGAATTTCTCAACTGAGCTCATATCTGCACCATTTTCCAAAACCCGAAAATAATGAATTTAATTACTCTGAACAAATTATGGACTACCATTCGTGGTGCACCAAACCGAAAATGCCCAGTCCAGATGGCATTCCATATGAGTTCTACAAAAAATATTTTAAATATATATCCCCATTGCTGCTAGCCTCACTCAACCAAAGCCTGTTGGAAACGCGCCTCCTACCAGGAGGACATGAGGCCTTTACGGTCACACTCTTCAAGAAAGGGGATAGGCTAGACTAAGCCAACTGGCGCCCCATTTCTCTAACAAACACAGACACCAAAATTTTAACAAAAATCATGGCTAACCATTTAGGGACTGTAGCATCTGCCACCATCTCCCCAGAACAATTTGGTTTCATCCCCAGAAGGTCGATTTAGGATAACGTGCACTCTGTGGCTAATGTGTGTCAGTCCACAGCCTCTGGGGCACTTGTATTCTTGGACTAACAAAAGGCCTATGATAGAGTAAACTGGGAATACCTTAGGGTTTGCCTCCAACAATTCCGCCTACCTCCTCGCTTCATTAACTGGGTGATGCTGCTCACAGAATCTGCAACAATAGCAGTGCGTGGCCCAGGTTTCCTAACGGAAGTAGTCCGTCCTCAAAGGGGCCTGCGACAAGGGGACCCCCTCAGCCCACTCTTATACAACTTCAGCCTTGACCCACTACTGCGAAATGTGAATGCCCAACTCACTGGGGTCCATGTGCCTGGCCAAACCCCAGTCAAGATGATGGCATTTGCAGATGATTGCGTGGTGGGGGTGTCTAATAACAAAGATGCACGCGCGCTTGAAGCCCTCATCCAGGAATATTCCCAGGTAAGCAACGCGGCACTGAACGCCTCCAAAACTGAAATCATCCTCCTTGGTCGGTTCCAGAACTGCTGGGCCCCAGCAAGTAGTTCCCAACCCGGCCCATCTGCTCACCCACGCCCACGCCTTACTAACTCAAACACACCGCTCCACTGGTGATCCCCTTTGTGCCACGACCTACCATAGGACCTGTACGCCATCTGGGCGTGTGGATGGAGGCAGGTGGATACGCGTCAGCAGTAATGGAGTGCCATATACTGGACAATGTGACGAAGCGAATCGCCTCTCTCAGAGCCCACCCTACTACCCTCACTGGCAGGGTTGTTCTTGCCAACTCTATGCTCCTATCCAAAGTCTGGTTCGGAGCCCACGCCATCCCCTTCTCCCCAAGCTTCTTCAAATCCCTGTATGCTTTGCTACAAGGTTGGCTTTGGTCAGGCCGCCCTCCACCAGTACGGTTAGAGGTCATGTTTGGCCCTCATCATCATGGTGGCATGGGCCTACTTGACTTCAAAGCCTATGCCGCCAAGATCCTGGGCACCTGGATTGCGGCCGTCACTGCTCCTACACTCCCATCCCAACACTGGTCCCGCGCAGCCCACTCCAACTTCTCCTGAGCCTTGGGCCTCAACAATCCATCAAACCCCCACTCCCTGATGAAATACCTCGCATCACACACATCGGCCACAGGTCCTCACGGGACCAAAACCCACTACAAACGAATCCTTCTCTCCATGCGAAGTGCAGAGTGGAGAATTCGTATTAGTGGACATACAACCTGAAGAGGCCGCCCCTCTCCTCAGTTCACACAAGAGGTACAGGGGCTACCCATCCATGATGGCGTGATCCCCATTCGACCCCATGTCCTATCCAGGGTGGACTACCTGGACATGATGGACATCCCTTATTCCACTGAGACCCAAAAGACTATCTGGAAATATGCACACCATCCTCTGTTGCAGCCTCAAGTCCGCTCCCATGTGTGGCGCTGCCTGAGGCGGGTGTATCATACAGCTGAGCGCTCTAATGCTTTACACTCATCCTGTGTCGTGTGTGGCCAGTATGGAACGCTGTTTCACCGCCTGGAGAAGTGCCCCACCTCTAAAGTAATATGGCGCGAAGTCCAACGTCTGCTAGGCCAGGATCAAACACATCCCTTCAGTCTGTCAAGAGATATGTTTGCTTCATCAATGGCCTCCCCCTCCCACCCTCCCTCCGTGCTCTGGTGGTTGCAATCGCCATGTGGACTATCCACACTATTGTCTTGGATGCCATCGCCGGATCCATCCCCACCCTCCCTGAAGCTGTCCACAGATTCCAGTCTCATTTGGTGGATCACTTTCAAGTGTGGATGTTTGGATTTCTCCCACTGCGTTGCCGACAGCTGGTCTCCTCCTGGTTCCCAGTCTGGTTCATCAAATCAGACCCCTTCCTCCACACGTGCTCAATAGTGGCTACGTCCCCTACACACGTTCCCTCCCCTTCCCATAAGTGGCGTTCCCGCTGGCAACAAGAGATAGCATCGCTTCTCTGGGGTGCCTCCCCTGGTACTAAGTTTTGTCTCGTCTGAGTCATATTTGGAAGTGTCCGTCCCATGGTCGGCCTTCCCCACAATAAATTTAAAATTTAAAATGGATTCTAAATATGCTTATACGTAAGTATATCTTTGACTATGGTGTTTACTGCTCACTAGATGATAAACAATTCTGGGGTTTTCAATGGTGCAAATTTTTACAATGATAACATAACATGTCTATGAGCTTGTCACAATTCTAAAAAATGCATGGTTAGCTGGCCTGATAGTCTTGAAAACTGCAAGCTTACAATTTAAAAATTAAGAATTGGACTGGTGTTAAACACCAATACTTTGACAGTATCTCTAAACTTCCCACTATGACCTTAGTTGCTATATTAACATTGATTTTTTAGAAAAATAACTTAGCAATATAATAATAAACCTAAAGAGATTTAACAATCGCTGGAAACCCTGAGCAAAATTACCAACATTAAGCATAAGCAACTTTATTTTTTAACAAACATTACTATTTATTAACAAGCTCAAAAAAACAGACTGACTTAAATATTGCAGCTATAAGGCAATGGGGTGTGGACTATATAAGAGAACGCTTGAACAGATAAGAGCTCATAAAGACTTTTAGATATCAATGAATAATGATATTCACAGACTTAGACGTTTCAAAGAATAGCAAGCTGAATCTCCAATCCAGAGGCCACTTCCTATACATTGGCTATGCCACTTTTCCTTACACAATGTCTCAATTGACATTGTGGGCTCTGTCAGAGTTTCTTTTTTCTGCAACAGTGGGCTCTGCTGGTCATCAGGCCAACCAGTATTAAGACTGGCTGACCCTTGCCCTTTCTCCTTAGGCGTCAGGACCAGCAGCGCCGGCTGACCCCTTGGTGTGGCACCTGCACCATTCAGGGGATCCCTCAGCCTAAACCCCACCCATAAGAATATACAAAAACTTTAATAAAAGGGAGATTAGGACAAGGATATCTTTATAGAAAGGGAATCGCCAGATATATATACAAAAGGGCTACTGCACCCATCGCCAAACTATTGGATCTTCGCTGGTTCTTCCGCCAACCACTCTCTCTTACTGCGCTTTTTTTCATTTCATCAACCCTCTCACCCTGTCCCTCCCAATGTCCAAATTAGTTCTAGCTCATCCTCGTTCTTGAGTTGCCAGTGAGCCATATAAATGATTACTATAAATAAACATCAAATTTCAGATTTGACCTTCAAGTTGATTATTATGTGATGAAAACCACTTCAGTCGCTTGGGTAAACTTGAGAATCTTGGCTTCTTACCAACACAAGCTTTGACTCTTTGTAGTCAATCATCCAGGGTTTCGCCCTCTTCAGGTGACAGCTCAATTATATGTTAGGTGCTGTAAACAACCTTGGCCACCTCAAACTCAGAATTGTCAGGTTCTGCCAACATATACTAAATTAAACAATAGGGTCAACCTCAGCTATTAGTTGTCAGTGATCCTTATACTAATTTGGGGCCATCAATTAGCCCCACTTGATCCTAACTTCTAATCTCGGTGGAATACTTGGATTCAGCTCACCCCAAGTTTGGGGAGGAACTCACCATGCAATCACCTATTAGACCACAAAATTCAGTCAATAAGCCATTCCACTGGGATTGGCCTATTTCATCCCAGATAACGAATAATCATTGGTGTAATCCATCTGGTTAATTTCCTGATAGGCTCATTTACTTAAAATTGTGGGTAATTCAAATATATAGTCAAAGCCATTGCGCACCTCATTAGATGGGTGGAAGTCAAAGCAGTTAAAGATCAAAGTACCATGGTGACAAATAAGTTTATTTTGTTAAACATACTTTATCAACATGGGTAATCATAGTTTATTAAATTGACAATGGGACTATATTAGTCTCAATTATTTATAAAATCATGACTTGAAAGGTATATAAGTGGTATTGTCTTCACCTTATCATCCTGAGACTAATGGCATATAGAACATCTAAGCGGTACTATCATTATCATCAAACTAATTGATTATAGGCAAGGTTACCATCCTGAACTTCTTGCCCTCCGCCATTTATTATAATATTGCTTTTTACGCAGCAACGGGGAACTTGATGATCCAATTGTATATGGGAGGCATCCCAAGATACATCCGTTTTTTTATCATGTTTCAATTAAGAGAACATGAGTTCCAACTGAAATCCTAAGAATATTCTCAGATATTAATCCATCTAAAAACCAAAGCCTACTTAAACGCTGTCAAAAAGGTAAGTCAAAAAATTGTGATAATTAGGATTGATGGATCTTACCTAAATTTTACACAGGTGAATTGGTCTTATATTAAGACAACTAGGCTTTTAGAAGAACTAGTAAATTGAAGCACATGTAGAAAGGACCTTTTTTCTCAAGAAGACATTTACTAATGTCATACTCTAAATGATCATACTAAGGTAACCTATTATATTGGCGTCCTTAGTTATATAAAAAGTACCAGCAAAGCTTTGACCTTATGGTCACAGGTTCTTAATAACCAACTCTACCCTCCATTCAATTTTATTCCTTTTGTTTTTGTCAACTGGGGGGATAGTTGAAATTGGTCTGACCAACCATTTGAACAGTTACTTTGTAATTTTTAATTTTACTGTTATTTAAATAAAGATCTGTTTATTTCACTACAGTAATGTTGGACAATAGTATTAATTCCCTATAAATTACTGCGCCCTGCGCCAATCTTTTTATATGTAGTTGCCAATTGGTAATATTAAAGTATGACTGGTAGCCTAACGTTGGAGCCTTCAATTACTGGTAATTATCATTGAAGCGTAAATCATTAATTTCTGGTGCAACTCTCAATTACCTTATTGATTACTTCACCACAGGGGAAAGCTTCATATCACCTATTATATAACTATTTTCTCCACTACTTTACCCTCATGCAAGCGTAGACTCAATGTCAATAGCTTTCTTAATAATCTCTTCGTCCATTCACTGGTGTCTTAGTTGTAATTAGATAATTCCTACTATTATGTAATTTTATTAAGCTTTAGGTTTTTTTCCCTGATATATTAGATAATTGATTGACTATTTTGCAATTCTCAACTGCTGTTCAGTTAGGAATAATTTTTACTAATGAGAGCCCTAGGAGTTAGAAAAGCATATCTAGAAGGGATTACCTGTTTATATGAGTGCTTGTTTTTATGTAGTCCTGGAAAAGCCTACCACAAGAAGACCTACCCTAAATATAGCATCTGTCGGACATTCTCCTTCTCAGCTTTCAAAAAAGAATGTTGGAGGTAAAAATGCCCCCAAATCCACTACTACAAATGGCCAATTACATGTCCAATCCTCTAACAATACTATGGTTAATGAGGAGATGAGTACGATCAGCCAAAAGACCTGGCGGATTCTCAGTGGAACCCTACCCATCAGGAAAATATGTTTTATAATCAAAAATCAGTTTATTAAGGTAAAAACTGATAGTCAGATTGCTCCAACTCCTCAGCCGAATTTTGGACATCAACCACATGGTTCCCCCTCAGCTGCATCTCGTTCCATTCCACTTCCTAAGTGGGGACCCCCCCTTTTATAGGCATGGCAGAAGTCCCCCAAGGTGTGAAGATTTTACCCGCCAGTGATTGGGTGCAATTTATCAAATCATTACCATATGGGTTCATTTTTCCCCCATTCTGATAGGCCAAAGCCTATCCTTCTTAATTCAGACAACTAAGCTATTTGACAACATAGCCCCAAATTCCCATGACCCTGATATTTGAACTAGTTTAAATATGAAACTACTAGTATTGAATAGGAGATCTTTTTTGCTTGCTCTGCACAACTAATAAAAAAATCATAAAAAAGCGCTTATTATACTTTTATATAAAAAGTTAATTTCATATATTTTTGGAATATATGTGGCATCCATCAGCGGATCCCACAATCTGGTGCTCACTACAGGGGCCACCCTGTATACTTTGATAAGTATTAAAGCAATGGAGAGTGTCACCCGTTGAGTGCAAAATGGAGAAGGAGCTGAAGACAATGATCGGATGGACAGCCCTACCACCTTGACATTTGTAGAAGAACTATTTGAGCACATATTAATACCTGAATCTCGCCGCATCACCTGGTTGGACACCGAAGCCATGAGAGACCTTACCCATGGCATCCTTAACCCTGATGACATTGCATTCTGCGAACGAGCATTGTTGGTAGAGGAACGCCACTTGTTTCCTATGAGACTAGTGTCCTCCCAAAGACCTACAGCCAGCTCACAAACTTGACCACCTACATATGCAAGTTTGCTCACCCCGCCCTGGTCCATATAATGCATCTCTTAGCTGGCCATCACGAAGAACTACATTGACACCTAGATACCCATGCAGCTCTAAATTTAGCCTATGATAAGTTGTACCAAATGACCTCCAAACACCTTGGAGCAGTCAGATCTGGTCTGGAAGCTAATCGCAACTTCATCATTCAGCTGCATGACTGACTTGCTAACATGGACACTGGGGTCATAAAGTATGTTGAGGAGGCCATGAAGATCTTTAGGGATGAATTGAACGCTTCCACTACTAGCACTCGCTCGTTGCTGAAGGAGTTTGCTACAAAACTTGAAAAGCAAAATAAACAAACGCGCCGGGACCTTTTAGCCCCCATCTCCGCCCCTAAGTTGAACATGAACAGCGTGTGGCTGTGGTAAAGCGACAGTTAACCCAGGCCTTTTCACGTGTTGAAGAGCTTGAACGCTGTCTGCTGCTTGAACCATCTAGCGCCACCTCCACCCTTGCGGCCAAGGTTGCTCACCTAGAAAAGGAGCTAGCTCTCAAAGCTTCGTTTGAAAATATCAAATATTTGGCACGCAACCTGAATGAATGTGAAACTGAAGTGAAAGTGATAAAAGCCTCGCTGGAAAACCCAGCGCTGTTAAAGGAAGTATTTAGTCAGTTAATGCAGGTCGAGCGGAAGTATGAGCAGATCAAGGATGGAGTACAAGGCCTAAGTTCACACCCTCATGATGATGAAGGGTGCAAACAAATGAAAGAAGAGCTGAAGAAACGCGTGGAAGCCGTGGAAGGTGCTCAACTAAACCTAAGTTTGCTGGTGTCACAACTCTGCTTCCAAGTCAATGCTTTGGAGAGCCAAGTGGAAGATCTTGAAACTCACAAACTGGGGATTGAAGCTCGACTGACACTATGTGAATCTGGGCCCCAAGAAGCCCTCTCTGAAATGAAAACCCAGCTCGAAGCCATGCAAGACCAGTTTGATTGCCTTTCATGCACTTTTGATCAGTTAAACTATCGTTCTGAAACCCCAGGTACAGAAGCTCCAGCTATTCATACCCTTACTGGAGGTGACTTTAATTCATTCAAACCGATGTTCAAAGACAAGTTTATCCCTTGTGAGGGCAACATTTCTTCGTTTTTATATGTTTATGAAGCAGCTATGGAAGGGGCGACTGATTGTCAGAAGGCCAAACATATTCTTTCCTGCTTGGGCCGCATTGCACAGGAGGTGATGGTCCCACATATGGATGCTCTTAGCACCTGGTCTGAGGTTAAAGAGGCCCTCATAAACACGTTTGGCTCGAAACAGGCTTTAAGCATGAAGAAGTAAGCCTTTATGCATATGAGTATCCAAAAAGGGGAGTCAGTGGTCGCCTTTGCAGAACGATTATATATGGAAGCACAGACGTTGTTAACTTCGCAAGATGTTGACCTTGGATGACGCTGTAGCCGCTGTTTTGACTGGGGTGGCATCTCACCCTCCTTTGGCGATGCACATCACCTCAGTTAAACGCTATTTCTGTACCATTCAAGATATCAAGGAGGCGTTACTAGATGTCGCTGACTTCCATAAGCCTGATTTTCCTCGTGGAGCAGTATCCCGCCCTCGCGTTTTGGCCATTGAGGATCCAAAGCCCAAGCCTCGGGTCCTGGCTATTGAAGACAAGAAGGAGCCCCTTCAGATAATGGGCCCTGAGGAGCAAAAATTCAAAGCGAAACGTCCTGAACGCCCTCAGTGCAAATATTGCTACAAGTTTGGACACAAGGAGGCTGTGTGCTGGAAAAAGAAAGCTGACGTGGAGGAACAGGAGCAGGGAAAAGAAATGTTGGCGTAGGGAGAGGCACACCTATTGCTGACGAATCTCATGTGCCTGACTCATTTAAACAACTTATGTTAATACCTCATGTTACCAATACCCCTGGAGATGATTCTGAGGGGGGTACAGATGAGGTTGGTTATTTCATCATAGGAGTACCCGCTGAAATGGAAGTCCCCAATCGCTTGAACGCTGGAGGTGTAGATGAGGCTACCATACCTGAGGAGATGTACCTCTGCCAAGTTCTAGGGGAGCTAGCCGTTATCAACGCTGCCAACAATGTGGATGAGGTCTTGTTTAACCTTATTCGCCCTCTCCAGCATGACCATACCATGCAGTCCATCCTGGAAAATTACCCCGAGACCGCGCGCAAATTTACCTTCATATTTCATCTCAAGGAAGTCTTAGCGTTATCACCCAATTTTGGAGGGATACTTACAAAGGTTGAATTGATTATCAAAATAGTCCGGGTGATGGCCATTCTGGATACAGGCTCCCCGGTGAACGTAATCTCCTCCAAGTTGATGAAAAAGATCAAACTTGCGCCTGACTTGGAGTACAACCAAGAATTTGGAACCGCCAGTCCCAACAACACCCGCGCACTTGGCGCTTACTCATCCCTTCCCTTCATATTGGGAAGCTTATTCTATTGGCCCCCACAGTGGCTTTGGATAACAACGCCTATGATATGCTCATAGGTACTCAGTTTATGATTGAATATGAAGGTATTATCAATATGAAGCAGGGGTTCCTGTCGTTGCTCAATTATGAAGTCCCCTTAGTTTTATCCAACAAAGAACCCAGCAAGAATGAATACTCTTGCATGGTTGAGTACCCATTTTCCGCTTTACCTTTACATGATACCACCTCTGGGCGAAATACAAAGAAATTGCCTGATTCAGTGGATGGTATCAAAGATATTCTGTTTTATGCAGCTGATGAGGTGGTGATTAAGCCGGGTGAACAACAAGTGTAGACACAAAAAGCACCATCAAAATCCCTTGCCACTGTTTACTACACATCTTAAGCATTGAGGGTGTTAGCCCTTTTGAGCCTCAGGTATTGCCTGGCATTTTAGACCCAGCCTACCAGAGGCCTGTTACTCTACTGTTGGGAAATCTCACCGAAAAGGACATAATTGTAAGAAAGCACCAGGAGGTGGGCCGAGGGTTTTTACTCCCTGTGGAGGAAGTTGAACAAATCCACTCTATTGGCTCAATGGCAGATTTAGGCCTGCCCGCAGATAACCTGGTATGTACCTTACCAAACGTCCATATCTCGGATGAGCTGACCTTAGATGAGTTGGAGAAAGTGCATACTCTCCTGGATGAGTATAGTGATATACTCTTGAAGTTGGAAAATGATTATGGCCACATGAAGGGCTGGTGCCACTCCATCAATGTGGGTGATGCCCATCCCACTAGGTCAAAACCTTACCGCAAATCAAAGGTAGAGGAGAAGCAGATGAGGATGGAACTCACGCAATTATTAGATGCGGGGCTATCAGTTCCTTCGCAAAGCCCTTAGTCCTCCCCCTTTTGCTAATTAAGAAAAATAATGGAGGTCACCGGATAGTTATGGACTATCACAGGCTAAACAATATTACAAAAAAGGATAGCTATCCTATCCCTCACATTGATGATGCCCTGGCCCAGCTTTCAGGCTCAAACTTTTTCTCCGCCATGGATTTGGCCAGTGGCTATTGGCAAATGTATCTTTCCCCTGAGGACCAGGAGAAATGTGCTTTGATATGCATTGAAGGTCTTTTCCAACCCACACGATTACCTCAAGGGTTGTGCAACGCACCTGCCTCTTTCCAGAGTACGATGGATCACATTTTGCAGGATCTTAAGTTAACCTGCGTCATCGTCTATCTTGATGACATCTCTGTATCCTTGAAATCCTTTAACGAACACCTTGATCACCTGAAGGAGGTGTTCCAACGCTTACAAAACTCAAATATCAAGTTAAAACCTTCGAAGTGTACCTTTTTCCAAAGGAAATTATACTTCATCAGACATTCCATTTCTTGAGAGGGTATCTAACCCATACAAGTTAAGGTTGAAGCGATTTAAGAATTCCTCCCCCAAAAATCTATGGGATATACAGGTAAATCTAGGGATGATGGGGTATTACCATCAATTTATCCCTAAGTTTGCCCAACTCAGCGAGCCCCTTGTTCGCTTACTGAAAAAGAATATCCCTTTCCAATGGGGCGCTGAACAGAAGGCTGCTTTTAAACAATGAAGCTGCTGCTACAAAAATGGCCTATCCTAAGGCATCCTGATTATGGTAACCGTTTATTTCGTTTACAGACGCCTCAGACTACGCCGTTGGGGCCATCCTAGCCCAACTGGATGAAAAAGGGGTAGATCGTCTTGTCTCATATTTCAGTAAGATGCTATCAAAGGTGGAACGCAACTATAGTGTTACTGAGAAGGAGTGTCTTGCCATTCTACTAGCAGTGAAGCATTACCGCCCTTTCTTGTATGAGACCTCTTTAACTGTGGTTACGTACCACGCGTCTTTATAATGGTTGCAAAACATGAAGGACCCTACGGGGTGGTTAGCTCGCTATACTTTAAAGCTCCAGCATTATGACATGAAGATTGAACACCGCACTGGAACCCGTCACATGAATGTTGATGTGTTAACTTGGCTGCCCATCCTCCACTTAGATAACAGTGAGGCGGAGCGGCTGTATGATCTTTTAATGACCCTGAATGAATGGGAGGATGATGATGAGCCTGTACAGAAGATGTTGGCCTGGCACTCCCATAACACTAAAGTAGAAAACGGGAAGTTGTATAAAAAGCAAGTAGGGGCAGTGGTTGCCTTACCTTTGGCCCTCAGAACATATCTGTTATCCTAGAAACTCATTCAACCTTAGGCCATGGAGGAGCAAAGAAAACCTATGAGTGGATTAAGGATCGGTACTTTTGGGAGGGAATCATGGATGCCATCATTGAAGTCTTGGATGCTTGCCTTATGTGTAAGAAGCAGTCTTGGTTCAAGACTAGATACCAATATCAGCCAACTACCCCGCAACAGCCATTCCATACCATAAGCTTGGATGTAGTAGGGCCACTTCCTCAGACCACAGGTATAAACAGTTTCATATTGGTAGGGATTGACCACTTCCTGAAGTGGGTTAAAGCTGTGGCGCTTCCAGCCTAAGCTGCTAAGGTCACTGCCACCTTTCTCCATCAAAATATTTTCACTTGACATGGTTGCCCTCAAATACTACTCTGCAACAATGGAAAAAACTTCACCTCAGAGTAGTCAAAATCTTGGCTACCTCCATGGGAGCCCAAAAACTATTCTCAGCTCCATATAACCCATCAACCAATGGTACGGTGGAGCGAGCAAATGGCACCTTGGTTTCCATTTTATGGAAAATGGCCTCATCTGATCCCCTTCATTGGGATCATTATCTACCTAGTGCGCTTATGGCTTACTGGATTAGCTATCACAAGATTTTGAAAATGTCCCCTTTCTGAGTTTTGTATGGCAGGGAACCAGGCATACCTGCCCTCTAGCTAAGGATGTCTTCTCTAGTAGTGAGGAGCCTGAGAAAGCCATGTGAAGGTTAGCTAACCGCATCATTCAGCTTCAATTGGAGGCTATAACCACCTAGCCAAAACAGTCACTAAAGAAGGCCAAGCTGCCAATGAGCTTCGGGCTCCCCTACATTCATTTCAAGTTTTGAATATGGTCTTATATTACCACAATTGTATAACTCCATGAAGTGGCAAACTTGGATCAATCTGGGAGGGGCCATTTACCATCACATATAAGAGAGGAAATGAGTATTCCATCAAGTCTTTGGCTACAGGAGTTACTATAAACTGGGTACATGGCCGCTTCCTATGGCCCTACACTCCCCCAACATTCTTGAGGGGACAATGTCAGACATTCTCCTTCTCAACTTTTGAAAAAGAATGTTGGAGGTAAAAATGCCCCTAAATCCACTACTATGATCAGCCAATTACATGTCCAATCCTCTAACAATACTATGGTTAATGAGGAGATGAGTACCATTGGCTAAAAGACCCTGGCGGACTCTCAGTGGAACCCTACCCATTGGGAAAACACGTTTTATAATCAAAATCAGTTTACTAAGGTAAAAACTGATAGTCAGATTGCTCCAACTCCTCAGCTGAATTTGAGGCATCCATCACATGGTTCCCCCTCAGCTGCATCTCGTTCCATTTCACTTCCTAAGTGGGGACCCCCCCTTTTATAGCCATGGTGGAAGTCCCCCAAGGTGTGAAGATTTTACCCACCGGTGATTGGGTGCAATTTATCAAAATTGTTACCACATGGGTTTGTTTTCCCCCATTCTGATAGGCCAAAGCCTATCCTTTTTAATTTGGACAACTAAGCTATTTGACACCATAGCCCCAAATTCCCATTACCCTAATATTTGAATTAGTTTAAATATGATATACTAGTATCAAATAGGGATCTTTTTTACTTACCCCATGTGACTAGTAAAAGAATCATAAAAAAGCGCTTATTATACTTTTATATAATAAGTTAAGTTTGTATATTTTTGGAATATTTGTGGCATCTGTCAGCGGATCCCACAGCATCATCACCACTATTAAATTTCATACTAAAGTGTGCTTTTTGTATGTAAATATAACTTATTTTAATAAATAAGGTTTATTTGTGTAAGTTGTTCATAAGTTTAATGTTTTTAATATCACCTTAATAGTTTATGCTTATCAACCTATGTACTTGAAATGCAGCGCCAATGCACCAATTTCAATAGGGTAAAGTCTAGGAACTAACAACATTATATCTTTGATATATGAGATCTAATACTTCTGAAACATGTCGATCTAAGTTTTTGTGTTAATACTTTTTTAGCTCAAATATAAAAATAAATTTAATCAGAACAATGCACGCTCTTTGTATTTAAAGCTGAAGCATAATATACTGACGATGCAAAAAAGTTTTTTGAGATACAAAGCTTACCCTCATAACTGAAACCAGGTGGCTTCTATAAAAGAAATATCATCTAACCTTTTAGTGGATAGTGTTCTATTTTAATTAATTGAAGTATATAGAGCATAAATATTTACCTTACTCTGCGCTAATCTGTAAAGTTTTATTATTATTATTATTATTAGTTAATATAAAATCTTTCAAAAACCAGCAATGTGAAGCTAAAATTATATATATAGTGCATATAGAGGGCAAGAATTTTCAAAACTGAATGACCAAATATATATCATGTTTACTAATACTTGTAATAGTGCTTTGTATTGCTTTCAATATTGTCAAAGCATAGGAATATATATTGTAGATTATGCTATAAAATATCATTCCAAAAAAAAGAATGGATAATAAAGAAACTTGATTAAGGATAAAGATATTAATCTTGTGATGTGGATAGTCAATTAGGATTATACTCACATTAAACTGTGAGCTATTCATGGACACTTAACACTTGTCAGAAAACAAAAAAATAGAAGTAGAGGGTATGTTGTAATTGGTTTGAACAACCATCAAATTATATTCTTATCTATTCTTTTGTTGTAATTTATAATTTTTAGATAAAAGGTTTTATTATATGTGCATGGCCTTGCAGCCCACAATCTTATGTAGTGGCTGCATTTGTACTAAATTACTATTGCCATCCTTGGTCACATCTGGTGGATATTAAAAAATTTGGCATAAGATAAAATCATTACTCCACTGGTGCAAATTGACCCCTTAATCTCAATTATTGTAGCCTGTGGGCCTGGTTTTCGCATCATCATTATTATCACTTACTATTGTTTCCCATGCAGGCGTAAACCTATTTGTTTAAGAGGCTTGTCATTACCATCTTTGGCCTTTCTTACAGAGTCTTACTTTGATAGGCTGATTATATATACTATGGATATCACCCAAATTTTCTGGCTTTGTGGCCATGTATCTCCCCATTATTCTATTACCCAAAATTCTTTAGTGCTTTTCCACTAGCATATAGTTACACCAATGAGAATGAAGAATAAGAGGAGCGTCTAAGCAGGGAGCTGCTATGGGAAATGAGATCTGTTTTTGTCATTATCTGGAGGTAAAGAATACCACAAGAAGTAAAAAAGATTTTGAAACAAAGCCCTGAAGCCATTGTCAGTTTTGAATACTATGGTGTGCTCTTCCCTTAAGTTTAATAAAATCCTGTTTATGATAAATAATGTCTTTTTTCCCTTTTCGTTCTCCCAAGAAATTCTCTCTATAGAGTGCCTTGTTTTGTTATTAGTAACACTGTTCTCTTTTGATAAGATGCCTCTGCTCCAATCTTAACATTTGGTGCTCACTAAAGGGGCAACACAATGCTACCTTATGAATTAAATTAATTATAATTATTATCAAAGAGTATATTCTGCTATACCAGCATGATCTATGGTCTATAACCCAGCCGGTCCAAGGGCCAGCATAAATAATCCACCTACTCATCTCCATAGCAAAGAAATGGGTAGGCTACAGGGCCCAGGATTGGACGATTTATTACCTTGTAATTCCCAAATTTCCACTCTAATAGCTAATTAGGAGGACCCTCAACTCCACCTTGATGGCTTTATGCATAACATATTTCTTCTTACTCCCTCATCAACTCTTACTGAGAGATTAGCTCATTGCATACTTTATCCACTAACAAGGACAAGGTGTCAAGGAGTTAAAGACACATATTATTACTGTCAACCAGAAGCTCAAACTGGATGAACAAAAGTCTATGGAGGAACGCCACCACGCTCCTGATTTGTTTATTTAACTCCCTCATGAATCACCTCTCGCTGGTAGAAATGGTTGGATCACTTGGTATTGTCAAATATTGCGTTGGCGATAAGGCGTTGGATAAGCCTTCTACCCCAGATGTGCTGGTGTTATAAAGTTGCTTTACGCTCGCCTCTCATTCAGCTAGATCTGTAGTTCAATATGAATTGTTAAAGCCTCTGTTCCCTTGTGTAATGAGATAATAGGTTCCATATAACTGATTGTTTTCTGAGATTTGATAAAAGTGGAAATGTACACAACTTTACTGCTTTATTTAAACTAAGTATGGGTGGGCCTCTGAGGCTAATTAGTTGGCTATGTTAATGAATTTCTTGGACTCTGTAAGTCAGGAATTATTAGTGTCTAATTTACAAGTTGTTGGAATGACTATTTTCAATACTAAAGAACTTCTAGTGAAAGAGTTTGGTGGTGCGGAGTGTATGACAACATGAAATATGTTGTTCCTTAAATTTTCATTAATAAGGACGAGTCTGTTACAGATTTTTTGAACATTTTTATTATGAGTCTCAAGTTTTGTATAAAGCCAAGGTGCTGAATAACTTTGACGCTCATATATCATTGCGTCATGCCTGCAATTCCTAAAAAGAACTTTATCAGTTACTAATTATTGTGTTAGTTGAGGAAAATGATTTTACTCACATAGTAAATTATCTCCACCGCTGCACCACAACTTTTGAGGCGCCTAACCACAATGGCAAAGCTCTGCGACCCTTCCAATATAGACACCCTCCAAAGTTTGAATAAGCACAGTCTTATAGCCTCATTCTCATAGGCCTAACTTTGATCAGTTATCTGTTATAGTACTATAAAAATTGGGGGACTATGCCAATTGCTGCCCTAGTCTGGGTTCCAAACCCAAGGTTCATTCAGAGAACGCTGGAAAGAATGAAGACTTGGTAAAAGGGTAGGCGTAGTATAACAGTGATTTTCTACTTCCGCCCCTTCTTAAAAAATCCCAGATAAGAACAAACCCCTAGAACCCCATTCCATTAAGCCTTTGTCCAAAGAGGATGCCCTGCTTTTGGAGCTGCATCTAGTATTTGCAAATAATCTTGTAGCAGTAACCACTCACTCAATAATGGAATGAAAGTCAGAGTTGGCGTCAGAAGTGATATAGAAACCACATGTTCAACAGTTGAAACAGCAAGCTAAGCTGGTAGGCTAGGGTGATGTTCCGCAGTTAAATGGGGTTCAGGAGGACATATCGTTATGATCTTTAAAAGAAATTATTTTGATTCCGTATGCTAACCTACAATCATATTTAGGACAAGCGGAAGCTCTGGATATTAACACTTTCAATGTAGTGGGTGCATAAACTGCTGAATGCATATATATATTGATATTCCGTTGATAAGCTATAAGTAAGAGCTATCGTGTACAGTGGAACACTGATAAATACTGTGTCCACTAATTTAGTACAGAAACTGGGTCTGGCGCCAGATATAGACTATCACAAAGTTTATGGTACCACAGGGCATCAAAAGATTACTTCTCTAAGAGATTACAGTGCATTGCCGTTGATATTTAGTATACTACTGATATCAGCTTCAGCTATTGTGTTACCAAGTCAATATTATTTATTCTTATTGGCACCTCTTAAATGAGGACTCATGGGGTTAAAGATGTTTTGAAGCAAACACTTTAGAAACACTTGGCTAACACATTCCGCAGAATTATAATCAGATAATTAAGGGCTCTGCACCCTGAAAACTTGAGATTGTTAACCTTGTATATAAGGAAGGCAGAATGCCCATGGGTATCAACAAATTTGTGGCTGCACTCAGTGAATGTAATCAAGTTTATGAAACTTGAAGGCATACGCTGAGGGCTAATTGTAATCTAGCTATTCCGCTGAGCCACTAACCTTTATGTGGACTGAAATCACCCTGGAAATTCTCAAAGGGTTATATAGCGAATATTCGTTCTTTTTTACTGCTATAATATTGAACCTGTCCCCACACCTGGGATTATTCTTCCTGACCATGGCGAAATTCAAGTATTATTAGCCAAATTGTATTAGTAACCTATTCAAAATAAAGCGACATCAAATAGTTTCTTTTGTACATATTTCACCAGTTGATGAGGTAGAGAATATTTAGGCTTTTGGTACCTTTAAGAAACTGGGCCTGCTCACCAATACCAATCAATCTGTATGTTCTTTATTATCATGGGAAAGCCTATCAGAAGTAACAGAGGAGGAGAAAAATCAAGTTTTATCGCTTTTCATCAAGTATAGTTTTATTTTTGCAAAAAATCAATTTTACTTGGTTGTGCACACAACGTGTTACACAGATTTAGTACCAGAAATCATTTTCAAACTCAACTCCATCCTATTAGGCGCTCAAAGGTGGCGTACTGTCACTGACATTGAAATTAACCAGTTAATGCAACATGAGATGTTAGTGCTCTCCAAGTACCTTGGGATTATCAAGTATTTATCAATAAAAAGAAGGATGGTTCTATCCGCTTGGTAATAGATTATCAGAAGCTTAACAATATAACTAAAATTGATTGTTGTCCTTTACCAAGGATTGAGAATTCACTTAACTGCTTGTGAGCGCTCAATATTAATCTGCGTTAAATTTCATTTCTGGCTACTGGCTAATTGAGATGCATAACGAGGAGTATGAGAAGTGCGTTTTATTAACTGCGCAGGGTCTGTATCAACCCACTCAGATGCTTCAGGGGCTGTGCAACGCCCCTGCAACCTTCCAATGGGCTATGGACAAAAAATTAGAGTTTTAAAAATTTCCTTTGTCCTGGTATATTCAGATTATGTATTTTTCTACAACGCTTGATGAACACCTACAGCACTTGGAAGTAGTATACTCCTGGCTTGCCTATGTATATATTAAATTAGGACGTCTAAGTGTAACTTCTTTTTAGAGAAGCTCAAATATTTGGGGCATGTCATTTTGACAAACAAGGCCTATTGATCTAGCCGGCAAAGATTGAGGCCATCAAATGGATGACATGGCCAAGCAATAAATACAACATCCAAGTTTTCCTTAAGATGGTCAGCTACTACCACAAGGTCATGCAAAATTTCAGTTAAATAGATGAACCTTTATTTCACCTTCTCAAGAATGGGGTACAACTTATTTAAATGGTGAACTTCCAGCTGGCCTTTGACAAGCTAAGGCTTTACCTACCAAGCACTGATACTTAAGTATCAAACTTTATAAACTCATTCATCATTAAGAAAAATGAATCCCTCACCTCCTGAAGGAGCGGTGGTATCTAGCTCAATTCTGATGGGGTAGAATATCCATTGCTTATTTCAGATGGATGTTGGATATTCATAAATGGAATTATACCTTTACCGAAAAAGAGTGTTTAGTAGTAATTTATGCTTTTTGACAATTTAAGTTTAATCCAAGGCATACATTTTACTGTGGTAACTGATCATGCCTCTCTTATCTGTGTGCAAAGTCTTAAGGAATCAAAGGACGTCTGTCCTGCTTGACTTTCAAATTACAAGCATACAACTTTGAAATTCAAAATCATCCTGGCATGAAGCATCAAAATGTCAATGGTTTTCTCAGTTGCCTACCATACCTTTACTGGTTGATCCTTCCAATGAAATATTTAATAAATTTCGATAACTCAGCAGTATGACAATGAACCTGATGAGGTTCAATGAAAACTTGTAAAGGCTGAGAAAGAATATTTATATTAAGAATGGGGAAGTTTGTAGAATATTAACAGACAATCAGTTGTGTTTCACTAGGCATTGAGCGGAAAGATTCAACTAATGAGGCCCATAAACTGATGGGGCATGGGAGATTTAAAAAAGTTAAGCTTATTTAGGATCACAGTATATTGGGAATCAATGGCTTTTGACATTCTTGAAATCTTATCTATTGCTATGAATGCCAAGCTAAAGCTTTACTGAAAGGCCACTTTATAACTATTAGTTAAACCTAATTTTGCATGTCATACTGTATTTATTAACGTTGTGGCTCCTTGGCCAATACCAGCGGCCAATTTAAGTATATAATCGTGTCTATTGACCATCTCAATAAATAAGTGGAGGCTAAATCAGTTAAGGAGCTGGGTGCAACTACAACCACTAAGTTTGTTTTGAAAACTATGTTTACCAGCATGGTTGCCCCTCAGATTATTTTAACGGGTAATGTGACTAACTTTAAGTCCCCAAATGATCATTAAACTCAAAGAGTTGATGGATGTAAGAGGTTTATGCTACTCCCTATCACCTGAAGACCAATGGCACCATTGAAATAGTTTATGGTACTTTTGGAGGTATTCTACATAAGTTGGTTATTGGCAAAGCATTAAACTGGAATCTTTTCCTGCTTTCTGCCATTTCTTCCTATAACATCGATTATCACTTGGGCAAGGGGCACCCGTCATTTGAGTTGTTATATGGGAAGCATCCCAGGATACCCCACTGTTTAACTCATGTATTAAAGAAGAAAGCACGAGGTCTAAGGACTATCAGGATAAGTTCACATGAACGTTAATTAGTTGAAAAGTTCTGCCTATTCAAATTCTCCTGCTCAGAAAGTTAAGTCTAGATTTCAGGATAGCAAAGTCTTCCTGACCTTGTTCAAATTTGGCATAGGATGATTGGTTTGGTATTATAATAATTATGGCTTTGGAAGGACTAGGAAGTTAAAGCATATAAAGATAGGTCCCCTTGAGATCATAGAGAAGAACTAACACATGCCTAAGGTCTCAAGGTTCACACTAAAAGCTACCTTATCAATAGTAGTATGCAAAGTTCCTTAAGAGCTACTATCAGCCTTCTGGCCATATGGCTATGGGTCTTAGTATCTAATTGGCCTCCCACTCAATTTTGTTCCCTGATGTTTGGTCAAGTGGAGTAAACCTTGTAGTTTTTTTATCAACCTTCAATCATTATTATCTTTTTAATATTAGAATTACTAATACTTTGATAAAAAGGGTTTTATCAAATGTACTTGATCCTGTGGCCCACGATTTCATGTAGTGGCTGAATTTTTATTAAATTACTGTCAGCATCCTTGGTTGCATATGGCGGATATTAACAATTATGGCAGAATAATAAATCCTTACTCCCACTGTTGCAATTTAATTCTTAAGTTTCTTGGTTACTGTGGCCTATAAGCATGGTTTTATATCTCTGTCATTATTCATTTACTACTTTGCCATGCGCCAGCATATAACTATTTGTTCAAAAGGCTTGTATTATTCTCCTCAAACATTCCACAAGAGTTTTACTAGAGTAGGCTTATTATAGCTATTATTAAAGATATGACCCATAATTATTAGCTTTGCGGCCATATATTTTTATGCTATTGCATGAATTCCTTAGTAATTTTCTGCAATCAAATAATTGCATCAATGAGAACAAGGAATGATAGGAGCAACTAAGCAGGGAGCTGCTATGGGAACAAGAATGTGTTTTTGTCATTATCTGGTGATAAAGAATATCACAACATGTAAAGAAGATTGTGAAACAAAGCCCTAAAGCTGCTTTCAGTACATGATACTACAGTGTGCTTCATCCCTTAATTTTATTAAAATTTTATATTAATGATAGATGATGTCTTTTTCCTCTTTTTCTACAAAGATACTGTCTTCATACAATGACTTGTTTTGTTATTAGTAAACCTGTGCTCTTGAGCTATGACTCCTTTTCACTGACCTTGACAATACACTTATGGTTAATTGCTGGGACCAGATATGAATGTAATACAATCATAGATGGCTTTTAAGTGTTTAGAAAGCCATAATTGGTTCATCATTCTTAAAAATAATATATATTAAATGTTCTATAACACTTAAGTAGGTATATCATATACTATCAGCAATGATTAAACCAGACCAAGGCTAATTACAGACAGACAAAGGTACTGTATGCACAAAACTAATTTAAAAGATTTATAACACTAATACAAAGTATGTTGCTAATTTTTGTATTAAAAAAGTCTGTCAAGGTTTGTGACTAATGTCAATAAATAGTAAGAATATCAATAAAAGCCATGAACTATGCTGTGTTTTGCTCGGATACCTAGTTATGTCCAAAATGTTCATTAGTTTTATCATTAAAGTGGAGCCAATAATTTTTACTTATGATTGCTAGAAGATGTCCTGTTAGGAGATTCTAGCTTCCTTGGGATAGCTCTTAGCAACATGATGGCTTCTGTAGGGTGATGGCAAAGCACTTTTGTGTCAGAAAGACCCATTTATCAATAACTACCCTGGTTTAAAAATCTGCTAATGCTATTGCCATGAACATGAAAAAGAGTGTAAAATATATTTTAATTTAAAATATATAGGAGGAAATTGGTACTAACTTTACAAAGTTATATTTCTTAAATAGTATAGGAAGCGTGAGAGCCTTTAGGTTTAGAGAGTGCTTAGGTCTACTTCAATAAGGATATTCGCTACACATACAGTATAAGAACCAAGTAGTGGTAACTTTCCTCTGTCACGCCTGTATTTTTTGGGCCCCCATTGTTCTGGTGCTCTGGATTGTATTTCTGGGTTTGGGATACAATTTTACCCAGGTTGTCAATTAGTGGCCCATTTGATATCATATCTTGTGATGATTTCTGATTTTACTCTATTGTTTTTTTTGCCTATTTGGTTGCGGCAATTTATTAAGCAACAATTTATTTATATTTTTGAGGCTCAATACTGGAGAAAGGCATGTGTATAGCTCTTTTCTTTGATCCTTATATCTTTAGACTAAATACCAACTTGAATTCCAATAGTAATGTTTTATCTTCACTGAAAACTGTTAGTAAACATAAAATAATCTATATGAAGACATACATCAGAAAAAATCATTTTTATAGTTAAGACATTTTTACATAATTGAAAGTTTGCGAAACCTAATGTTTTACATAACCTAACTAGATATCAAATACTACTAGTTAAATATCAAAGATATGACCTAACATGTTATGTTCCTAAAAAATCATTGGTGTCATAATAGTTTTGGTTTATTTTTTTTACTAGATTATAATCCAATGTTATATTTTGGCACTATTATAAACAGACAGTATGATAGCAAGCTATGTGTTTATCTAAGTATAAAGTCATGTTGTAATATGTTACTAACTAATTTTTGAGCCTTATATTATCTAAGATCATTTGTCTTAGTTCTATAAATTTCTTATGTAATCGACAGCTTTTATTTGAGTCATATACCTTAATTAGAACAATAACAATCATAATTACAATTATGATGATAAAAAGCTATAAAGACTTCTCCTTAAAGCGGAAGACAAGAATAATACTTTCCAGGAGTTTTTGGGCAATGAGCGTGAGCAATCTCTTTACAGCTGATATCACAAATTACAAAATAGAATCTATTGAAATGGTATTTGCTGGCCCAGCAGGCGTTACCGTTGTACATGAGTTTAGCGTTACTGCATCCAATCTGAGTGTTTACATAACTGAAATTGCCATTGTTATAGCAGCGCATCCATTCTCCTTTAACAAGTGCTATCAGAGATAAAAACTTGAAATACATCCCGTCTGATAATGTTGTACGCTTAGATTTGAGCCTGCTTTGCGCATCTAAGAATTGGAATTGAGTTTGTGTCGATCTTGTTAAGATGTTATATTTAAAACTTGATAATCTAATGAGAGCTTCGATAATCAATCAGGGCTTTGGAGTTTAGACAATGTATAAATAGTTCTACATTAGTTCAAATTTACTAATAATAAATCTATAAAGATAGCAAGAAATTCTTTTAATCATGTGATTTTTAAACTTGTTTGAAAATTTTTAATTCTTTATTGTGCTATATAAAAATCAGTTTAGCGATTTAACTTATACTGTTATATGGTTTAAGTTGTTCTCAATATGTTCTAATAGAAATAAATATTTACCTTTCTTTATCTAAAAGGTTTTGAAGTGAATTCGTTATATTTTTATTAATACGAGGATGGCGAATTCGTTATATTCTATCTGGTAAATTATTACGAAAATTCAACAAAAAGGCAACATAAGCTTAAGGCTACGTTGAGCAGTTTAGACCAACTCGTAATTATGGTTTTTATTACAAACTGGCGCTTCAAAAAACATTATTTTTACCTTTATATAAGGCGAATATGAAGTTTTGTTTACTGTTAGCCTCAACCATTTTTTATTCGAGGTGGGCCGACCTGGGGACGATACCGCACCGATGAGGGGAATTGAAGAAAATGGGAAAGGAGGATAAAACCCGGAAAACCTCCATGCGCGGCGTATGATAGGCCAGGAACTTCATGGACCACCTTTGCTATTCGCTATCTCGGTTCGGGGCATTGGTGCGCAACGCCAACACAGTCATAATCGTCCCCTACCCAAAGTTCACTACTGGGATCGAACTCGGGGAGGCAGCGGTAGAGGAACCTCAACCATTTTTGATAGTATTGTATTTATATTTCAGCTCTTTAATAAATTGGTAAGATTTGTTTAGACTAAAATAAATTTAAGATACTATTACTAAATAGTTTAGCATATAAATGACTAAAAACTGTGCCATTTTTTGGAAAATAAAGAAGGACTAGTTTAGTGTGTCCTTTAAATCTAGCTAAATAGCATTGCTTCTACTATCAACTAATCGTAAGATTTTTAATTTAGTATTTTTAATAACCCATTGAAATCATATCGGTTTAGTGTTATATATTAAGATTTTATTAATATGTGAAAAAAAACTTCTGAAATCTATCTTAATAGATATTTTATCTGCCAATTCAAAAATCATTTGCTCTAAAATTAAAGTAGGAAGATATAAAACTATTTTCTTTTTTAGAGGGTAGGTGCATTTGTTTCAGAGAAAATTCTACTATTCCTCTTGTTTCTTCACATCTATCTAGAAAGAAAAAAATCTGAAAACTTCCACGCAAATACCTGGCAAAAACTGCTGACACAATAAATCTGATATATTTGATAATCGGAATTCACTAAACTGCCGTTTATAAAATAAAATTATCATATTCCTGTCTGGAAATGTGACCTGTTGCTTTCAAACCATGATTTTGCTAAACTTAAACAAAAATCAATTTATATCCATTGACTTAACGAGACTTTATTCATAACAGTCACTAAAATGAACAAATTATTAATTCTACAAACTGATAGAAGATTACAGTGTCTGGTGAAATAACAATGGAATAGATAATAAAAAATAGTCAGATAAACAAACAGTCTTTTAGTTGGCTTAGCGCTGCATATCTTAGTGCCAATGGGCCTACTGATATATGTTACAAGTGGCAATAATGTTAATATGTCAATTTACAGATTACTACCATACAGCTATTAGAAAAATCTTGATTTATTTGACTCAAAGAATATACTAATTTGAGTTCATAGACAAGTTATATTTGACAATGTGACTAATTAGTGGGGAGGATACCCCAGTGGTAGAGTATGGTTTCTCTACCATTGCCCCCCCGAGTTCGATCCCAGTAGTGAACTTTGGGTAGGGGACGATTATGACTGTGTTGGCGTTGCGCACCAATGCTCCGAACCGAGATAGCAAATAGCAAAGGCGGTCCATGAAGTTCCTGGCCTATCATACGCCACGCTTCGAGGTTTTCCGGTTTTTATCCTCCTATCCCATTTCTTCGATTCCCTTAATCGGTGCGGTATCATCCCCAGGTCAGCCCACCTCAAAATTTTAAAATAAAAAAATTAAATTCGAATAAAATTTTAAATGTGACTAATTAGTACCATGTAGCAAAAATTATATATCAATAATAACTTTAATTACTTCAACTATACATTAGAGGACCCAGACCTAATGCTGCGGTCATGGTGCAACCTTAATGTGCAAGCAATGTTGATATATGATTCTTGTACTTCTGACTGACATGCCGGTTTTCTCCAGAGTATCAAACTTCTTAATATAAAAATATTAATGAGATAATAGCAATTTAAGATTTAAATCTAATATATAGAACATTTTATCCACTCTGAATATCCACCACTTAGGAACATCCAGTTAGCTTAAGTTTAACAAATTTATAGTCTAGTTCCAGGATGACGACCACATTTAATATTCTGCTATAATTTTAATGAGATTGATCATTTATTTCCAGCAAAACCAAAACCATTGTTAGTTCATCATGTGTTTTACTTTACTAAAGGATACTGGCACAAGTTTGGCAACATATTTTGAGCTCTTTGAATAGTCAAAATATTTTTTTAAATTTACCTGCCTTACCAGTACTATCCTAATCAGAGCCCTATAAGGACAGGCTGCAAAATCTTCTTAAAATTTCTTGGATTTACCTAATCATATTTGTTCTCATCAACCTATGTATTCCTATGTACCAGTGTATAGGCCCTTATAAATCATTTAACAAATACAGGTTTTTATAATTAAGCCCCTCATTGCAGCAATAAAATTAAGATCATTAAAATCAACCAAGATCAATACTAAAAAGTTATTACCTTTTAAGACAATATTCCTCAAAGAGCTCTAAGCAAGAAGAGACTGACAACTATTTAAAATATCTAGTCAACTAAACAAGTGAATAAATACTTATTTAAATAAAGTTATATATATATAAGAGACCAATAAATCTTAAAATATGATCATGGATAACATATTGTTATAAAAGTTTATATAGTGCCCAAACACTACTTTTTTGAGATAATAAAAACTATAGGAGTCTTCCCTTACACAAGAACACTTTCTTTTTTTAATTTATTTGAGGTACGCCAACCAGGGGACGGACAGTACCAAATCACAACACTCAAAATGACAAAACAAAACTGCTAACCAGGTGGGAAGCAGAAACCGCTAACCCACCATGGCAGAGGGTGAGAAGGGTCAGGGGGTTGGTTTTCAGAAAGACCCGCCTCAATCAAGGGATGTTGGTTACAGTACCAGATCAGAACAGAGAGCCAGGGCGTTGGGGCATCCGCATAGTGGGGGTGGAGGTCAGCGTAGTAGGAGTTTTCTACTTTCTCATCAAGATAATGATGGGAAAGTGTTTCAACAAAAGCTGTGAGGAGAACTTCAGCTTCTTTGCGGGCTTCAGGAAGTTGGATGAAAAGGGAGATACTGTGGCGGGTGATTTTGGCTGAGGGGCTGAATGAAGCAAGCGTTGTGACATTCATAACAGCAACTTCAGCATCATCGAATAGTTTCAAGATGTCACTGCAGGGAGATTCAGGGAAGTCGGGGGGAAGAAGAGGGTGGGCAGGCCATTCTGGAGCTGAGCCACTGACTGGGCTACCGCAGTGCATAGTTTTGGGCACTGAGGAGAGGCATCCGCAGCTAAGGCGAGCTGGTGGTCACTTTGGAAGGGGGCTGTATTGGGCAGAGGAGCGAAATGGCGAGGGGTAGGGGTTTCATCAAAGTCAGGAAGGAAAAATTCTGCCCGACCATATCAAATTGGCATAGAGGTTGAACTGTTTGCTTACTAATGAAGACCTTATCTGATTCGTCAGTCTCAGCCAATAGATCCCATGGATTTTGGTTCACTGGAATAGTGGCGTTCAAATTCAGGTGGTTGGGATTGGGTGAATGGGCGGCTGCTTGGGTGCCAATGGTGGTCCAAGCATTGCTCTGATTGGCTGGAGTAGATTTAGGTGGGAGAGTGAGGCTGGAGGTTTTGGGGGGGCTGATTTTCCACGCAGGCCCACTGAACGAGATTGGAGGGTGGGAGGGGGCAGCAAAGCACCCCATACTGAACCTCCAGAGGGGGCTCAGAAGCCGCAGCAGTGGACTTGGCCTGAGGGCACACTCTTTTTGCATGGTCGAGGCCAAAGCAGAGGGAACAAATATGCCTACCATTATTGACCCGTGCCCAAAAGAAATGATCAGGCGCTGCAGCCACACTAGCGCGGGAATTATTGGGCTATGGTAGGGTGGTGTGATATGATGATGGCTGTTGCATGAGGAGCAGCAAGGCGCTCCACACCAGATGGAATAGCAAAGATGAGGTTGGGCTGAGTGCCTTAAGCCATGAGCCCCGCGACCAACTGGTCATACAAAACCTGGGGTGGAAGGTGGGATGGGAGATTTGCAAAGGATACAACCAGCGTGGTGTCTGAAGGGAGGCGAGTACAGGTTGTGGGAATGGGTTTTTTTATAAATTAGAGGAGTTTGTGCTGCCACTTCAGCATCCTCCTCAGATTGGAACCCAACGTCAAAGTAGCCCTTAAAAGGGCGGAAGTCTATAAAGCCAGCTGGCGCAAAGGCTGCAGTGGCTAGGTCAATAATTGCCTTATCGGCATATGGGAACAAACGCCTATAGTCCACTCTGAGGCAATAGCGAATGGCGGAGCGAGGGAGGGCAATAGGATGGGGGTGAGAAGGGTGGACGCGCGCCAGGTGGAGCGCTAAGTCCTGTGGGGGGACAAAATGGCTGGAAGCAGTGGGCAGGCTGTTTGAGCCCGTCCAAACGCGCTTGCCTGCGGGGCAGAAAACGCTAGGTGGGGGTGCACTGCTGTCCCACACTGGGGTGGCAGGCGGCAGAGCCAAGGTCATCAAAGAATAGGTTTGGGCAGACGGCTGTGGATATATAAACTTTAAATTTAAAATCGCTCAAAAGTGACTTCAAGCGGTACAAGAACACTTGCTTTTTTTAGGAGTCTTCCCTTACAGGATACTCTATTTAATCAATTGAAAAGTTTGCAGCAGACCTTGAGTACATTAAAAGAAATGATTTCTTTTACATTATTGAAAGAAGTTGACAATGGTTCCATAATGCATGCCAATAAACTTCTCTACCACCCTCAAACCTATATCCTATCTACCTAACAACACACAACAGCTAAAAAACCACAAGAAACAATTTACCCAATATCCTAAGGGGTAACTTTATAAATTAACCCCTATTATACTAAGTCCTTAGTCATGCTATTAGGATCACTTAATTATTATGTGTAGAAATAGACTTAGAGAATTTTTCTCTCAATTGATCACCTCACATCATACAGAAAATATACAATACTGTACCTTATGTGTTGAAGATACTATGTCCTCTATTAACACTGTACCAATAAGTTCTTCACCAACATCAAAAAAGATTAGATTATAGAAGCAGTGTTTTCTAATGACAAAAAAACTCAATAGTCACATTTTGGTCAAATGTTTGATTTAACTGTGGGTTGCAGAATAATTCAGCTACAGTGATGAAGTGAATTTTTAAAACACCTTTTTCAAAAGCTGGTTTTCTTTTATACTATAATGAGAATCAAATTTATGCCTACTTTATAGAAGAACAGTAATTGCAGACTAAAAAGGGTATTAAACATTGGTCATGGAAAATTATAATGACAAAGTCACATGAATTACACCATCTAGTACTAAAAAAAGTCACATGAATTACCTTCCTAACTTGCAACTTACCTATGCAATGAGATAAGAAAGGAACAATGCACTATTCCAATTATGACTTTTGCAAAAATATCAATAAGTTATGCTACTAGCAAATTAAGTAGAGGTTACTTTAACATTGGCAAGAAATATCTCCAAATTTGTTCTAAACAATTGACGTTTGTAATATGGCGTTATTTGTAAACACCCATACCAAACATTTCATTCTTAAGGTTTTTCAAAAATGAGTTAAAGGGCCTCAATATAGGCCTCAAGATGACAATACTAATCTCCATAGGTCTTCCAAATATCTGTGTTGGAATTTAGGATTTTTTTGGCTTGCTGGTGCATTCTCAGACCTAAATTACATCAATTATTAGCAGAAGTTAATTTATCTACTGCAGGATAATTCTTTGTTAGATGGTTAATGGACCACTTATAGTAAACTAATAATAAAAAAGTAACTAAAAGATTTAAGTTTTTTAGGACTTTTATTTGTAACAATGGGGGTAAGACACAAACCCTTTCAATATCTTACCGCTTAGTATTTAAACTATATCAAGGTTCAAAGTGAAATCATTGCAAAGTTTAAATTAGGCTAGGAATAGCCAAATTAGGAAATATTAATTTCAGCCTATTGAAGCTCATGAGACTCACATTGCTTAGATAGAATGGACAATGGAAAGTCAGTTGTAGGTATGATATATCTGTGAGGCAATGATTTTATATATTTGACCCAATCATTGGGCGAGAAAATATTTTCACTTGATGGGGCCCCCTCCAGGCCTATAAAAGGGGTCAGTCTTTGCATTGGAGCTTGAACTAAATTGGAGGTAGGACATGGGAAACCTCCAAATGGCTTTCAGAATTCTGCCACATAATTAATGCAATTTGACTGCCCAAACTCGTGCTATTTACCTGATTTTTATTAATAAAAGTGTTATGCTGACTAAGGGTTTCCACTGAGAATTTGATCAGGGTCTTTTGGACGATTTTATTGCTTACCCCAATAAAAACTCTCTTTTCACAAAATTGGACTTTTACTTTTCTTTTCCACTTGATCTCACTTTAAGCAAATTTTATTAAGAAAAAGTTTTTAATTTTCCACTGCCATCTGGCCACACCCATTAACAAAAAATGTCTGCAGATCCACCGCCTGCTGCTCCAATGTGGGGTAGCAGTACTCCACCGCCTAGCATTTTTCACCTAGCGGGAAAATCATTTGCATGGAGTCATGTAGCCCACCGTCTTCATCAGGCCATTATGTCCCCCCATGAGACTTAGCACTCCACCTGGCGTGCATCCACCCTTATCGCCCCCATCCTCTCGCCCTCCCTCATTCCAATACCCAATTTTGCCTAAGAGTCAACTACAGGCATTTGTTCCCATATGCCAACAAGGCAATTATCAAAGTAGTCATGGCTGCTTTTACACCAGCTGGTTTTATCAATTTCCGCCCATTAGAGGGCTATTTTGATTTTGGTTTTATAACAGAATAGGATGCTGCAGCAGCGGCTTCTACTCCCCTAATTTACAAAAACACTCCTATCCCTACCACCTGAACTCACTTTCCTTCAGACACCACATTAGTGGTGTCCTTCTCATCTCTCCCATCTCACCTACCACCCCAGTTATTATATGATCAGTTGATGGAAGAGCTTATGGCTTATGGGACACAAACTAACCTTATCTTTGCCATTCCTTCTGGAGCAAGACGCATTTCTGCACCTCGCACCACTGCCACCATAATCCCACACCACCCTGCCATAGCCTAACAGATTCCCCAATGCTTGTATCACTGCGGCGCCTGAGCAACTATTTTGGGCTTGGATGGATAATGGTCACCAAATTTGTCCCCTCTGTTTTGGACTTGATTATCCCAAAAAATTCTTCCCCCAAGCTCTTCCTCTGTTGTGGCCTCTGAGCCATACTTGGCAGATTCCAAATGGGGCGTTTTGTTGCCCCCTCCCGCTCAACGTTCTTGTTTGATGGGCTAGAGCGAGAAATTGCCTCCACCAAACCCGCCCACACTATCTCACCCAATTTCACCCACACCAATCAAAAACAGGCCTGGACTACCATTCACACCCAAGAAGCCCATTCAACTATTACCCACCCAAATACTTCATCCACTATTCTTGTGAACTAAAATCCATGGGAATTATTGGCCAAGATTGACAAGTCATGTAACGTTTTCACCAATGAGGACTCCAGTGATCCTCTCAGCCCACTCAATTGTGTTTGGGCCAAATTTGACAATTTAATTTTGACAAATCCCCATCCCCTAATTGATTCACTCCTAAACCTAATGCCATACCCTACCAAAGTGACCACCAGCTCACCTTAGCAGAGGTGGCCTCACCCCATTGCCCAATCCTATGCAAAGTGGTGGCCCAATCAATTTCTCAATTTCAACATGGGATGAGCATAGTCGATTTCCCCCTGGTTTTCCCAAAACAGCACAATGGGGAAATCACAAAATTGGTTACTGAAGTCATTAATGTGGTCATGCATGTGGCACAAATAGCAGATTTTAACCCATCTGCAAAAACCTCCTGACAAAGTTTCACCAAATTTTCCCAACTTCTCAAATCCCACATTAAGCTGAACACCATGTAGCAGAATTTTTGAAGCTGTCTATCAAGCCGTTCTTGAGGAAGGTAACCAACTTTTCGTCCACTTATACCCCCACCACGCTGATGCCCCCACACCTTGGATCTCCATCTTTGTCCATTTCTACAATAACTTCATTGATGCTGACCAGCTGAATATGTCTGTAGAAGCGCTGCCCAACCCCCCTTCACCCTCTGCCATGGTGGGTTAGAGGTACTTCGCTCCCCATCTGGTAGAGTTTTATTTTGGTTAGTTTTTGGTTTTTTAATCCATTCAATTTATTTGTTTGGTTCTTTTGCTAATTAAGTATCAGTAATGTCCATCCCCTGGTCAGCGTACCCTGAATAAAGTTTGAAAATTTGAAATTTAAAATTTAAAACAAAATTGGACTTGTAATTGTCCAACAATCTGTAAATGCTAAAAGAAATGAACTTTAGTACATTTTATAATCATCATAAATTAAGAAATTATAGCAGAATTTTTAACTCTAAATATGCTTAGTACCATCTTTACCGCAATGAGGGGAACTCAGAGCTTCATAATGCATGTTCATTCTATTAATACTATTAGTTTGCATAACAATAGTATATACAAGCGTCTCTTTTTAAATAAACTTGAATAGTTTGAATACATTAACTTCTTTTTTGCTAACAGGATCTCTATGAACCTATCATGAAGATGTTTATATTATCTAAGGGATGATCAGTAAGTGAGTTATCATCTACCCCTATAATATTAAGTTATACTCACTCATTTTCTGTAATGTATTAAAACAGCACTGATTTTTATAAAGAGACGTATTACATTGCCTTAAGTTAACATGTGTAACATTGGTGGTCATAGGGAATCTTACCATTAAAACATACATATTATGGTAAAGTTTGATTTCCACCACAGACATCCCAGGGTGACTGATACCATAGTAAGGCTAGAATATTAACAGTTAAAAAGTGGCATATTGGTTTTATAACAAGAGAAACGGATTCATGTATAAAAGTTTTACTTATGTGACAAGTTAATTTAGAATGAAATTCATTTTTAATTCTGGTTGGGATTTGTCAATTGGGCCTGAGTCGCTTGCATCAAAATTACATCCAGACACTTTTGTCAATAGAGTTCCTATAACTCTCTCATTCCCAGAAAGGTGTTGCGGGATGCACAGACACACCTCCAGGGAACTAGTCATTAGTATGATTGGAAACAGGGCCCCTCAGAGGGTTCCAGAGCAAAAGACCATGGGCAAGGGTATAAAACGTGGTATATAGTAGGAGATAACATATAAACAACTGAACTTGGTAGGACCTAAATGGGGAGTCCATGACCAAGTGAAGATCTGTGATGGAGATCTTGGGTGCCCTGATATGGAGGGGACCAGGGAGGCCCAGAGGTGCACCAGATACTATAGATAATTTCATTAAAATTAAGTGATTAACGTTGTTAGAGAAATCCTCAAGGAGGTCCATGCACAGGTTCACCAAAGAAACCATATTCAAAAAATGGAAAACTAATGGGGTATCTTTTTAAGAAGTTGAACAACGAGAAAAGTTATCTTGTGAAACATACTTTAAACAATAAAGTTGAGTTGTTGTTTGGAGAAAATGGTGTTAAGCCTAAGCGATCCAATAGGTGCACCCTACCACTGGCTTGGGTACTGTAGCTTGAGATTGACCAAACTTGAGTTATTGATTGCAGGTAAGGAGTTTCAATTTTGCAATATTAAAAATTAAATGGGTTTTGAACCCCCATTCTTTAAGCAACAAAATCAAACTGTCATCATTAAAAAGATAGCTAGTGCATTATAACGTCCTTGCTGTAACGCAGGGCTGAGCATCATGCACATCTCCTGGACCAACCTGGGCATATCTAGACTGCACCAGCGCAAGTCCAAGGTATGGCTTATGTCATATAGGTCTTACAGCTTGACTTTTTTGGACTCCTGATTTATAGCCTTATCTTTGCAGTTGGTTCCACCAATCATGCCATATAACCATGAAAACTTTAAAGTAAGCAACTACACTAAAAAGTTATAAAAGTCAAATTAACATATATATTAAACTTCTTTATAGCCAAATTTTCAGAGCCCCTAGATTACTTAAGATTTTTTCAGCTAGCCATGAGGACAGACCTTCATTCACAGTAAACTAATACAAGATATTTGGGTGGGAATGATTAATTGTACAATTACAAATTGAGAAGGCACAATGCAAAAATAGTTGTTAAAACTCTATTATAATGCGTTGCAATGGTTGCCCAGAAATTCAACAATTGAGTTGCAAAACCCAATATTTAATATTTTTAGAATTAGTGGGGCCCAACCCAAGAGGAGGCGTTCACACGTTCCCATATTAAATTATTTGTTTCTAAAAATGAACATGTTAAAATCAACATATCCAACCTTGAGTACCCAAAAACTGTTATACTCTGTAATTCAGGACTAAATTATTTAGTTCATAATAGAAAAAATCCACTTTATGTTACTACTGAAGCCATCCCCTCTTAAATAAATTTTTTGGCTTATTAATAAATTATGCTTGCAATTATTTTATTTTATTCAATTTATTAGATATTTTCGTCCAAGTTATAACCCTTATATTTTAAAAAATTAAATTTTTACCTCTAATAAGCTTATAAAAAATCTCTCTACTTTTTTGTTTTATTGGGGTAGGCCAACAGGAGGATGGGCACTACAAATGTGAGATATAAGGAATGAGTTAGGGGAAAGGTGAATTATAACGAGATTTAGGAACCCCAGAGTAAACGAGCTACCCCTGTTGCCAGTTAGTACCACCAGGTGTATGGGGATTGGATGCCCTACTCCAAGGGGGCTTCCCTAATATGGAGCAGGTGTGAAGGAAGGGATCCGCATGCAGAAACAAGACTGGGAACCATGATTCACCGAGTTTTTGTTGCTTTGGCCTCATATATCCTTATAGCCAGGCTTGAAAGTGTTCCTGTAGGTGTAGGTGAAAAATGCTGTTTGTCTTATGGATGGTTGGCACATTTCCTTTGAAGGCATCCAGATCTATGGTGTGAGTTGTTCACAGTGCAATGGTGACTATAAGGGAGCGGAGTGTGGGTGGTATTGGGGATTCAAGTTGGCGTGTGAGGAGACTTCTTCAGATTGACATCTCCTGGTCGTTGTGGGTTTTAAGCAGATGCGCAACTTCTCATCATATGGCTCTAGATGGTGGGCATGCTTCAAGGTGGTGGTGTAGGGTGCTGTCCCCTCCACACACTATCCATGTTGCATGAAGAGAGTTGGAGCAGTCCGCTATCCTGTAGGTTCTTCTGAGGTAGCACCAGGTGTTAGAGCTTACCATTGGCTGGATGAGTGGATGATGTGCGAGCCTCCATATTGTTTTCTGTGTCATGAGGTTGTAGGGGATATCTAAGGCACCCAAGTATTCAATTCTTGAAATGGTCAGGGCCATGTCGTACAAGTTCCTCTAGGGTTGGTTGGCTAGTTCCTTACCATGAAGCAAGCTCTTGGCCTTTTTTGAGTTTTAAAAGCCCCAAGGGGCTTCTAGTGTGGGAAACTATTTCGGGATGAAGGCCTGGGGTACTGCCCCCACCACACAGTAGGGCTGCGCGAATCTAAGCACCACTTCAAATTTGGGCCCAACTGTGATTGGGAGTAGCTCACGCTACCCCCTTAACTGACATATGCCCGCCCTGTTTAAGTATTGAAAAACTCGTCTGCACCAGCCAGGACAGGCAATATGCCTCTCATCTCCCTTGTGGGGGACAAGACCTGATGGCCCCCAGGTTTAAGGCCCCTGAAGGGGGTAAGCTGAAGCTCTACCCTTTGTCACCTGCTTTTTTAACGGATTTATGTTCTCTGGCTTCTTTTTGTCCAGGAAGCCTTGGAGTCCTTTCAGATCAGCCTTAATTTTCTTGCATAATCCATTTTGCTACAAGCTGGCTCATGCAAACCAAATCTGCAGCTAGCCGAGCTTCAGGCCAACTCAGTAAACCATGTCATTTATTGTAGGCAGGTGCACCAAAGTGCAGCCAACCAGGATTGCCCCTCCCTTGTCCTGGAGTATGCAACCATGCAACCCCTAACTCGTGGGTAGGCCATTTGACAGGCGCCCTGCCTGACTTATAACCCCCCTTCCTGCCCATATTCTCCCCTCAGGGAGTGGTAGACACCCGCAAGAGCAGGTAAGCACAGTCATCACTACTATCCTGCACTTCTTTCAGGCCACTACAGGACCTTACCAATGTGTCTCTCTGGGTTCTGGTGTTAGCTACTCACCCATGTTTCCACAGGCTTTCCCTGGTTGCGCCACGTGGAGGCCCCATCTTACCCTAATTAGCCCACCAGCTCTGGGTCTTTTCCTTCCCTGACTAGTGTCTGTGATAGTGAATGTCCATCCAATGTGCCAAATGGTGCGGAGGAGGCATTTAAAGTGAGGTGAGTTCCATGTGGGCCCGCTGCCTTGGAACAGTTTGCAGGGTATGTGAGTAGGCTGGACAGGTTGTGGGGGTTAATATAAATTGAGCACCTGTGTAAAGTTGGCCTTTGCCGCTTTGGACCAGTACTGGTGTGGAAGGTCTGGGACTAAGTTCTCCTCTATCCAGGTGTCTAATATGCAGTTGGCATGGTCTTCAAAGTCTATTAGGCCCATGGCACCGCTGGAGCGTGGGCCAAAGAGTATTTCCACTCTTACAGTTGCTGGGACACAGGCCACAACCATCCTTGGATTAGTGCGCGGACTGAAGATATAAATGAAGGCGAGACGGATATTGCATGGTTGTGAAACCACATAATTAAAAGGATGAGTGAGTTGCAACTGTTACTCGCCCTGTTATTCTTGGGGATCTTCACTTGTGGGAGGCAACACAATTGGACATCCACTTTAGTAGGTTGTTCTCAATTGTCACATTGGCATACCCCCTGTTTCCAGCCACATCACAAGGTGGCAAACAGGGTTGGCTGAGGGCGGTGATGCAAAAGGTAGAATGATTGGGTTGTTTCTTTGTGAGGAGCTGTGGGGTTCGGGTGTTGTGGTCCAGTTGTTAGTATACTTGCCTAAAAGGATTATTTCCATTTTCTTTTTGTTGAGCAATGATTTTCTCACAATGGAGTACTACTCCAGGGTGTGTTCCAGCTGTTAAGCATAATTATTGTTAGCTATACCTGTCATGCAGTCATCCGCAAAGGCTAGTATCTTAATTGTTGGTTGGCCTTGTAAAGTGATGCCCATGAGGCTTGAGTCAATGATGTAAAAAAGCGGATCAATGCTGAAATTATACAGCATCGGGCTGAGAGGTCCCCTTGTTTGATCCCTCTGCATAGTGTGATTGTATTAGTCAGAAAGCCAGGGCCGCAGACAGCCATGGATGTGTACTCTGTTAGGAGCATTGCCCAGAATATGAATCTGGTTGGGAGTTTGAAGGAGCTTAGCCATTCCATTAGGTACGGTCAACTTACGCAATCATATGACTTCTCCTGATCTAGGAAAACCAGGGCTCCAGTTGCTTTGGAATGACATATGTTGGCGATGGAGTGTATATTGGTCCAGATTGAACGCCCTGGTTGAACCCAAACTGATTGGGTGACGGGATTTTGGAGGCTATGTTGCTTAGTCTGATAGCTAAAATTTTTGTAATAGTTTTGTGCCAGGGTTTGAGAGTGCAATTGGGCGCCAGTTGGCCAGGTTTAATTTGTCGCCCTTTTTAAACAAGGTTATGACATAGAATTCTGGTCACCAGGTAGGAGGCGGGTCTTAAGCAGGCACTGGTTCACTGATGCCAAGATGAGGGGGACGATTTGTTTGAAGTATCTATTATAGAATTTGTAGGGTATCCCATCATTTTCTATGAATTTCCTACGTGGTGCATAGCGTACTATGTCCCAGAGAACTTCCTGTGTGATTAAATTTAAAAGGTTGTAGTCTGGCAGTGTGCTTTGTATTCCAGCAGTGTGTATAAATTTTTAATTTTTTGGAGGGTCAGTTGCAGTATTACGGTATAGTTTGGTGTAGTAGCGTGTACTTCCGCTTTGACCTCCTCTGGGTCAGTTGCCATGGTGCCATCGCCTTTGCAGACCTGTGTGAATGCGGGCTGGTTGCCTCAGGAGTGGAATTGGTGGATCAAGTATGTTGAGCAGGTTTTTCCTTCTTTTATGAACTTACCTTTTTTCAAACCTTTGATTCTGTTCTGGGGTTTGAAGATGAGGGTGTTTAGGCGGGCGGATATTCCGCCCACTTACGCCCTCACTTGGGGCTGTAGCCAGACTTTGGGGTGTTGAGCTTGAGGTGGTCCAGTTCTGCCAAGGTGCGCCTGATTGTGGCTGTGTCAAAATTGTACTTACGCAAGGTAAGATGGCAAGTTTAAAAACTAATCTGACTTTCAAAGCTGCCCAGGTTGTGATGGGGTCCTATAAAGAATAAAGTTATAAATTTGGGATTCATGATCTAATTTTTGACATAGTCAGATAATTTGGGCCTTTTATGTAACCTGGATGTATCTTCCTCCAGTTCAACGCATATGTTGAAGTGCGAGTTGGCAAAAGCTGTACTGAAACAAGTTGGTGGTCAGAGAAGTTTATCTTTTTGGTCAAGAAGTTGGAAATATTCAGGCAGTGGGTTTTAGGGTGAGGATGAAGCTGATGCAGCTCATTGAGATGAGCTTTCTCTCGTGTATGTTGGGTTGAGTTATGTGGGGGAGGAGTGGTGACCCAGGGGAAGAGTAGCGTGTAAGCCAAGGGATGCCCTCATTGCACAGAATTCAATGTGCCCTAGTGGGTATCCCCTGGGTTTAGGCCATTGAACCGTGTTGGGGTCAGCACAGTAGTTGAAGCCGCCCAGTAGAATGGTGTCTAGTGGGAGGGCGAGTGTTGGGATGGTCTCAAGGAATTGCTTTCTCTCAGCTGCAGTGCACAGTGTAAATGTATGCTATTGAGATTGTGTCATCCTGGAATGCGATTGTTGCTACCAGGATGCAGCCATGTAGATAGGAAAAGAGATAGTTATTTTTCATTTTTTATGATTATGAATGACCACCCCATAGTGGGACATCCATACCAATTGAGATGGTGAGACCCTGGCTGACCAGGATCCCTCTTCCCCCTGTAGACAATGGGTTTCTTGGATGGCCAATATATCTACAAAGGGTTTCCACAGGAAGTTTAGCTTTTTGGCTTGGGACGATTGAGCCCTGGCTCCCATGATGTAAACGTCCCTATTGTCACTGAGGTGCACAAGGCGCCTCAGGAGCATTTGGGAGGGCCGTCTGGCCCTATCCCTTAGCACCATTTCTGATATTGGCTCCTTGTGATTGGATCTGTCCCACCTGTGTGGTTGTTTGATCCCTTATCCCTAGCCAATTTCACGCGGGTCTTGCCATTGGAAGGATTTAAATAGGTCTTTTTCACATATATCTCATGGTTGTATGATGCAGTATGCTGGTTGCTCTCTGTGGTTGCGGGGTTTAAAATTGTGAGTGTGTGTACCACATGTTCACCAATGGTGGAGCTGAATTGTCTCACTAAATTCGCTTGATTGGTATCATGTGGTGTTTCAGTTGAATTTTTGAAATTATTTATCTTGGGTATTCTGATCTAATTGGTTGGCTCAGTTGATTTCCTCCATGTCTTCCTGAATTTGGCTGAGGGTGATGGAGGAGGCCGTGAGCGATGCTGCCATGGCTGCAGACCGTTTGTGGGCCTTCTGCGCCATTATGCGCACTTTGAGTGAGATTGGGTCTATGAGAATGTACTGCCCATCCTCTCCCCAGAGGAAGGCGTGGTAGATGTCAATTAACTTGGCGAAGTCTTTGCTGTCTTTATCCATGGTGTCATCGCAGAAGTCTGGGGCCATTAGTCCCTCCTTCATGGGGCATGCGTGCACCTTGTGCCCCAATGCGCTGCAGTGATTGCAGATTGGCGGTGAGCTTTCCAGTGTGACACAGAATACCTTAGACATGCCCCATCAGGGAGGTGAAATACCGCTGTGCGTGGGATCTTTGTGAGTTCCTGAGCCATCTTTGGGAGTTGGTTGATCATGACTATTGAATTACCTGTTCACAGGTTCATAATCAGGTGAAACCACTGCAATTTTAATTTCTTAATCTCTCCATAGCTGAAAAGCCCAGATTGGAGCTCCTCCTTGATTACTTTGCGGGGGTTGTTGGTTTGGAGTGAGTCAAAAGAGATGAATAAAGTTTTTGCTTTGTTCCATCTGGCGTACTGGTGCAAACAATTTGTTTCCCTTTGAGGAGGGCAATTTTGACACAGACTCTTGTGGCAACATTTGCATATTCAACAATTTTGAATCTCATATCGATCCAGCTGCGGTGGATTGAGTAAGTGATAAAGTACACCGCATGGGGGAACAGGGAGGCCTGTGCCTCCCCCACATTCTCCCACAGAGTTGGAGAATCAACCCCCAGGTAGAGTTGGATCCTATGCTTGACCGGTGAGAGGGGTCAGGAATATTGAATTCTGAGATATGCGTTTTGTTTAGTTGTGAATTCCACAAACCTGGACAGTGTCTGGGTTTGTGGTTTATTAGTGGAATTGGTTCCCAGACCCCCCAGGACTAACTTGCCCTTCAGCGCACCGTTCTGCGCATTGCATGATATAACTTTCTCCAAATTTAAAATTTATTGATGTCGCCCATCCCTCAAGTGTAATTTATCAAAATTGCTGTTCAAATTGAATCTTTGTAACTAATGTGATCATTAAGGAAATAAAAGTTTACAATAATCTTTCTACTTTAAACTACTTAGTGTTTACTAAAATGACTAGCACTAAAGTTTTTTCTAAGTCTAATGTTACAAGAGAAGTTTTTTATAAGGGATTAACATAAAGACTAGAATAAAATTTTGGGCTGGTAGACTATTTGGTAAATAGATTCTTTAAGATGCATTGCAGATCTTTTCCAAAACTTTCAATGATATATTTATTCTATTTAAGACTTTTTATGGCCATAATACATATATATGCTATGTTTATAGATACTTATATGAGTCCTCTTCTATGTCTGGGGCTCCTGTTGGTTCTATATTTCTTGGAACAGTACGGACTGATAAATTTACAAATGTTCTTAATTCTAAGTGAATGTAATTCAAATTTCTATTAGTTCTAAAACGTTTTGAATTATATTCCTTTGGAACAACTGACATCATCAATTTTTGGTACTTATGGTTGGCTACAAATGGTATTATCTTAAAATTGGTGTAGAAGATAGATGTAGCTGAATTGTGCTTATAGGAGAATTTGGCTCATTAATCCTGTCTTGAGTCAACATAGCCTCTAATATAGTGTTCTAAGATTTAGTCAACTCATTAGGGTTTTCCATCAGTCTTAGTATAGAAAGTAGAAAATAATTTGAGTATAATGACAATTATTTCAGCAAACCCTCTCCAGGATTTGGAATAATATCAGGCTCCAAGGTATTAAGTGATGTCTCTAGAGGTATCATGATGAGGATATATGTATTCATTAAGTGGTTTTCTGTCTATTATATTAATGTATTTAATGGCTTGGGACAAACTCTTCAGCCCTGATAAACAACTCAAAACTAAATAATTGTGGGAACCCCTCATAAAGGAAGTTTATAATAAATTTATGGAAAAGCTTTGTCAGACTCACACTTAGATGGAAAAATTGTAATTTTACACAAGGCTAATTTTCCCAACACTATATTTTGGCGCATCCCTGTTAAGCCTTATGTAATCTTGATGTCCTTGGGCAATCCTGGCTACCAATAGCTCGTCTATATTTCAGGTTTTTGTTATAACTTCATGTCTTTCTATTATATGACATATTAAATGGTGTATCACTTTATATTGAATCCTTTTTTAGCTTCCATAATGTGTCACATAGAAGCAAGCATTGCTCCTTGACTATCAGCATATGGGGCATACCTGGTTAGAACAAAACATCCTCAATTTTTTCTATTCTGAATTTCTTATTATACACCTTCTTTGATTGGTGTTCTATTAAGACTCCACCATATTGCATTGCCAAGAACGAAAATTTTGATCTGATTCTTCACTGAAAGGGTTGTAAAATTATCTTGTGGCATTTTACCAATAGTCTTCCTGATGAGTTGAAATTTTTTTACTTAGATGTCCTAGTTGGTATTTAATGAAGCAATCATAACTGAAATATTTCATGACAAAGCGTGAATGTCTTTGACTGATCATTTTACTTTATTTAAAGTAAAGAAAGTTCTTGTCATTACCCTTGATTATGGAAGGGAAACCTTTTTAGTATCTGAGCCAATGTTCAAGGCCTTGACTATAGCAATTAAGATATATTTATAAAACATGTTAAACAAAACTTTTCTCTCTAATTGCAATCACTTTTATAACTTATTCAATTCAAGTCTGAATTTAGTTTGATAATCTCACAGAGGAGATTAGTCTGCGCCCATGTCAGGGAGCAGTTGGGCAAGTAAGGTAAGAGGCACAGGTGGTAAGCCCGCGACCTCCAACATTTGAAAATGCCCCAGAGAAACTGGCGGATTAGATAAAAATAAAAACTGGCGGTTACTATTTCCCTGAAATCCTCAGTTGGCAGGTGTAATGTAACCAGTACATCAACACGCTGCACCCTCAACCACTCTCGTCGGTGGAATATGGAGTCTGGGTGTTCCTGGATATCCAACAAACAGCTTTATGGAAAAATTTCGTGAGGATGTGCACACTTATTTCCCAACCGCGGTGTACATCGCACCTTACTCCATGTCACGTGGTTGGCTGGATCTCAGTTTTGAAAACAAGGAGGCAGCAGACAAAGCTTCTGTGGTGCGCGTTGTGATCAACCTCCCTGAAGGGCAGCGGGTCATTGAAACCAAGTGCACCAGATGGACAAAATCCAACCAAATTTTCCTCACGTTCAACTTTTTGCCCACTAAAGTCAAGCGTGCCATTCTGGAGCAGCACCTGAAAGATGGTCTCACCATATACAGCGAAATACAATCCTTTGAAATGCAACGCTTTACACTGATGCCACACCTGTGCACCGGCAAAGCCATTGCAGTTCTGACTCCAACTGAGGATATCACAAAGGACCTAACCCAGATCCTGCACTCCACTTATGTTAATATTAAAGGGCATACCACCCACCCTTTCTGGGTAACTGTAGACGGCACACCCCCCATCTGCACCCACTGTGACACATTTGGCCATAAGGCACACGCATGCCCCACCAAGGAGGGCATCACATTCCAAGAGCACCCCTCGGCGGCCATGGCCAACGGGAGGCTCACTATGAACCAACCACCAGTAAAAAAGAGGCCTTCCCGTGGGGAGCACAAGGCTGCTACTTACTAGTAAAGCCTGTCTCCCCTCAAGAGCGAAAGAAGGCCAAACAGGCCCACAGGGCTGCAACCAAGGAAGCGGCCAAAGTCACCTCCACTATCTTACACTCCCAACGCCAGGAGGACATTGAAACCTTCATGGCGGGAAGCAACTTGGGAATCCCTCAACCAATCAGATTTGGAGGCCCAAGCTGATTGGGCCACCCAATCTGAGGATCTGATGGGCAACTTGATCTCACCTGACATTTGCAATTAAGCCACAATTGAAAAAGACTTGGTCTCCAACCTACCTGAAAATTTTTTTGACCCAAACGTTAGTGCACCAAACTCATATGCACCACAAAAAAGTTGTTCGACAGTGGGAAAACAAAAAGTGATGGCAAAAGCCAACGTGAACCTGTCTGCTAGAATTAACATATCTACCAATAGTGTTGCTGCAAACACCCGCGCTGCTGTGAAGGCCCTGTGGGATCCAGAGGAGGCTGGTGGGCCCAGGTGCCCACCCCCTTGCACCTAAGGTGTGGTGGGGGAATCCTTCACTTTAAGGATGTTGAATATTGCCAGACTCAAGGCCTTGCCATCCCAGCCTAAGAAACTGAGTTTTTTACAAAAAAATTCACCCGTGGACATCCTGGCCATCCAGGAGTCCCACTGTCTGCGAGGTTCTGAGAACTTTTGGAAAACCATGCTCCTCCCTTCCCTATCCTTCTGGTCTGAGCACTGTGGGGTGCTTGTTCAGAAAAACATTTTTTTTAAAATTTTTATTGTCTGAATCCTTCCTCAATGGCCAAGTCCTTGTTGTTACATTTTTGTGGGCTGACGTGGTGCATGCTATTGTCAACATTTATGCCCTGACCTGTGCACAAGAGCATCAGGAATTTTTCTTATCGGTTAAATCCCTTCCATTACCCCCTGACCCTTTTGTAGTTGGCGACATGAACTGTTGCCTAAACACACTCACAGACTGTTGGCCTTCCTTATCCCACGCCCCCTCAGGGTCACATAGAACTTCGCATTCTAAAGGCCACCCTTGAGTTGCTAGATGTGCTGCTGCAACAGGCTCCACTACTTGAAAATATGACGCGCCCCCACGTTCACAACGGCCAATTAAGGTCCATGTCCCGCATCAACCTTATCCTCATGCCGAATAAATTATGATCTCATATTTCCCACTTTCACACATCAAAAATCGATTTCTCTAACCACCAATTGGTTTCAATAACCTACCACTTACCTGTCACAGTGGCTAGGGCTCCACATTGGTGCAAACTCCGCCCACCCAAACTTGCATCGCCAGGATTTTCCACTTGGGTGAAATCAGCAACTTCAGCAAAAGAGTTTATTACACCATTTTGCGCAGACCCAACTTCCACATGGTCAGCCTTCAAAGAGGATACCATCCACCATGCTCGCCACCTCTCCTCACAATGCTCAAGAGCTACATAAGCCGTCATCTCACGCGCTCTGGCAGAGTTGGCACACCTGGAGTACAACATCCCAGCCATGGGCTACAGCCCTGCTGGGGCCGGAAGTGGGCAGAAGCAGCCACCCACCTCAACGCTTGAAAGGCAACACAAACATTTGGTTTGTGTTCAGTACAGGGCCAAACACATTACAGAGGGCGGCACGTGCTCCACTTGTTTTTTTTAAAAAAATTTTGCACCGCGCCAGAGCATGGCCTGCACACAGGTGCAGAGGTTGGATAATTCTGTCACGGATAAACTGTCCAAAGTGGTGATCAAAATACAAAATATTACTCTGAGTTGTACTAATCCGATCCAATTCAGCTGGCCAATATGGCGAAATTTCTCGATAGCATACACATCTGCACCGTTTCCAAATACCCAGAGTTAATAAATTTGATTACTTCAAATGAACTTTGTTCCGCCATCTGTGGTGCACCAAATCGGAAATGCCCAGGCCCTGATGGCATTACATATGAGTTAATATATGAAGTACTTCAAATATTTATCCCCACTGTTGCTTGCATCTCTTAACCAGAGCCTTTTGGAAACGCGCCTCCTACCAGGAGGGCAAGAGGCCTTCACCATCACACTCTTCAAGAAAGGGGATAAGCTAGACCTAGCCAACTGGCGCCCCATTTCTTTAACCAACACGGATACAAAAAATTTTAACTAAAATCATGGCTAACCGTTTAAGGATTGTAGCATCTGCCACCATATCCCCAGAACAATTCGGTTTCATACCCATAAGGTCAATTTGGGACAACGTGCACTCTGTGGCTAATGCATGCCAGTCCACGGCCTCTGGGGCACCTGTATTTTTGGACCAACAGAAGGCCTATGATAGAGTAAACTGGGAATACCTCAGGGCCTGCCTCCACCAATTCCGCTTGCCCCCTCGTTTCATCAGCTGGGTAATGCTGCTTATGGAATCTGCAACAATGGCAGTGCGTGGCCCTGGCTTCCTCACAGAAGTAGTCCGCCCTCAAAGGGGCTTATGCCAAGGGGACCCCCTTAGCCCACTCTTATATAATTTCAGCCTTGACCCACTAATTGAAAACGTGAATTCCCGCCTCACTGGGGTCCATGCACCAGGCCAAGCCCCAGTCAAGATGATGGCATTTGCAGATGATTGTGTGGTTGGGGTGTCTAATAATCAAGATGCACGCGCGCTTGAAGCTCTCATCCAGGAGTATTCCCGGGTAAGTAATGCTGCACTGAACGCTTCCAAAACTGAAATCATCCTCCTTGGTCGGTCTCAAAACTGCTGGGCCCCAGCAACCAGTGCCCAGCCCAGCCCATATGCTCGCACACATGCTCGCCCTCCCAGCTCACCCCACACCGCCCCACTGGTGCTCCCCTTCGTGCCACGCCCTACCATAGGGATGGTCCGCCATCTGGGCGTGTGGGTGGAGGCAGGCAGGTACGCATCAGCAGTAATGGAGAGTCATATTCTAGACAACGTGACGAGGCGCATCGCCTCCCTCAGAGCCCACCCTACTTCCCTTACTGGAAGGGTTGTTTTAGCCAACTCTAGGCTCCTCTCCAAAGTCTGGTTTGAAGCCCACACAATCGCCTTCTCCCCGGGTTTTTCAAATCAATGTATGCCCTTCTACAAGGGTGGCTATGGTCAGGCCGCCCACTGCCAGTGCGGCTTGAGGTCATGTTTGGCCCTCGTCATCATAGTTGCATGGGCCTGCTCGACTTTAAAGCCCATGATGCCAAATACTGGGCACTTGGATTGTGGTTGTCACTTCCCCTACGCTCCCCTCCCAACACTGGTCCCGCGCAGCCTGCTCCAACTTCTCCCGCGCCCTGGGCCTTAACAATCCATCGAACCCTCACTCCTTGATGAAATATCTGGCTCCCCACCCATCAGCCACAGGTCCTCACGGTACTAAAACCCACTACAAATGAATCCTCCTCTCCACGCAAAGCGCTTAGTGGAGAATTTGTATTAGTGGACACACAGCCCAGAGAGGCCGTCCCTCTCCTCGGTTCACACAGGAGGTACAGGGGTTACCCATTCAAGATGGCGTGATCCCCACACGGCCCCATGTCCTATCCAGGGTGAACTACCTGGGCATGATGGACATCCCTTACTCCATTGAGACTCAGAAGACTATTTGAAAATACGCACACCATCCTCTGTTGCAGCCTCAAATCTGTTCCCATGTGTGGCGCTGCCTGAGGCAGGTGTACCATATGGCTGAGCGCTCTAACGCTTTACACTCATCCTGCGTCGTGTGTGGCCAGTATGGAACGCTGTTCCACCGCATGGAGAAGTGTCCTACCTCTAGAGTGATATGGCGCGAAGTTCAACGTCTGCTTGGCCAGGATCAAACACATCCCTTCAGTCTTTCAAGAAATATTTTTGCTTTATCCATGGTATCCCCTCTTCCACCCTCCTTCCATGCTCTGGTGGTTGCAATCGCCATGTGTACCATCCACACAATTGTCTTGGATGCCATCACAGGCTCCACTCCCACCCTCCCAGAAGCTGTCCACAGATTCTAGTCTCATTTGGTGAACCATTTTCAGGCGTGGATATTTGGATACCTCCCACTGCGTCACCAACAGCTGGTCTTCTCCTGGTTCCCAGTTTGGTTCATCAAATCAGACCCTTTCCTCCACACATGTTCAATTGTGGCTACGGCCTCCTCACACGTTCCCTCCCCCTCCCCATAGTGGCGTTCCCGTTGGCAAAAAGAGATAGCTTCGCTTCTCTGGGGTGCCTTCCCTGTTCTAAGTTTTGTTTCCTTCGGGTCAAATTTGGAAGTGCCCATCCCATGGTTGGCCTTCCTCGCAATAAATTTAAAATTTAAACTCCAAAATTTAAAGTAAGTATATAATCAAAGCCATTGAGCGCTTCATTAGATGGGCGTACGTCAATGCAGTTAAAGACCTAAGTGCGTTGCTGACAGATAATGGTATTTTGTAATACATATTCTATCAACATGGGTGCTCATATTTTATTCAACTGATGAATGGACTAGTCTAATCTCAAACCATTTATAAAACTATGACTTGATGGGTATGTAAGTGGTATTTTCTAAACCTTATTACCCTGAGAATAATGGCACCATAGAACATTTCAATGGGTTTATCATTGTTATCCTATTTAAAATGATTATTGGAAAGCCTTCCATTCGGAACCTCTTCTTGTCCTCCTCCATTTTTGTATATACTATTGATTGTCAAGCAGCAAGAGGCACTCAATGATCTAGTTGTATATGGGAAGCATCCTGAGAATCTTTGATTATTTACTCATGTGTCAATGAAGAAAACATGAGCTCCAACTGTTATCTTAGGAATATACCCAGACATTAATCCAGCTGCAAAGCAAAGCCTACTTTAAACGGTGCTTTAAAATTAAGTCATTGAATTGTGATATTTATGATTGATGGACCTTACCTAAAGTTTGCATAGGTGACTTGGTCTTATATTATGACAACTATGGCTTTATAACTAACAAATTGAAGCACATGTGGAGAGGATCTTTGTGCTCATCAGAAAACATTTACTGATTCCTACACTCTAGAAGATCATACTAAAGTCTACCCTATTATATTAGTATTCATAGTTATATAAGGTGTACCAGCAAAGTTTTAGCATTAAGTCAGTTTATTAATAACATACCTTACCCCTCACTCAAATTGGTTCCTTGATGTTATTTTAAAGTAGAAGATTGTTTCAATTGGTTTGACCAACCATATGAACAGTTATTTTATAATTCTTAATCTTTTATTTAACTGAGGTAAGCCGACCAGGGGATAGACATTACCGAATATATGTGAAACTAAGAGAATAACTAAGAAATATAAAAATTGGTCACCCCAGGGTACTCAAGTTACCCCTGTTGCCAGCGGGACTGCCAGGTATGGGGGTTGGTGCACTACTCTGAGGGGGTTTCCCCTGCTATGGAGCAGGTGTGAAGGAAAGGGTCTGTGTGGAGGAACCAGAGTGGGAACTATCAGAGTGGGAACTATGATTCTATGAGCGCTTTTTGTCTTAATCTCATATATCCATAGAGCCAGGCTTGGAAGTGCTCTAGTAAGTGGACATGGAATCTGTTAATAATCCCATGAATGGTTGGGACCGTGCCCTTGAACGCATCTAATGCAATTGTGTGTATTGTCCACATTGTAATGGGTATTATTTGGGAGCGGAGGGTAGATGGGATTGGTGACTCGATCTGGAGCGCGAAGATACTCTTTGATATCGAAAATTCCTGTTCATTTTGAATCTTGAGTAGGCGTGCGACTTCCTGCCATATAGCTTTGGTTGGGGGGCATGTTTCTAGGCGGTGATGTAGGGATCCCTCCCCTCCACATACTGCACATGTTTTGTGGAGGGAGTTGGAGCGGTCCTCCATCCTATAGGTCCTTCTCAAACAGCGCCAGGCGTTTGCTCTTATCCTTGGCTGTAGGAGTGGGTGGTGAGTCATTTTCCACATTGCCTTCTGTGTGGTTAAATCATAGGGAATGTCTAGCATATCTAGGTATTCTATCCTAGCTATGCTTGGGGTTGTTGCGAGCATATCCCTCTGGGGGTGGTTTTCTGGGTTTCTTAATTTGAATTGGGGGCTGGGTCGTCCCCTTCCCTGTATAGTACCCATGTTCTCTATGGTCCATCCCATACGGCGGATAGTTTGGAGGATATGTTTGAAATGAGGGGAGGTTCCATGCGGACCTGTTGCAGTAGGGTGCTTTGCAAGGTATGAAAGTAGTCTGGGTGGACTATGTGAGTTGGTTAATTTGAGCGCCTGTGCAAAGTTAGTCCTTGCTGCTCTGGACCAATGTTGTTGCGGGAGGTCTGGAGCAAGGATTTCCTTTATTCAGGTACCTAGGATGTGATTGGCATGGCTCTCAAAATCTATTAGTCCCATGCCTCCGCTTGAGCGTGGGCCAAATAGTGTTTCCATCCGTATAGGAGGGTGAGAGCCAGGCCACAGCCAGCCCTGGATAAGCGCACGAATTGAGGTTATAAAGGTAGGTGAGAAGGATATCGCATGGTCCTGGTACCACAGTATTGGGAGGATGAGCGAGTTAGCAACTGTAACTCGTCCTGTTAGTCCTGGGTTCTCCCTTTTAGGGAGGCTACGCGTTTGGATACCCGTTGTAACAGGTTACTTTCCATTGTATCATTAGCATATCCCCCTGATTCTAGCCATATTCCAAGGTGTCAGACAGGAGTGGTGGTGGGAGGTGTTGCAAAGGGTAAAATAATCGGGTTTTTTCTTCTAGTGTTGGTGTGATGTTCTGATGTTGTGGCCCAAATGTTTGTATATTTGCCTAAGAGAATGATTTCTGTCTTCCTTTTGTTGAGTGATGCATTGCTCACCTTGGAGTATTCCTCTAGAGTGAGTTCCAGCTGTCGGGCATCTTCATTGTTTGCTATACCTGCTACGCAGTCATCTGCAAAGGCCAGTATCTTGACTGTTGGTTGTCCTTGTGCGGTTATCCCCATGAGACGTGAGTCAGTTACTCAGAGGAGTGGGTCAAAGCTGAAATTGTATAGCAGTGGGCTGAGGGGATCCCCTTGTTTGAGCCCTCTGTGTGGTTTGATATTGTTTTTTAGGAATCCAGGGCCGCATACAGCCATGATTGCAGATTCTATTAAGAGCATCGCCCATTTTATGAATCTTGGTGGGAGTTTTAATGTCATGTAGACATTCTTTTAGGTATGGCCAGCTAACACGGTCATACGCCTTTTCCTGATCCAAGAAGACCAGGGCACCAGTTGCTTTGGATTGGCAAATGTTTGCAACAGGGTGTATGTTGTTCCATATTGAACGCCCTGGTATAAACCCAAACTGGTTGGGTGATAGGACGTCAGATGCAATTGCGCCTAATCTAGCTGCTAGAATTTTTGTTAGAATTTTTGTGTCAGTGTTGGAGAGTGCAATTGGGCGCCAGTTGGCCAGGTCCAACTTTCCATCCTTTTTATACAAGGTTATAACGTAGGATTCATGGCCTCCTGGTAATAGGCGTATTTCCAACAAACTCTGGTTCATTGATGCCAATAAGAGGGGGGCGATTTGTTGAAAATATTTTTTGTAAAATTCGCAGGGTATCCCATCAGGTCCTGGGCATTTCCTATGTGGTGCACTGCGAATTGTTTCCCAAAGCTCCTCCCATGAGATGAGGGATAGTATATGTAATTTGGTGGTGTACTTTGTATCTTGGCAGTTTGAATAAATTCTTTAATTTTTTGTGGATCTGTTGGCATATCGCAATATAATTTGGTGTAATAGCGGTGTACTTCGGCCTTGACCTCCTCAGGGTCAGCTGCCATGGTGCCGTTGGTCTTGCGGACCTGTGTGCATGTGGGCTGGTTTCTTCAGGAGTGGAATTGGCGGAAAAAGTATGTCAAACAGGTTTTGCCTTCCTTTATGAACTTACCTTTGTTTGATACTTTGATTCTGTGTTGGTGTTCAAAGATGAGATTGTTAAGTCGGGCTGAAATTTCTGCCCATTTGCATCCCCAATTAGGGCTATAGCCAGATCTCGAAGTATTTATTTCCAGGTGGTCTAGTTCTGCCAAGGTATGCTTGATTGTGGCTGTGTCCGCGGTGTACTTGCGTGATGTGATATTTCAGGTTTTGTTGATTAAATCTTTTTTGAAATTTTCCCATGTTCCAATGGGATCCAAAGTGAATGGGGTTGTGAATTCTGGGTTTGTAGCCTTGTTTTCAACCCAGTCAGATATCTCAGGCAATTTTATATTTTCTGGGTGAAGCTTTCTCCAAGGCGACACCTGTGTGTGGGATTGGATTGGCGCTAACTGCACCATAACTAATCGATGATCAGAAAAATTGATCTTTTTTGTTGTAAATTTGGAGATTCTTGAGTGGTGGGGTTGTGGGATGAGGATGTGGTCAATATGACTCATCGATATGAGCAGTCCCTCACATATGTTGGGTCTTGTCATATGGGGAAGGATTGGTAAATTGGGGGGAAGAGCATCCTGTAAGCCAAGAGATGCCTTCATTATGCGATATTCAATGTGTCCAGGTGGGTATCCCCTGGGATTAGGCCATTGATCTGTATTGGGGTTATCCCAGTAGTTGAAATTGCCTAACATGATGATATCTGGTGGGAGGGTGAGAGTAGAATTTTTTTCAAAATTTTTTTTTCTCTCAGTTGCAGTGCATGGTGCGTAGATACATGCTAACGAAATATTTCATCTTGGCATGTGATTGTTGCTACCAGGACTTGACCGTGCAAGTGTGATGATGAATTTGTAACTTTAAATTTTTTGTTGTTTTGGACTATCACCCCACAGTGAGACGTCCATACTGATTGTGATGGTGCAACCCTGGTTGACCAGGATTCTTCTTCCCCTTATAGGCAGTGGGTTTCTTGGATGGCCAAGATGTCTACAAGAGTTTTTGAAGGAATGCCAGCTTTTTGGCTTGGGACGTATGAGCCCTGGCTCCTGCGATGTTTAATGTCCCTATTGGCACTGAGGTGCCCGCAGCGCCTCAGGAGCGGCTGGGAGGACCCTCTGGTCCTATCCCACCGCGGCTCATTTTGGCCATGCTACGCGTCTGTACTCCAACTCTTTCACTGACATTGTTGGTTCCCTTGATCTGACCCAATAATTCAAGGGAATTGCGGTTTATTGCATTTGTGTCAACTTTTCCTGCACAGGTCTCATGTTGATTAGATGCAGGTTGTTGATTGGATTTTATATTTTTGAGGTTCAACTTTGTTGCATTGTGCACCACATTATCACCCAAATTGCAGTTGCATTGTTCCTCAGTATGTGCATGACTGATGACGCTTTGTGGGTCAGTCTAGTTACTGTGAAAATTTTTGACCTGGGCATATTTTTCTGATTGGTTGGTTTAGTGAATATCTAAAATATCCTCCTGAATTTGTCCAGGGTTAATGGCAGATTCCGTGTGTGCCGCCGCTTCAGCTGCTGCTCTCTTGCGGGCTTTTTGTGCTGCTTTATGCTGTTTACTTATAACTGGGTCCACGATGGAGTATAGTCCATCTTCACCCCAGTGGAATGGGTGGTGGCCATCAGTCATTTGGCGAAGTTTTCATTATCTTCGTCCATAGCTTCTTCACAAAAATCATTTTCCATTAAGCCCTCTTTTACAGGGCATGCATGTTCCTTGTGGCCCAGTGAGCCACAGTGGTTGCAAATGGGTGGTGTGCGTTCCGGTGTAACTTGGAATGCAGCTGACTGGCCCCCATCTGCAAAGTAAAATTCTGCTGCGCGGGGAATTCTGGATAAATCCTCTTCCACTTCTGGGAAGGAATTGATTACAGCGATAGCTTTGCCCGTGCACAGGTCAGGCATTAAGCGAAATCACTGTAATTCGAGTTGTTGGATTTCTCCATAGGCCACAAGACCTTTGCGGAGCTCCTCCTCAATTACCTTATGAGGAGGTTGTGGGGAGCGAGTCAAAGGAGATGAATAAAGTTTTCGCTTTGTTCCATCTGGTGCGCATGGTGCGCACAATTTTTTTGCCCTCAGGGAGGGCAATTTCCATGCTGATTTTTGCTGCAGCATCAGCTTCATCGGCTGTTTCAAAACCAATATTGATCCAGCCACAGCCCATGTTGTTGGTGGCTACGTTCACCGCATGAGGGAAAAGTGAGGGCTGTGCCTCACATGTTTTCTCTCACAGGTTTGGTGACTCATCCCCAAGGAAGAGTCTGATCCCGTGTTCCACCTTTGACAAAGGTTGGTTAAATTGAATGTACATGTATTGCGCGTGCTTTACAGTAAATACCATAAACCCAGACAGTGTCTGAGTTTGCGATTTCTTTGCAGATTGGGTTCCTGGTCCCCCTCCAGGGCGTTTCTTGCCCTTAGTTGCACCGTTAAGCGCACTGCTTACTGCGACGCTCGCCCATGTTGTATTATTTTTGTTATTAAAGTCGCCCATCTTTCCTGTGTGTGATTATCCAAATTTTCTGTTTGAATCAAATTGTAGCAACTAAAGTGATTGTTATGATAAAGAAAAGCCAGTATATTTTTTAATCTTATTATAATTAAACATTGGTCAATTTATTTCTATACAGTAAAGTTTTTTTCAGTATTTTTCACTATAAATTACTGAGCCCAGCGCCCATCTTTTTATATTAGCTGTCGACTGGTGGTATTAATTTCTACTGATAGCCTCACGTTGGAGCTTCACTCACTGGTAAAAATTGAAGCTTATTGTTTAATCCCTGGTGGTGAAACTCTCAATTCCTTAATTGATGACCTCACCCCACGTGAAAGCTTTTCACATCACCTGGTTTATTACTATTTTCTTCACTACTTTACCCCCAGACAGTATAGACTTAATGTCAATAAGTTTCTTATTAAACTTTTCAGGCATTCACTGGTGTCTCAGTTGTAATTAGCTAATTCCCTTATTACTTAATTGCTTAAGCCTTAGATATTTTTTTCCTGATCTATTACATTATTATTTGATTATACTGCAGCTCTCAAGTACAGATCAGTTAGGAATAATTTTCACCAATGAGTACCCTAGGATTAGAAAAGCATATCTAGAAGGGATTGCCAATTTAAATGGGGGCTCATTTCTATGTAGTAATGGAAAAGCCTGTCACTAGAAGACCTAACCATAGCTAGCAGCATCATCACTGTCAATTTAATAATAAAGTGTTCATTTTAGTATCAAAATTAAAACCTATTTTATAAATAAGGTTTTTCATAAGTTTTTCATAAGGTGACTTTTTTCTTCATCACCTTATTATTTGGTTTATCAATCTATGCACCTGAAATTAAAAGCTACTGTTCCAATTCTAATAATCTAGTGTAGGAACTAACACCATTATGTCACGGATATATGAGATCTAATACTTTTTGCTACACATTGATCTAAGTTAATGCATAATAATTTTTAGTTCAAATTTTAGTTAATTAAATCAAACAATGCTCTCTCTTATATTTACAGCTGAATTACTTAATACTGATGAGGCAAAAAAGTAGGATTAAAAAGCTCACTATCATAATTGGAACCAGTAGTTTCTATTAAAGAAATCTCAGCTATCATTACTATTGGATAGTGAATTATTTTAATTAAATAAATTATAGATCATATAAATTTACCTTAATTTGCGCTAATCTGTTAAGTTATGATTATAATGAGTTAATATAAAATCTTTTAAAAAGTGACGTGAAGCTAAAATTTTAAATAAAGTTCTTTTATAAAAGGCCATATTTCACAAAACAGAATAAACAAATTTATATCAGGATTACTAATTTTAGCACTAGTGGTGCCCAACCCAAAAAGATGGAGCTGCCACGCATCTCTATTTACAAATGGGCCAAACATAGGGATTATCATAGATAAAAAATCCTAAATTGGCACTTAGCTAACAGCCTAGGAAGCCAGATCAAAAGGTGAGGAAGGTTTGGGGAAACTTTTGTCTGGCGCCCGCTTTATCTGGCGGAGCATGGTAGACAACATAGGGTTGGGGCATCAGCGACATGGGGCATAAGGAGTTATAATTGTGGGTTTTCTTCGCTAATGAGACTGGCAATGTCCATTGCCTCAATGTATTGAGCAAGTTGATGCTCTTTGAAAGTAATGAGAGTTGGCACACAAGTGAACGATTTGATGCACCTGTGGGTTTTGGGTTAACTGGGGTCAATAAGAGAATTTTTTGCATTAGTGCAAGTGCAGCTCGCACCAAATGCAAGCTCCTCAATTTCATATTTCGCATCTTCTACAAAATCATGGGGAAAATTAGGGTTAGGAATGCCCTCAACAAGAGGCTCCATCACCCTATGAAGATGTTGGCAAAGTAGGGTGTTAGCAGGGGCAGCTTCAGCCTCAACTGCTATTTTATTAATATTTAAATATACCAGAAAACCGTTTTGAGGGTAAGACAGAGGGGACAAAAATCAGGAGGGTCAACGAAGAACTCCTCCAATGCAAAATCTGGCTTCACATGGTATGGCCGTTCATCTTCATCAATCCATTTGAGAGCCTCAAATGGATTTAGCTCAGCCAACGTTAGGCCAGCCACAAGAATTGGAGTAGTGGCTTAAGCTTATTGGTTGTGGACATTTGACCATGGCAGCTCAGCTGAAACTGATTCAGTCATTGACTCAGGATTCAGTAATATGGTCAAATTATTTTAAAAAAATTTAAAAATTTTGATTGGGCGCCGCTTTGGGAGCGGCACCAAATTTCCCTGAGTCTGGGGCAAGAGGATTGAGCCCCATTTGAAGAATAGGGGCGAAGTGGCTGCTGACCCAAAACTGGAAGAAGGAATGGCGGAAGCAGCAGTAGTGGAAGCTATGGGACACTTGCACTTAAAATGAATTGAGTTCAAAGCACAAGGGGCAAATGGTGCGGCCGTTTTTGATATGCACCCAGAATGGGTGATCAGGGGCAGATCTGATCATGGTGCAGGGGGAATTGTGAGGTGGGTTTAACTATGAAATGGGAAGATTGCTGCAAAGGCGTGATGCCCTGACAACTGATCTGCCCTGTTGGGAACCACGAACTGCAGCATGGGATCTGCGCCATAAATGGGCAAATCCTCCGTGAGCTTGTGGCAGAGGCGTTTGGGGTAGAGATGGGAGGGCAACCCAGCGAATTGGACCACCAAATTGGCCTCATCCAGGAGCTGTGTGCAAACAGTAGGAATCAGAATTTAAAAAAAACAATTTGCAGCTTAGATGCTGCTGCTGCATTGGCTTCAGAGCGAAAGCTGAGGTAAAGTACCCATTAAAGGGGCGAAATTCAATGAAGATGGTGGGTTTGAAACCGCTGTGGCCATCTCAAAGATGGCCACACTCGCATATAGGAAAATATTCCCATATTTGACCCAGAGGCCAAAATGCAAATTGCTTTGTGGGAGCACCAAAGGGCTCTGGAGCACCACCTTGGAACTTTTGAGGTGGTGGGTCAAGTCCCAAGGGAGGACATAACGCCTGGTAGTGTTGGGAGGGCTAGCAGAGCCAGCCCAGGCGCGCTTTGGCTGTAGCCAAAAGACGCCAGATGGCGGCGCACCACCATCCCACCTTTAGCTTTTGTTTGCAAAAAATAAAATTTTTAGGGTTGAGACTTATAGAACTCATTAATTTGATAGCTGCCATCCTAAGTGTTCTGATAAGTTTTTACTAGGATGATTTCATAAAAATTTAATCTAATAACTAAACATTACCACAAAATCAGTTCTAATATATCTTTCAATTTTCTGCTGTAAATTTATAGACACATTAAACCGTTATTCTCAACACGCCTAAGTGAAATCTTCTTACAAACCATATTCTGGGACTATTAACTAGGTAATATATGTGCACAAGGGCTACTATTATGTATTCTTTAACAATACGCTCTTGATTAAAAAACCAAATTTGCATTTAATTAATTGCCCTACATAAGGGATGTGTTAACAGTTATAAAGTTTATCTATGGCTGTGAGTGCATGTGATGTAAAAGTAGGGTCTACCCTGTAAACCTTTATAGGGGGCCATTTTATTTCAAATTAAGCTGTGTTTCTTAAAGTATAAACGCATTTTTTGATCAGCAGCGGTAAAATTGCACTGAACCAAGAAAACCATGGGATGAAGGTCCTCATAAAAATACTGTTTAGAGTTCTTACTAAACTTTAGCAAAGGCAAAATAAGCCTTCTGGGTATAGATCCCAACATATCCCATTAAAAATATAGGTGAATATTGTTTAATATGCTCACATTGTCTGTATGCCAGTTACCTTAAGGCAGGCAAGGAGCATTTACCTGATTTACCATAGCCTGTTGGGGCAGGATGTCAGATTTGTAGCTAGGTTTATACATCATCTTATAAAGTCATACTAACTTACAGGACTTCTACTTTGTAAAAAATTATATAATATCCTTGACACCACCTTATTGGTTTAGCGCTTACTACCAACAAATCATATGGAGTAAGGTCACGCTCCATTATATTGGGTTTTTTACTTAATATGATAAAGGATCTTTGGGAAATGCATCCTATATATGTTTTTATGGCTACACATGTAATAACTTATAGAATAAGTAATATTCACCACCTAACAAAATGCAGACTGTGTATTAGCAAAGTCACTTAAATCCATCCTACACGCAGCATAAATCAGAGTCCTTTTTATTTTGAGTTTGAGAAGACCAAGTTTGAACCAGACTCAGATGACTTTACTACAGAGGCGGAGAAGGTCTACCGTATAGCTTGACAACTTAAATGCAATACCTTTAATAAACAGAAGAAGTCAACCTGATGATCTTATCTACCCCATAACTGCAAATGCTTCTTCAATGAGCTACTTAAAGTAATAATATTAGCCAGAGTAAATTTTTACATCATGGATGTTATGCTTTCATGCAAGTAGACAAAAAAATCTAGCTTATCATAACCGCTTCTTGGCACTTAAGCAGCAGCTGGGTTTAGATTTTGCATATATTTTTTTATTCAGATATAAAGTCTCCAAAACTGATTTTTTATATAGTATGCCATAATCTACCAGAGCTACTTGATAATTTTAAGGAACAAATTTTTTGAGGACAGAGAATATGTAAAGCACATAATCAAGCTAACAACATCAGTAACATTGCTAAATACCTAGCAATAAAATCTGCAAAATCTTGGACAAGCATCTTCAACTGTTACTAAGAAAAGAGGAGGTTAGCTACTTGCTAAATATAGGAAATTAAGCCTTCAGGATGGCAACTATTTAGATTGTATGATAGGAGAGAAAATGCAGCGTCTGACATGACAGACCAAGCACAAGTTAACAATTAAAAACACTGCATCATTAATGAAATGCTCAATTAAAAGACTTATGTCACTATCCTGACTATATAATACAATCCTTATACATTACCAATCTTAAGTACGAACTTTTACATGGGCCTAACTATATAGTAGTTCCATGACAACATTATAGATTATAGTTTAAAAGACAATGAATTCCATTTCTGAAGCAGGGAAAGTCAAACTTTTTTATGGATCAGTTATGTACAATGGTACGGTGGGCTCACATGTTTTGGTCACTATTGAGGAGGTTAAGTTTGATTAGAGTTCTATATAATAAATAAAATGACCTTGCCGGTGGAAATAGACTTTCCTTTGTGTGGAAAAGCCTAGTGCAACACTGAATAGGATAAAAATTTATGTTTACAAATGATAAAAAATTAAGAAACGTAAGCATATATACATGGCTAATGACAAAATTAAAACAAAAGTACAATCTTTTTTACCTAATTTTAAATAAGAAACTTGTGGAGACTTTTAATAACTATTTAGGGCTATTGAGTCAAATTCAATAAAGGGTGGAAGATAATTCCTTCAATTCTCATAGATTGCAACTTAAGATCTACCTACAACATATGATTATTATAATTTGGAAAAGTTTCCCACATCATAAAATCAGGGACTAGTCCTAAAGTAATGCTCAAAAAAATATGAAAGGCTTGACTAAGATCTTTGTCATCATGTTCATCACCAATTTTCTTTATAAAAATTGTTTGGGATTCACGCCCATACAAGGTTTAATCAAAATTAAATTTTAGGGCCATAAAGAACCTGTAATCAGTCCACTTTGCATAAAGACTTTAATTGACAATATGTCAATATCAAGATAGACTACCAAATGTATTTTAGAGCCTAATACCAAGTCATAATTTTAGCAGTGTTTGAAGAAACAGTGCAATACTAACACCTTTTAAACTTTGCTATTACTTTTTTATGCCATCTTAAACTATAAAGCTCCATCAAAATATTAAAAACTGACCTGAGAAGTTTTTTCTGATGTTAGATGTATCAATAGTCATCTAATTATATCTTTATTCTACACGTAAGACATTAAATCCATATCCAGGTGTCAAGTAGGTTCTATGTCCAAATTTTACAAGAACAATCATTTTTTAAAACTAAATTTTGTGAGTTTTCTCAGAGAAAAATTTAATTTCTAATACTTAATACATAAGGATAATTTGTATCTCTAGTGAGGTTGCAGACGCCCTGAGAAGGCCACAGTCTACAACAAAAACCAAAGCCTCGCCATTTTTTTAATGATTTTCAATTTCTAGTAGACATTTCATCTAGAACTTTTTTAACATTAGCCTTTCCACTTACAAACATGACCTCTGAGTCTTGTCTTTTATTTGGTCCAAAAATTTTAGCGTTTTTTAAACAAATTAAGAAGCATTCACAAATTTCCCAGCGCTGATAAGATGTGACCTCACCGTAATTACTTCAATAGAAAAAATAGATTTTGCAGATGAGGGAGTCTTGCTTTAGGATGTGAGGGTAAACGATTACCCTGCGTATTTCTTACTAAAAATTCTAGATTGTAAGTGTTTTACATGTTTTATATTTAATTTAATTTATTGCGGGGAAGGCAACCAGGGGATGGACACTTCCAAATGTAGACACAAAAGAAAACTAAACTTAGTAACAGGGAAGGCACCCCAGAGAAGCGATACTATCTCTTGTTGCCAGTGGGAACGCCACTATGGGGAGGAAGAGGGAACGTGTAAAGGGGCCATAACCACAATTGAACATGTGTGGAGGAAAGAGTCTGAGTTGATGAACCAAACTGGGAACCAGGAGGAGACAAGCTGACGGCGACGTGGTGGGAGGTACCCAAACATCCACGCCTGGAAGTGGTCCACCAAATGGGACCAGAATCTGTGGACAGCTTCTGGGAGGGTGGGGGTGGATCCTACGATGGCATCCAAGACAATTGTGTGGATAGTCCACATGACGATTGCGACCACCAGAGCATGGAAGGAGGGTGTAAGAGGGGATACCATGGATATAGCAAACATATCTCTTGAAAGACTGAAGGGATGTGTTTGATCCTGGCCAAGCAGACGTTGAACTTCACGCCATATCGCTTTAGAGGTAGGGCACTTCTCCAGGCGGTGGAACAGCGTTCCATACTGGCCACACACGACACAGGATGAGTGTAAAGCGTTAGAGCGCTCAGCCATATGGTACACCTGCCTTAGGCATTGCGCCACACATGGGAACAGATTTGAGGCTGTAACAGAGGGTGGTGTGCATATTTCCAAATATTATTCTGGGTCTCAAGGGAATAAGGGATGTCCATCATGTCCAGGTAGTCCACCCTGGATAGGACATGGGGCCGTGTGGGGATCAAGCCATCTTGAATGGGTAACCCCTGTACCTCCTGTGTGAACCGAGGAGAGGGACGGCCTCTCTGGGCTGTGTGTCCACTAATACAAATTCTCCACTAAGCGCTTCGCGTGGAGATGAGGATTCATTTGTAGTGGGTTTTAGTACCGTGAGGACCTGTGGCTGATGGGTGGGAAGCCAGATATTTCATCAAGGAGTGAGGGTTCGATGGATTGTTAAGGCCCAGGGCGCGGGAGAAGTTGGAGCAGGCTGCGCGGCACCAGTGTTGGGAGGGGAGCGTAGGGGAAGTGACAACCACAATACAGGTGCCCAGTATTTGGCATCATGGGCTTTAAAGTCGAGCAGGCCCATGCAACCATGATGATGAGGGCCAAACATGACCTCAAGCCGCACTGGCAGTGGGCGGCCTGACCATAGCCACCCTTGTAGAAGGGCGTACATGGATTTGAAAAAACCCGGGGAGAAGGCGATTGTGTGGGCTCCAAACCAGACTTTGGAGAGGAGCATAGAGTTGGCTAAAACAACCCTTCCAGTAAGGGAAGTAGGGTGGGCTCTGAGGGAGGCGATGCGCCTCGTCACGTTGTCTAGAATATGACTCTCCATTACTGCTGATGCGTACCTGCCTGCCTCCACCCACACGCCCAGATGGCGGACCATCCCTATGGTAGGGCGTGGCACGAAGGGGAGCACCAGTGGGGCGGTGTGGGGTGAGCTGGGAGGGCGAGCATGTGTGCGAGCATATGGGCTGGGCTGGGCACTGGTTGCTGGGGCCCAGCAGTTTTGAGACCGACCAAGGAGGATGATTTCAGTTTTGGAAGCGTTCAGTGCAGCATTACTTACCCGGGAATACTCCTGGATGAGAGCTTCAAGCGCGCGTGCATCTTGATTATTAGACACCCCAACCACACAATCATCTGCAAATGCCATCATCTTGACTGGTGCTTGGCCTGGTGCATGGACCCCAGTGAGGCGGGAATTCACTTTTTAATTAGTGGGTCAAGGCTGAAATTATATAAGAGTGGGCTAAGGGGGTCCCCTTGGCATAAGCCCCTTTGAGGGCGGACTACTTCTGTGAGGAAGCCAGGGCCACGCACTGAAATTGTTGCAGATTCCATAAGCAGCATTACCCAGCTGATGAAACGAGGGGGCAAGCGGAATTGGTGGAGGCAGGCCCTGAGGTATTCCCAGTTTACTCTATCATAGGCCTTCTGTTGGTCCAAAAATACAGGTGCCCCAGAGGCCGTGGACTGGCATGCATTAGCCACAGAGTGCACGTTGTCCCAAATTGACCTTATGGGTATGAAACCGAATTGTTCTGGGGAGATGGTGGCAGATGCTACAATCCCTAAACGGTTAGCCATGATTTTAGTTAAAATTTTTTGTATCCGTGTTGGTTAAAGAAATGGGGCGCCAGTTGGCTAAGTATAGCTTGCCCCCTTTCTTGAAGAGTGTGACAGTGAAGGCCTCTTGTCCTCCTGGTAGGAGGCGCGTTTCCAGAAGGCTCTGGTTAAGTGAGGCAAGCAGCAGTGGGTATATATATTTGAAGTACCTTTTATAGAATTCATATGGAATGCCATCTGGGCCTGGGCATTTCCAATTTGGTGCACCGCGGATGGCTGTACATAGTTCATTCAGAGTAATCAAATTCATCATTTCTGGGTATCAGGAAATTGTGCGGATGTGGGTTCAGTCAAAAAATTCCGCCACTTTGGCTGGCTGAATTGGATCAGATTAGTATAACTTGGAGTAATACTTTTGTATTTTTATTGCCGCTTTGGCTGGCGTATCCGCGACAGAATCATCCAATCTTCACACCTGTGTGCAGGCCACGCTCTGGCGTGGTCTAAAATTTCTTTTAAAAAATATGCGGTGCACTTGTCACCCTCTGTAATGCGTTTGACCCTGTTCTGAACACAAACCAAATGTTTGTGTTGCCTTTTGAGCGCGTTGAGGTGGGCGGCTGCTTCCACCCACTTCCGGCCCCAAGCAGGGCTGTAGCCCATGGCTGGGATGTTGTACTCCAGGTGTGCCAACTCTGCCAGAGCGCGCGAAATGACAGCTGATGTGGCTCATGAGTGCCAGGAGGAGAGGTGGCGAGAGTGGCAGATGGTATCCTCTTTGAAGGTTGACCATGTGGAGATGGGGTCCACACAAAACGGTGTAACAAACTCTTTTGCCAAAGTTGCTGATTCCACTCAAGTGGAAAATCCTGGCAACGCAAGTTCAGGAGGGCGGAGTTTGCACCAATGTGGGGCCTTAGCCACTGTGACAGGTAGGTGGTAGGTTATTGAGACCAGTTGGTGGTCAGAGAATTCGATTTTGTTGTTTTGAAGTGGAAAATGTGGGGTTGGAATTTCGCCAGCATAAGGATAAGATCGATGCAGGTCATGGACCTAAATTGGCCATTGTGGACATGGGGGCGCGTCATGTTTTCAAGCAGCGGGGCTTTCCGCAGCGGCGCATCCATTAACCCAAGGGTGGCCTTTAGAACGCGAAGTTCTACGTGACCCTGGGGCATGGGAGGAGGAAGGCCAACGGTCCATGGGTGTGTTTAGCCAACAGTTCATGTCGCCAACTATGAAAGGGTCTGGGGGTAATGGGAGGGATTTGACCAATGAGAAAAATTCCCAACGCTCTCGTGCGCAGGTTGGGGCATAGATGTTGATGATAGCATGCACCACGTCAGCCTACGCAAAAGTGACAATGAGGACTCAGCCATTGAGGAAGGATTTTGATGATAAATTTTTGAAATTTTTTTCTGAACTAGCACCCCACAGTGCTCTGACCAAAAGGATAGGGATGGGAGGAGCATGGTTTTCCAAGCATCCTCGGAACCTTGTGGACAGTGGGGCTCCTGGATGGCCAGGATATCCACAGGTAAATTTTTTTTGTAAAAAACTCAGTTTCCTAGCCTGGGATGGCAAGGCCTTGAGTCTGGCGATATTCAACATCCTTAAAGTGAAGGTTTCCCCATCACACCTTAGGTGCGAGGGGGTGGGCACACAGGCCCACCAGCCTCCTCTGGATCCCCATGGGCCTTCATGGCAGAGCAGGTGTTTGCAGCAACGCTATTGGTAGTTTTGTTAATTTTAGCAGAAAGGTTCACGTTGGCTTTTGCCTTCACTTTTGTTTCCCCAACGTTGAACGAATTTTTTGTGGTGCGGATGAGTTTGGCGCACCAACAATTGGGTTGAAAAAAAATTCAGGTAGGTTGGACCCCAAGTCAGTTTCAACTGGAGCTTGTTTGCAAAGATCGGTTGAGATTGAGTCACCCATCAGATCCTCAGATTGGGTGGCCCAATTGGTATGGGCTTCCCAATCTGATTGGTTGATGAATTCCTGAGTTGCTTCCACCGTGAAGGTTTCAATGTCCTCCTGGCGTTGGGAGTGTGGGATAGCGGTGGTGACTTTGGCCACTTCCTTGGCTGCAGCCCTGCGGGCGTGCTTGGCCTTCTTCCACTTCTGCGGGGAAATAGGTTTTACCAGTAGGTAGCAGCCTTATGCTCCCCACGGGATAGCCTCTTTGGTGCTTGCGGTTGGTTTGTAGTGCGCCTATCCACTGGCCATGGCCGCTGAGGGGTGCTCTTGGAATGTGATGCCCTCCTTGGTGGGGCATGCTTATGCCTTATGGCTAAACGCGTCACAGTGGGTGCAGATGGGGGGCGCGCTGTACATGGTTACCTGGAAAGGGTGGGTGGTATGCCCTTCAATATTGATATATGTGGAGTGCAGGATCTGGGTTAGGTCTTTTATGATATCCTCGGTTGGAGTCAGAACTGCAATGGCTTTGCCGGTGCACAGGTGTGGCATCAGTGTAAAGCGTTGCATTTCAAAGGATTGTATTTCGCTGTATATGGTGAGACCATCTTTCAGTTGCTGCTCCAGAATGGCACGCTTGACTGTAGTGGGCAAAAAGTTGAACATGAGGAAAATTTGGTTGGATTTTGTTCATCTGGTGCACTTGGTTTCAATGACCCGCTGCCCTTCAGGGAGGTTGATCACAACGCGCACCACAGAAGCTTCGTCTGCTGCCTCCTTGTTTTTGAAAACGAGATCCAGCCAACCACGTGACATGGAGTGAGGTGCGATGTACACCGCGGTTAGGAAAAAAGTGTGCACATCCCCAAAAATTTTTCCCATAGAGCTGTTTGTTGGATGTCCAGAAACACATGGACTCCATATTCCACCAACGAGAGTGGTTGGGAGTGCGGCGTGTTGATGTAATGGTTGCATCGCACTTGCCAAGCAAGGATTTCTGGGGAAATAGTGACCGCCAGTTTTTTTATTTTTTTTCTATTCCGCCAGTTTCTCTGGAGCGTTTTTGAATGTTTGAGGCCGTGGGCCTACCACCTGCTCCTCTTACCTTACTTGCCCAACTGCTCCCTGACATGGGCGCAGACTAATCTCCTCTATGAGATTATCAAGCTTGAATCAGACTTGAATTGAATAAGTTGCAAAAGTGATTGCAACGAGAGAGAAAAGTTATTTTTGGTTATATACTTATTTCCCACACCTTTTTATAAATAGGCCTACAGTGTTAATTGAGACGGTGTGTCAGGAAAAATGGGCATGGACAGTGGATAGGAAGTGGCCTTTTGGTTTAGAGATTCAGCATGACATTCTTTGCAAAATATGAGAGTATCATGAATATCAAAAAGCATTAATTCCAAAAAAGTTTTTAAACTCTTAGCTGTTCAAGCATTTTTATTGTCTAGGTCTCATTGCATTATTGATGCAACATTTAAGTCAGACCACTTTTTTGAGCTTAGAAACAAAAAGTAATGTTTTTTAATAAAAATTATGGTTTCCCATTCTTAACAAAGGTACTTTTGCTCTTTTTTTCATAGTTTTTTGAGCCTCTTTAAGTTCATTATTATAGTAATAAGTTAACTCTTAAAAACAATTCCATGACTATATTGGCCACTATGGTCACGGTGGGTAGTTTAGAGATACTGTCAGTGTTTTAATGTTTAACACCAGTCCAGCGCTTAATTTCAAAATTGTAAGCTTTGAGTTTAAAGCCTATAAGACCAGCTAAACAACCAGTTTTTTTCAGACCTGTAACTAGCGCAGAGAGACATGTTTAACATTGTAAAATGTACACCTTGGAAAACTCTAGAATTGTTTAACACATAGTGACCAGTAAACACCTTTGTTAAAGATATACTTACATATAAGCATATTTAGAATCCAGCTGCAGTAAGTCATGGGGTGCTCAACAACCTCAGAATTAATACATGAAAACACCATCCCTAAAGCAGCTAGTAGTGCATCAGTCTATATAAAATATTTATCAAAATTTGGGTGCAAAATATTAGCGCTTCAGCAAGGCAAAGGCTTAGTGTGTACATCGATGAATCCCCCCTTGTGTTGGGACCATCTAGTACTAAAAAAAGGCTTAGTGTGTCAAATGCATATTGGCAGTTATCCTTTGACATAAATTGTATACCACTTTTGGCGAGGTGAAATAAGAGTTCATTTATTTTCCTAACTTTCTTGAAAAACTGTCAGATGGCCATAATTGCAAGTAACATATAAATGTTGTGCTTGATACTCAGCTGCGCCACTTATTTTATTGCATTCAAATTTCATAAGATGGGGCCATGAGCCATTCTTGTAAATGACAAACTACAGATAAACACGTCATTCCCAGAAGAATTTGCACTTCATTAAATTAATTTTAAGATAAGACTTTTCATGGTGGAAGATGTCTTATTTCAAGTGTTGCAAAATTTTGTAGATGTTTTAGAGAATTTTTTTATTGATTAGATAGAAAAACAAAGGAGTTTATATATCACCCAATCTCTGTTCATACCCCATTGAAAAGTTGCAGGAAGTGCATAGCTCTTTCAGCATCCACGTGAGAAGGTAGAGACCCTGAGCTGTGATCATGGAACATGTCTCCTGAAGATCTTTAGGTAGCATAATCTGCTAAAAGCCTGATATAAAATTCATGGCTGAAAAATTTCGCACTGCCAACAATTTTAGACATCGTCAATATGTGGTAATGGACAACAATCATTTTTTGCCATAATTGTTTAACTTCCTATATCTTCAACACGTTATTTAATCCGTCATATTGATAATTGACAGCAGGAGGCCCAAGGACTCTTGAGGGCATTAACATCCCCAGTTGCACCATCTAATTTTATTGTTGACAACTTTATCCGCCACCTTTAAGCATCTAATAAAATGTAGGAAAATTAGCGGATAATTATCATATCATAGGTGCAACACGTTGAGTTCACAACTTTAAATTCTTTTACCTTTAAAATACAACCTATAATCTACAAAAAAGGTGCGTTTAACCTTATTTGTCTTCAGTTAACCATAGAGGCGTTACAAAAGTATCATAGAACATACAAATTAGCACTTTATGCTGTCAAGCCCAAGTTCATCTAGATTATTAAAATTTTAAAGCTTATAACTTCCTCAACTGGTAAGATATGAACAAAATGACTATCTGATGTGTGCTTAATTTGTTTATAATATAGAGAAAAGTTAGCTTAAAGCACCTGATTTTTATATATTAAAGAGGTTAAACTCAGGAGTGGCAAAAGGTAACAAATTTCATTAGAAGAATGGTGAGAAAAGCTCATGGTATTATCCCAAAAAAACTAAACTTTCGTTTCTTCCCACTATATTTTTGATATCTCGCCATATTTGTTAGGCTTTAATTAGCCCTTAGTAGCTACCCTTAGATTCCAGAATCTGCTTGTGTAATTTCCAGATATTGCCATAAATCTGATTATACAATTGGAACTTTGCCTTCCTTAAACACAAGGTTAACAAGCCTCTGAATTTTAGGGCTAGAGCCTCATTGTTCTAGTTCAAAATAGCTGAAGTTATGTCATCGTAGTTACAAAGTGTTCTCTTCAAGTAATCTTTGACCCCATAAGTCCTCATAATAAGTGGTTTTAATAAGAAAGTCATAAGTTTATTTAGTACAGAAAGTCAGGAGCAAAATTATCTAGTGATATGAATTTGAATGACAGCGCACTATAAGCTCCTAAAGATTTGTCAAATGAGGCCCCACAGTACATTATACATCTTTAATGACATAAGTCCATTATAATGCCACGTTTACCTTTAGTCCTAGTATATACAATATCGATGTTTTTCACTATCTACAATAGCTCTGACTTTGAGCTTGTTTACTGCAAATTAATATATCTACATTTAGAAAAATAAGCAGCAAAAGAAAGTATAAAATGTAAACAAGGTGGGTCGACCTTGGGACAAACATACCATGCCGAAGTTTTTAGCCTGTGCTGGTTTTGAACTTGAGCCAGTCAAAACCTGACCCAGAGTGGAGCAGGGACCACCCCGCTATGGAACCACTCCTCCATCATAAGAAAGTATATTTACATAAGGATCTCACTTGACCTAAATAAACTTTAATGATCTTCATATAATTGAGGGCTGAATTTACTCTATGCCCCAATAGGTATGGCCACATGGACCTCGTCCAACTTGGAGTCTATCCAGAGGTGACTGAAAGATGTTGCTCTAACTATTGGATGTAAAGCTTCAATACCTTCTGCATAAAAATTTACTTTCATTTTTCTGTAAGTGGGTGACCACTGCTACAATATCAGCAGCTATAACCTTATGGAATGCTGGATGAATGGCGTCATCTTCATTACTTTTTGAGTGAGAGGTTGTTACTGGTTTATTTAACTGGGATTTTATTATAGGTTGCAAAAGTAGGAATGCCTAATTCTAATTTCTCTCGTTTTCCCTAAGTGTTCATCAGTCTCTTGGTTTACAACATGAACCTTAGGCATGGAAAACTGATTGGAAATTAATTAACATAATGCCACAGCTTTTTACTAAGATGATAATTGCCTTGGTTGATATCAGGTCTATCAAAGTATGGACATTAAGGCTGATTAAAAGCTTTATTAAAAAAGATGACCCTATTTTATATTTTAAAATTTTAAAATTTTATCCTGGAAAGGCCAACCATGAGACAGACACTTCAGATATGTAAAAACTAACAAGCACTAATATAAGCTAGAGGCCCCCTAGAGAAGCAAATGCTATCTCCTGTTGCATGCGGATCTTCAATTAAAGGAAAAGGGTATTGTAAGTAGAGGCTTGTGCCACTATTGAGCACGTATGAAGGAAAGGGTGTGAAGTGATGAACCAAACCGGAAACCAGGATGAGACCAACTGTCATTGACAGGATGGCAGATAGCCAAACAACCATGCTTGAGAGTGGTCCATAAGGTGCGACTGGAATTGGAGTACAGCTTCCTGGAGGGTGGGAGTATAGCCTGAAATGCCATCCAAAACAACCGTGTGGATAGTCCATATAGCAATGGAAATCACTAATTCTTGGATGGAAGGTTGTATAGGGGAATTCAAGGACAAGGCTAAGATGTCCTTAGAGAGGCTGAATGTCTGTTTAGCCTGGCAAAAGAGATGCTAAACCTTGCGCAAAATTGCTTTTGAAGGAGGGCACTCTTCCAGGCGGTGGACCAAAGTCCAATATTGGTCACACACAACAGATGAGGAGTGTGATGCGTTGAATTGCTCTGCAGTATGATATACCCGTTTCAAGCAGCGCCACACATGGGAACGAACTTGTGGCTGCAAAAGAGGGTGATGGGTATACTTCCAGATGACTTTCTGGGTTTCTAAGGAGTATGGGATGTCCAACATATCCAAATATTCCGCTCTAGCCATGGTAGGGGACCTCCTGGGTGTCAAAATGTTCAGAACGGCTTGGCCTTGTACTTCCTGCTTGAAGCGGGGACTAGGGAGACCTCTATGGGCGGTGTGCACACAGATGATAATTCTCCACTTTGCACTCCTCATGGAGAAGAGAATTCCTTTGAAGTGGTGCGACGTCCCATGAAGGTCCACAGCAGAGGGATTTGATGAAAGATAGTTTAACAGAGAATGGGGTGGGTAGGATTGCTGAGGCCTAGGGCGCGGAAAAAGTTGTAGCAGGCTGCGTGTGACCAGTGTTGATCTAAGTGGTGTGGGATTGGTGACTGTAGCGACCCAGGTGCCTGGTATTTTGGCGGCATGGGCTTTTAACTTCAGCAGGCCCATACCATCATTATAGAGAGGGCCAAAAATGACATCCAGGCACACAAGGGGAGGGCGGCCCAACCAAAGCCACCCTTTATGATGGCATATATAAAGAGGTGAAGAAAGAAGTTGAAAAGGCGATGGCATGGGCCACAAACCATACTTTTAACAAGAGTGTAGAGTTGGAAAGCACAAACCTGCCTGTGAGGGTAGTCTGGTGGGCTCTTAGGGAAGCGATGCGTTTTGTGACTTTGTCCAGAATATGGTTCTCCATCACTGATGAGCATACCCTCCCACCTCCTTCCACACACCCAAATGGCGTACCAGACCAGTAGGGGGCCTTGGCATGAAAGGGAGCACAAGCGGTGCAGTATGGGGTAGGCAGGGCAAGCAAACTCCGAGCAAGCTGCTGAAGCAGGTAGGAACCGGGGTGCTGGTGACCAGCGGGCTTGGAACTAGCTGAGGAGATTAGTTTTAGTTTTTAAGGCGTTAAGTGCAGAGTTACTTACCATGAAGTAAACCTGGATAGTAGCCTCAAGTGCGCATGCACCTTGGTTGCTAGATACCTCAACCACACAATCATTGGCAAATGCCAGAATATTAATTTGTGCTTAGCCTTGCACATGGAACCAGTAAGGTGAGCATCACATTATGTAAAAGTGGATTGAGGCTGAAGTTGTACAAGAGTGTGCTCAAAGGATCCCCTTGGAGGAGGCTCCTTGAGGGTGAACCACATCAGTGAGGAAGTCAGGGCCACGCACAGCCATTGTGGAAGGTTTTATAAGCAACATCACCCAATTAATGAATCAATGAGGAAGGTGGAACTTGTGGAGGCAGGCTTTGAGGTAATCCCAATTGACCTATTTCATGTTTTTTTCTTTATTTGAGGTACGCCGACCAGGGGATGGACAGTATTGAACACAACACTCAAAATGACAAAACAAAATGCTAACCAGGTGGAAGCAGAAACTGCTAACCCACCATGGCAGAGGGTGAGGAGGGGTCAGGGGGTTGGTTTTCAGAAAGACCCACCCTGATCAAGGGATGTTGGTTACAATACCGGATCAGAGCATAGAACCAGGGCGTTGGGGCATCTGCATAGTGGGGGTTGAGGTCAGCGTAGTAGGAGTTTTCCTCTTCCGCATCAAGATAATGATGGGAAAGTGTTTTAACAAAAGCTGCGAGGAGAACTTCAGCTTCTTTGCGGGCTTCAGGAAGTTGGGTGAAAAGGGAGATACTAAGGCGGGTGATTTTGGCTGAGGGGTTGAATGAAGCAATTGTTGCAACATTCATAACAGCAACTTCAGCATCATCGAATAGTTTCATGATGTCACTTCAGGGAGATTCAGGGAAGTCAGGGGGAAGAAGAGGGTGGGCAGGCCATGCTGGAGCTGAGCCACTGACTGGGCCACCGCGGTGCATAGTTTCGGGCAATGAGGAGAGGCCACCGCAGCTAAGGCGAGCTGGTGATCACTTTGGAAGGGGGCTGTATTGGGCAGAGGAGCGAAATGGCGAGGGGTAGGGTTTCATCAAAGTCAGGAAGGAAAAATTCTGCCCGACCATAATCGCCTTGGAAGAGAGTTTGACCTGTATGCTTACTAATGAGGACATTACCTGATTCGTCAGTCTCAGCCAATAGATCCCATGGATTTTTGGTTCACTGAAATAGTGGCGTTCAAATTTGGGTAGGTGGGATTGGGCGAATGGGCAGCTGCTTGGGTGCCAATGGTGGTCCAAGCATTTCTCTGATTGGCTGGGGTAGATTTAGGTGGGAGAGTGAGGATGGAGGTTTTTGGGGGGCTGATTTTCCATGTGGGCCCACTGAACGAGATTGAGGGTGGGGAGGGGGCAGCAAAGCGCCCCATACTGAACCCCCAGAGGGGGCTCAGAAGCCGCAGCAGCGGACTTGGCCTGAGGGCACGCTCTTTTTGCATGGTTGAAGCCAAAGAAGAGGGAACAAATCTGCCTACCATTATTGACCTGAGCCCAAAAGACATGATCAGGTGCTGCAGCCACACTAGCGCGGGATTTGTTGGGCTATGGTAGGGTGGTGTGGTATGATGGTGGCTGTTGTCCAAGGAGCAGCAGGGCGCTCCGCACCAGATGGAATGGCAAAGATGAGGTTGGGCTGAGTGCCATAAGCCATGAGCCCCACGACCAACTGGTCATACAAAACCTGAGGTGGAAGGTGGGATGGGAATTTGCAAAGGATACCACCAGCGTGGTGTCTGAAGGGAGGCGAGTACGGGTTGTGGGACCTATTTCATGTTTTTTTTTTAGTACTAGATGGTCCTATTTTATGTTTTGTAAAGCTAAAATGGCTTTGTTTGGGCACCTCAAATTTGGTGGCGCATAAGCAGAAACTGCTGAACATATGGTAAATACTATGATTCTCAAAAAAACAGAAATTATTACTTAGTATGATTTCTTTCTGGGGTTTGGCTTCCATTTTTGTGGCTAGATGGTGCTGTGCCTAAGAAGCCTGATAGTCAATACTTGAAGCACTCTAAGACTCAAGACAAGTATAATATTTATTTTTTAGTACTAGATGGTCCCAACCCGAGGAGTAATATATTTATTTTGATGGTGCCAAGTCATTCTGGGGTTCCATCAACTAGAGTATCCGTCCTATGGTAAGTATGGTGAAAAGATTTTAAAAGTCAAGTACTAAAAAGAGTATAGAACTTATGCCGTTACAATATTTTAGTATAGATTAGAGGTTTTTAATCACATATAACATTATAAATCCAATAAGGAAGAGTATTATAAAAAAGGAGGGGTGAATCTGAAATCGGAGGCTTACAGGAGAGTGTCTATAACTCTCCAGTTCCCAGCATGGTGTTGCATGGTTCACAGGACCAACGCAAGGGAACTAGACGTCAGTATTAAAGAAAGGATAGCCCTGCAGAGAGTTCTTGAGCTAAAGTGACATAAAGTGAGGGTAATTAACATGATAAAGATTATAAAGATCAAACAAACAGAAAGACTTGGCTGCACCCTAAAGGGACGTTCATAACCAAGCTTTTAACAAGGCTAGAGTGCATGCATGCCTTGTCTGGAGGGAACCTTGGAGGCCCAGCGGTGTCCCTGATGCTGTGGTAATTTTAAGGCAAATAAATCGGCTAATGTTACACAAGACCTCCTCAAAGAGGTCCACACAGGCTTGACCAAGTCAACACAAGGAAAAATATAAAACTAAGGAGGGGTTTATTAAAGGGAAGACAACCAACGAGGAAGGTTGGTATCAAAAAACATAATTAAACAAAAATGGGGGATTCATCCATCGGAGAAAGTGGTGCTAATCTGAGGTGCACTAAGTGCACACCTCCATCTGACAGGGTACTATAAATTAAAATTGTTCAAAATAGAGTAATTGATTGAAGTCAAGGATGACTAGAATTGGAAATTTTTGTAAACTGAAAAGGTTTTTAACCCCCATTCACTGAGTAACTGAATTTAGCCATTGTCATTCAGATATTAATTAGTCCATTTTAACGCTAAAGCCATAACAAGGGGCTGGGTGTTATGAACCTCACCCTGAGCCAACATGGGAATATCTGGACTGTACCCAGCGTTATTCCAAGGTATGCTTTAGGTCAGGAAAGTCCTGCAGATTAACCTTTGGAACACCTGACGCCTAGCAATGTCTTTGCTGTTGGTTCCCTCAATTAGGTCATGTAAAAATGACAGTGGCTCATGGTCAGGCGATGTATCCAGATCATATAATGCCTTTGTAGCATATTTTTGATAGGGTGAAAAGGTATTTTAGATGTACAAGTTTGATAATACCTGGGTACCACTTAGGCTGATTGATGGGCAAATTCTTGATTCTTTCCCTTTTTCAGGTACATCTTAAATTACTGCCTGTGTGCCACATAGTGTAATAGTTATATGACATTTTAGTAAGCCTTCTTTTTGATCAATTCAGATCTCACCTTGGGGTTTATTAGGCTTAAGGTTAGACCAATGGAATTTTCCTAGTATCAAATTGAGACTTGCCAACCATCATATTTTCCTTATAATTAATTGACGAATTTTAAACCCTTTTTTTGGTGTAGGTTTTGATTCTCTCTTTATCAATTGATCAATATCTTTCCCATCATGTCCATAATCCTAATATCAGACACCATCCCTTTTAAGAATAGAGACAGGGGGTACCAACGTATGAATTGGCTAGGTATTCAGTCAATAGTATGTCCAGTTTCTATTGACTTGATTGGGTAATCATCCCAGCGGTTGTAGGTTATAGCGTATGGCCCATCCCAGATGAAATGTAATTTTACTCCTGGGCATTATATGATTGTGATAGTATAAGACCAAATCTGTAATTTCAAATAGGATAAAGGTTGGTGGGATGCATTTATTGCTTGGACTTCCTTGTAAACGCCTTGATTAAATTTGTCATTGCCTCTGATTGAAGTTGTATAATCTTCTGAGCCAAACTTATTATCTCTTTTGGGGTTTTTCTTGGTTTTATAGCTGGTAACTTCACTAGTAAATAGAATTAGGATTCCAGGTTCTCATACATATAAGGCCTTGAAGGGTGACATTTTAATGGTATGATGAAACTTACTCTGTAAGTCATCAGCACAATTAGGAGATATTGGTCCCAGTGTAATGGATCAGTAATGGCCAATTTTCATATTATTAAAATTGATGTTCCATTTGCTCTTTCTACATTTCCATTAGCTGTTAGTTGAAGTGCGCTAAGAATAGTTGTTAAGTACCCTGGATAATAGATAAGATTCTCACAACTCTTGAAGTAAAGCTCTTACGTTGTCACATAGCTTTAACTGCAGGCAATCATACTTATTAAATATATTTTGGTTTAAAAAAGTTGCCATCAGCCTTGGCAGTCTGCATTGGAATGACAATTACTTTGACCCATTTCATAAAATGATTGATCCCCATAAAAATATATTATTTGCTCCTGTGGATTTAGGAAGTGAACCTATGACATTAAGACTGATGGTATGAAATATCTTCTGAGGAGTCATTGGTTGATACTTGTATTTGACTTATGCAGTTGTTGGGATTCACCCTATGTTAGGTGAAGCCTTGACATATGGTTCCCGATTTGTTCAATACTTTACTCAGCTTCATTTTAAAATTATTAGTTAATTATTTTCACATGCTTTCTTGGGCCTCTGGATAATATAATTATTATTTAATTATTAATCAATGCTTTCTTAGGCCTAATACCTTAAAACACTGATATAAATTTTGTTGATTGACGATTTTTTGCGCCTAATGCCCAATAAAAATATTTCATATGTTGACCAATGTTTTATTGGGCCTAAGGCCCAAAAGCATAAATGGTTTTTAATTTATGAGCATGGAGCAATTAAATTCCATTAACTCTAAGCTCTCTACCAAGTGAATTCTATATAAATTTCCCCAATTAGTTTACCACGGGCCAATAAAAGGAAGAACGCACATACCAAAATATTATTTTAGTATCAAGCCTGAATTACACTCAGTGTTTAATTCCTTGTTTCCAATCCATTAATTACCTTATGCGAAGTCACATTTTACTGTTGGCTTCCTATTACCAGATAAGAGAACCACTTAGCGTTGTTACTATTATTTGACTCAGTCCAGACTATTAAAATTAATCCTGCTTAACAAGAACTCTGAACCTGACTATGCCATTACCTCCTGCATTTCTAAATTACCTTCTAACCTCAAATGTGTATTCACCAATCACTCATCAAATTACTTATTTTGTCCTGGGACTTTGAATAGTTTTATTTTTTTTGCTAAAAATTATTCCATAGTCTAATCTATATTTTTATAGAGTACATACATTTCTTTTCGTAGTGTCAACAATAGCATTAATGGTTGAGACCCATGATAGTTGCCACAACAGACCCTACTGAAATGAAAGTTCCAGCCATCACCTAACAAAAACCATTCCGCTACCAAATGCCATCCTGAAGTGAGTTAGAATATCTAAATCAGCTATATACCACTAGAGTTGTCCAACCCAGGCATCTTTTGGTACACAAATATAATAGATTTGGCTTTCAATTACTGAAAAGCTGAGATCTGATGCTCAATACAGGTGGCACTCCAAATTGCCGCTGTGAAAACTTCAATTTATATAAGATAACATAATTATCCACTTAAGAAATTAATCAGGATGAATTAGGATTAGAAGAAGCCCTCTACCTTACAGATACAAGCTGGGTTTACCATTGGCAGTCTGAAAGAATTCAAACCTACCTGGATGTCACAAATGACATGGACAGTATAAGCAGGACTAGTTAAAATGATGAAGGCAGCAATGAAAGAAGTGAGTTGTGTAATTGAAAGGTACACTATGTGCAATATTGTAAAAACAGCTTGATATAAACAATTTTTATGATAAAGATGCCACTAAACTAATTTCAGAGATTGACTAAAAACTCAAAAATAACTAAAGAACATAGAATGAAAGATAAGATTTACGAAACTATGAATCGTGAAACCCTTATTAAAATGCAGGAGCAACTCCTGAGAGTGCTGCCTAATCTACCCACCTATCTTAGAATAAACCTGGGGGTTAAGTTACTAGAATTTGGGCTGATCTCAGCTATACCAAAAGCCTCATAGCCCTCTACAGTTTCCTTTTCTAAAAATGTATAAGAACTTGGGCTTGCTACAGCTAAAGAATCTGGTGTTAATGATGCCCAAGTTCAAAAAAGCTCAAGTTTATTTTTGTGGCTGAGCCAAAACCTCTTTGTTGAGCTAAATGGAGAAGACGAACTAAATGGCTGCCTCACCAAATTTGTTTACACATGAGGCTCACATATGCTCAAATGGCTTAACTAAAACAAATGCTTCATCTCATAATTTGCTTTCCTCAGCTAAGGTGTTGGGATTTTTGCTCATATTCCCAGCCTGCTAGATTACCAGAAATCGCTAAGGGTTAATTCTCTAAAACGAAGAAAATTAAAAATTGATTGGCCTGAGCTTTAGAGTAACTACGTTTAGGGGATTTTGGGATATTCTCCTGGTCATATCCATTTGGGATCAATCCAGATGAATACTTAAGATCTTATTGGGCGGAGTTGCAATGAAATAGGGGCATCTGATAGTGATTAACTATCAGGTGTACCAATTGGGATCAGTCAGGTTTCATCAACTGATTGGGAATGAATAGCAAGTTGCGAGGTGAGTGATACTGCCTGCAACTAGAAAATGATTGGTTGGTGCATGACCTGCCTTAATGGGTAATAATTCCCACTACCTAATCAGGTCGCTAGCCAAATATGGTTGGTCACTTGTATTGAGAGGAAAACGTTAGGGACACGTTTTCTGATTCTTTCCGTTTAGGTCTCAAGGATGTCCAATGACAGAATCCTAGCTAGGATGGAGAAGACCATCGCTGCTGAGACGAGGATGGGTGATTCAATGGCAACAGTTGCCATTTTATCAAAGAGGTGTCAACTGAGGGCTAGATGACCGAATCTTCACTTTAAATTCCCTAGGATTTGCTATAATAAAAAACAGATAATTAGATTATATTACATATATATAGTTCTAAGTTTTTCAGCCAGTATATAGTTTAGTTAGTAAACTATCATCAGCTCCCATTGTGCTATTCTTCTTGAGGATATAATTGCTTTGTGCAATAATTGGAAGACTCTTAGAGAAAAGAGTAAAGATCTGAGCGGGGATCTAGAGAAGAAGGGGACACAATTGGGAATAGCTGCTGACTGTGTCTTGGACCAAAGAGACTGTCACCAGGGAATCTCAGCGATGATTGGGTTGGATAGAATGAGGGAAAAAATCCCTATGATCATGACATCACAATTATAGAATTGGGAATACTGGCTGAGCGTTGGGACGAGATATAAGAATTCATACTCAACTACAGATAATAGTCGTCATACTATTATTGATCAATAATCTATTATACTATACAACGCGGATGAAGTGCACAAGGAAACCAAAACTATGCAGTAAAAAGATTACTAGGTTTGTTTGCCAATAAGAACCCAAGAAGTAAATTTTTACACAAGGCTACCAGGTACCCCAACAATTCACTCAGGTTAGCCAAGCTAAGTGAATTAAATATTAAATCACCATTGTCTACTACTTTAATTTATTAAATGAATTATTTATCATTATTACATATTTATTAATATTTAGGATTTCCTGCAAGCCATAGACTTTTTATTTTTCTTGAATAAATCCAAAATTATTTAAAAAAAAGCCACCATCAACCACCTTGAAATGTAAGAAACTATGCATAAATTCTCCTAACTTTCCTTCAAGCCAAACAATTTCCTCTTTTTCTTTACAAAATGACGTTTTTTGAGCTATATCTAGCTGCATTTATCTCTTTGTCTTTGGACTTGCGATGTCCATTTTGCTGATATGAGATCCACCTCCACCAAATTGGTATTTTCTATATCAGTCCCAGCCACTTTGAGATCTATGAAACACATTCAAACTATCCACTAATTCTGAGCATGTTGTTGACATCTTTATAATAATGGTATCAGCGTTTGCTCTATTATTTAGCCTTCTTTTAACCGCAAGCTCATCCTCAAAATTCCCAAAGAGGACACCAGGGCTTTTCCTGTAAAAATCGTTTCTTCCATATCTAATGCAGTTTTTGTACTCAACCACTGGGTCAGTTAAAAATATCCATATGTCTGATTTTTTTGCGAGTTTTCATCATTTTCATTCTCTTCCACTCTATATTGTCATTTCTACTGTCCACCCAAAATGTCAAAATGCTGCTTACGCTTCTCTATCCTTTCTACCTTGACCCTCAAGCTGGCACCACCAACTGTATTGGAAAAAATGTTTAAAATTATAAGAAATTCGATACTAAAAATTATCTTAAAACTAAGACAAAGACAAAGCAGCTTTTGAGTTCTAATTCCAAAACTAAAAGCCATTTTATTTTGGTCCCAACAACCAGAATACTTTTCCTTTATTTTTTTGGCTCTTACTTTGGATTTTCCAACCTGACGCCTCCCAATACAACTTTATATTTACCCATGATGCAACAAGCTTTCATCCTACGGAAAATCTTAGCTGTAATATCAGATATTTCCCACCTAGATGTCACGTTAACCAGGCATAACAACCTAAATGCTTTATTCTAGCTATTCAACAATCATAACCACCAAACAAACCTATGCCTCCTGATTCTAGTTCACCTTTGCTAGTCGCCATGGTAAACTTCCATTTATCCAATATCCCATCTGGATGATTGAGTAAACCTTTGTAAAAATCCCTTGGCCAACTCTTTTATCCAGATAACATCAGCGCTAAAAGTAGAAAAGTTGCCACATCACCTTGTAAACCTGAGATTACACCTATCCCAAGCAAACTTCTCAAGGATCTTTCTAGTTTTTAATATATCCCTCAGCTCATTTGCTAGGATAAAAAGCCAATACTGAGCGGTTTGAAATGGTAAACATTTTAGATTCCCGCCTCTTCAAAATCAAGCTTGTCAAATAGAACAATATCAGAGATGATGTTGATTCAAAGTTTTGCCTTACTACTGACTACCCACAAATTTGTGAGATGGAACCAAATCTCATGCTCTCCAGGCTAATATCAGATCCAAAAGTCTTATTTTACAACCCTCATCCCAACTATGGTAGTTTGTAATCTATAAGGCTAGTTACTCCCTGCCAAAATTATGGCTTCCCATAGTTGAGGCTTGGAGGGGCTCTGATGTACTTTGCCCTAGGTTAGGTGAAGACTCAAATTATGATTCCTTACTTGTTTCTTATGTTCCTTTACTTTGGTTTATAATTATATTATTTTAATTATTGTTCATTATTTTTTGAGGTAAAACCCAAAACATTATTATTAAATTTTTATAGACGCTTTCTTGAGCCTAATGCCAGAATACATTATTACTTTTCTTGTCTTTGATGCTTTCTTAGGCCTAACAACCAAAAACAGCACCTGTTGACTAATTTTTAGTAAGTTCTGAGGATAACTCGCTTGCTTATTATTAATCTTACTGCTAAAATCACAAAAGCTTGTCTGGAAAATCACTGACATTTCCAGTCTTGATGTATAATGACCAAGTGGAAGCTCACTCAGCTTATCTAAATTTATATGACTCTTTTGGTCTTCTCAGGATAAATTCTCTTTATGAATTCTGAAACTTATACTGACACAGATAATGTTACAAGCTGTTTTTTTATCCTAGAGGCTTGTTGACACTTTCAATAAGAACCAACTCTGATAAAAAATCATATAAAAGAAACTTAAGAGAATATATCACTTATTAGAATATTTGATCTGATGGTATTTTATCAGTCTAGGCGCTGGTATATTATCCTCTAGGGCATCTCCTAGCCATACTTTGAGCATATAATTTTCCTCAAATCTTATTATCCAACTTGGATCAGCCCAAGAACTGATACAACAATGATATTTTACTGGGTCTAATAGCGGTGGAATACTTATAAACTGGGAAGGTTTCAAGTACAAAAATCAACTTAAATCTGCAAAAGTGTCTTAAGATCAGCCCAAATTGAGTTTCGGCATACAGCTGGAAAATTACAATTAATGGGAAATTTTATAGATTCCAGTTTATGATGTACCCCCAATTGGAACGCTAGCAGGCTTCTTGATAACACTAGGTACTATCTTTTGGACTAACCATGTACAAGTGCTTCCTTGTCAATTTCAAGGATTGACATACAAATTTTGCAATAGGGTGGAAAACTAATTGCAATATTATAAGTGGATAACTGTAGGTGACATTAGCCCATATGATTATTTAGCTTAATTGTGTTCAATCTCAAGGCAATTTCTTGAGTCTTAAATAAATTTTATTCATGGCTAATTGGGAAAGGTTGCCAAATCCATCAAGGGATAATCTGTCAGAATTGGTGTGTTTTTAAAGTCCATTTTTGAGTTAGCCATCAGAATCTAGCAGTTTTATCAGGCTTAATTCCTAATACCATTATTAAATTTTATCTTTGAGAGATGAGAAATTCCCCATTAACGCTAAACTCTCTACCAAGTGAATTCTCAATAAATCGCCCCATTTAGTTCTCAATTGAAAGATGAGAGGGTAGAATGCCTGAATAAAATTATTCATCCTGATACTAAGCTGAAGTTATATTCAATGCTTGACTCCTTTTATTCACTCCTTTAACCACTTTATGCCACACTATACTTTTACTACCTATTGGCTTCCCAATGGAAGATAATGTAAACCACCAAACTTTGTATCATTATTTATCTCAGTCCAGCATTCAATAGTGAATCCTGATCTACTTTAACTCTGAACCAGGACTATGACATCATCTCACACATTCCTGAATCTCCTCCCAGCTTCATAAATGGTATCCTCCTATCTTGAATTTTAAAATTTAAAATTTTATTTGGGGAAGGCCAACCATGAGATGGACACTTCTGATATGTAAACAAACATGCACTAAATATAAGCTAGAGGCACCCAAGAGAAGCTAATACTGTCTTCTGTTGCCAGCGGGACGCCAAATAAAGGAAGAGGGGTATCATGATTAGAGGCTTGCGCCACTATTGAGCCCGTATGAAGGAAAGGGTCTGGAGTAATGAACCAAACTGGAAACCAGGATGAGACCAACTGTCATTGATGGTATGGTAGGTAGCCAAACAGCCATGCTTGAAAGTGGTCCATAAGGTGCGTCTGGAATTGGCGTACAGCTTCCTGGAGGGTGGGAGTAGAGCCTGAAATGGCATCCAAGACAACCGTTTGGATAGTCCACATTGCAATGGCAATCACTAATTTTTGGATGGAAGGTTGTATAGGGGAATTCAAGGACAAGGGTAAGATGTCCTTAGAGAGGCTGAATGTCTGTTTAGCCTGGCAAATGAGACGCTGAACCTCACGCCAGATCGCTTTTGTTGGAGGGCACTCTTCCAGGCGGTGGACCAAAGTCCAATATTGGTCACACACAACAGATGAGGAGTGTGATGCGTTGGATTGCTCTGCAGTACAGTATACCTGTTTTAAGCAGCGCCACACATGGGAACGAACTTGTGGCTGCAAAAGAGGGTGATGGGTATACTTCCAGATGACTTTCTGGGTTTTTAAGGAGTATGGGATGTCCAACATATCCAAATATTCCGCTCTAGCCATGGTAGGGGACCTCCTGGGTGTTAAATTGTTAAGAACGGCTTGGCCTTGTACTTCCTTCTTGAAGCGGGGAGTAGGGCGACCCATCTGGGCGGTGTGCCCACTGATGCTAATTCTCCAATCAGTGCTCCGCATGGAGAGAAGAATTCTTTTGAAGTGGTGCGTCGTCCCATGAAGGCCCACAGCAGAGGGATGGGAGGCAAGATATTTTAACAGAGAATGGGGGTGGTAGGATTACTGAGGCCCAGGGTGCTGGAAAAGTTGTAGCGGGCCGCATGTGACCAGTGTTGAGCTTGGAGTGTGGGGGTTGTTGACTGAAGCGAGACACAGCTGCCAAGTATTTTGGCGGCATGAACCTCAAAGTTGAGCAGGCCATACCACCACTATGGCGAGGGCCAAACAAGACATCCAGGCGCACTGGCGGTGGGAAGCCTAATCAAAGCCACCCTTGCAGGAGGGCGTAGAACGAGGTGAAGAAAGATGGGGAAAAGGCGATAGCATGGGCAAAAATCAAACTTTAGATAGGAGCATAGAGTTGGCTAGCACAACTCTGCCTGTGAGTGAATTATGGTGGGCTCTGAGGGAGGCGAGGCGTTTTGTGGCGTTGTCCAGGATATGGTGCTCCATCACCTTGAGGTGTACCCTCTTGCCTCCAGCTACACACCAAAATGGCGTACTGGACCAGCAGTGTGTCTTGCCATGAAAGGGAGTACAAGCGGGGTGGTATGGGGTGGGTGGGGCAAGCGAGCCCGTGAACAAGCTGCTGAAGCAGATAGAAAATGGGGTGCTGGTGAGCAGCGGGCTTAGAACTGACCAAAGAGATTGATTTAGGTTTTGGAAGCGTTAAGTGCAGCGTTACTTACCCTGGAGTAACCTGGATAGTAGCCTCAAGCGTGCGTCTATCTTGATTGTTAGACACCCCAACCACACAATCATCAGCAAACGCCAACATCTTAACTGATGCTTGGCCTTGCACATGGACACAAGTAAGGCGGACATTTACGTTGCGTAAAAGTGGGTCAAGGCTGAAGTTATACAAGAGTGTGCTCAAAGGATCCATTTGGCGGAGGCCCCTTTGAGGGTGAACAACATCAGTAAGGAAGCCAGGGCCACGCACAACCACTGTGGTGGATTCCATAAGCAACATCACCCAATTAGTGAACCAATAGGGGAGGTGTAACTTGTGGAGGCAGGCTTTGAGGTTATCCCAGTTGAATCTATCATTAGCCTTCTACTGGCCTAAAAAACAAGTACAAGTAGCCATTGATTGGCAGACGTTGGCTGCAGTGTGAATGTTGTCCCGTATAGACCGCTTTGGAATGAAAAAAATTGCTCAGAGGAAATGAAAGTGAAGACAACTTCCCCTAGGCTGTTGGCAATAATTTTAGTAAAAAAACTTAGTATCAGTGTTAGTAATTGAAATAGGGCGCCAGTTGGCCAAGCCCAGCTTTTCTCCTTTCTTAAACAGCGCTATTGTGAAAGCCACCTGGCCCCAGGAAGGAGGCGCATTTCCAACAAGCACTGATCCATTGAGGCAAGCAACAAAGAAGAAAAGTAAATAAAATATCTCTTATAGAAGCCATAAGGAATCCCATCTGGACTCGGGCATTTCCTGTACGGTTTACTGTGAACGGCATACCAGAGTTCATCCCAGCTTGTTATTTTCATCAACTCCAAGTTTTGGGAAATATTGCAGATATGTGCGCTTTTGAGAAATTTTTCAACTTCAGCCAGTTCAACTGGATTGGATCGATACAAAGAAGAGTAGTAATTTATAAATTTGATTGCCACTTCAGCTGGAGTATCTGCGACGGAGAGGTCCAGCCGCCTCACCTATGTACAGGCCAAGCTCTGTTGTGGTGCAAAATATTTTTGGAAAAAGTAGGCGGAGCACATGTCACCTGCCGTTATATTTTTTTGCTTTGTACTGCACACAAATGTGATTTTTGTGTTGCCTTACCAGTGCGTTGAGGTGAGTGGACACCTCTGCCCACTTGCGACCCCAAGCCTGACTGTATCCTGCAACAGGGACATTAGACTCCAGGTGTTCTACTTCTGCAAGTGTGCGCAAAATGACCACTGAGGCAGCACAAGAGTGATGCAATGAGAGGTGTCATGCCTAGTGGATGGTGTTTGCTTTGAAGGTTGATCAGTAGACAGGGGTCCACAGAGAATAGAGTGGTGAACTCTGGTGCCAAGGTTTCAGTGTCCACACTTGAGTAAAACCTGGGCGAAATGATCTTGGCTGGACAAAGTTTGCACCACTTTGGCACCTGTGCTGCGGGGTGCAACAATGAGAAGAAACTGACACAACCTGTGGTCGGAGAAATCAATTTTTGTCATTGTAAAGTGTGCAACCTGAGACCAAAATTATAACAGGGCAAGAATAAGGTCAATGTGGTATATAGACCTCAGCAGGCCATTGTAAACATGGGGATGCGACATGTTTCAGTAGGGTATCAAACAGCTCCAATGTGGCTTTTATAGCATGAAGTTCTACATGCCACTGTGGGAGCAGGCGCAGAAGGCCAGCGGTCAATGGCTGTGTTGTCCCAGCAGTTCATGTCACACACCACAAATGGGTCAGTGGGAAGTGGGAGGGAAGTAACAGCCAAGAAGAATTCCTGGTGATCTCATGCACATGTCAGGGCATAAATCTTAATGATAGCGTGCACTTTTTTGTCCCACGAAGAGGACACTACAAGCACACAGCCATCAATGTACAAATTTTTGAAATAAAAAAAAAATTACAGGTTGCACATATAAGCACCCCACAGTGTGATGACCAAAAGAAATGGGAGGGGAGGAGCATGGTTGCCCATGTTTCCTCAGCACTGTGTGGACAGTGGGTTTCCTGAATGGCCGGGATGTCCACAGGTAAATTATTTTTCTAAAAAACTCAGTTTCTTAGCCCAGGACGGTGAGGCCTTAAGTTCAGCGATGTATAATGTCCTTATTGTGAAGACTCCCCCATAACACCTTAGGTGCAAGAGAAGGGCCCCCTTGGCCTCCCTTTGCCTCTTTCTCAGAAGCAAGTTCTCTTTACCTTGTCTCTAATTCTTTGTATGAGGGCTTAAGGGAACCTATCACTTTGGATGTAGGTGTAGTTTTGGTGTTTTTTGCTGCTTTGTTTCGAGTTTTCAAATTTCTGTGTTCCTGCGGTGAATATTTGCAGGTTAACAAATATTTAGGAGGGAAATGGGTAGTAAATTTGGTTTTTATTGAGGCTTGGTAAGATTGCTCAGGTAAATCAACTCACCCATTGGCTAATCAGGTATGTTGGCCCAATCTGATTGGTGCTTCGATTCACAGACCACTTCTGCAGTGAATAACTTGATGCATTCTGGGTCTGGGTGGGCGGGATTGTGGATGCGGCCATGGCTGCTGCCTTGGCCACAGCTTTGCAGGCCTGCTTTGCTTTTGCGCTCCTGTGGGGACACAGGTTTGATCTGAATGTAACACCCCTGTGCGCCCCACGGGAAGGCGGCGTCAGTGTCTATAGCCAGTTCATAATGGGTGTCTGCACTGCCCATTGCGTTGGGGAGGATTTCGTTTTGGGTAATGCCCTCCTTGGTGGGGCAGGTGTGGGCTTTGTGGCCAAAATTGTGACAAAAGGTACAGATGGGGGGTAAGCTATCCATTTTGGTGTGGAATCAGTGAGATTCCAGCCCATCAATGAACACAATTGTAGTGTGTGGGATTTGGGTCAAATCTTCTGCAATGCCTGTGGATGAAATGATCACAGCAATCGTTTTGCCTGTGCACAGGTCTGGCATGAGCGTAAAGCATTGCATCTCAAAGGAGTGAATTTCCCCATAGTGTTTAAGCCCGTCCTTGAGGTGGAGCTCCAGCACTGTGTACTTTAGTAGTAGTTAGTAACTTAAAGGTTACAAAAATTTGATATGATTTGGTCCACTGAGTATTCATTTTCTCAACCACCCGCTGATTGTCTGGGTGGTCTACCACCACCTGCACCTGTGAAGCTTCGTCCACTGCTTGTTTTTTTTCAAATCTGAGATCAAACTAATCTCAGGTCATGGATTGTGGTTTAATGTATACCGCTTTTGGGAAATGAGTGTGTACATCTCCACAGAACTTTTCCCAAGTTGTCATTTGTTGTATATCCACTAAAACTTGAACCCCGTGCTCCACTGATAACAGGGGCTGGGAATTCAGAGTATTGATGAACTGGCTACATTTTGCTTGCCAGTCCAAAATCTATGGGGAAATACTAACCACCAGTTTTTTATTTTTTATCTAGGCCTCCAGTGTTGCTGGGGCTTTTAAAATTTTGGCTGGTGTGGAGCCTGATCCTGTACTTTTACTTTACTAGCCCAACTGCTACCCAACATTGGGTGCACACTAATCTCCTCAACTAGATTATCAAACATATAAGCTTGATCAAATTTGTTGCAAAAGTGATTGCAATGTGAGAGAAAAGTTCCCATGGTATTCTCCTATCAAAAAAAGTATTTGACGTGGGTCAACCTTGGGACAAATATCCCGCACCAAGAAAGTTTCTAGCCAGTACAGGTTTTGAACTTGTATTAAACAAAACCTGCACTAGGTTAGAAGCAATGGTATTCTCCTTTCACTCATCACATTCCTGATTTTCTCCTAATTCTTTAAATAGTAATATCTTTTAGTTATAAACTATTAAATAATTTAATCTATATTTTAATAGTGTACATTTTAATCTTTCTCACTTAGTCTCAACAATAGCGTTAGGAGTTGAGACATTGGATAGTTGCCATATACATAGACCCTACTAAAATAGAAGGCTTAGACATCACTTCTCAGAATCCATATCACCACCAAGTGCCTTCCTGAAGAGAGTTAGAATATCCAAATCAGATATATACCATCAAAGTTGTCCAACTCAGAAATATCTTAGTACCAAAATAATTTTTTTAGCTTTTACTTAACGAATAACTAAGAGTGTGTCAGGATTTCACCAAATTCTCATATCTCCAAAAATCTACTTCATCAATTCCCCTGACATCATCAGAAGGAGCGAGCAATATATCACAATCTATCAAGGTTAATGATCAATCTTTCCCAATCAATTGATTGAAGATCCAATCGCGCAGAGATTAATTCACTCTGATAGATTATGAGCAGTTAAGAAGCCTATAAATATTCCCTCTTCTCAATAATAAAAATTAGGTTGAATTATAACCTGTATTTTCAATTAATTTAACGCCTTTTTTGGAGAATCCTCTCAGTGTAACTTTGAGATTAAACCTGCCCCCTTGGAAGTGTAATTCAAAACTTCCAGAGAGTGGGATTTAATTTTTACAAGCTATGCAAGCGTTTAGGACTTCCATTACTAATAGTATTACTTCCCATTAGTATCAGTCCTTTATTCATTTATAAGTTTTTTCTGACTCCTTTATGTTCTAAGGTATTTTGGTCTTCCATTTAAAATGATAATTGTTACAAAAAATGCAAGTGTTAAATAGGTTCAGCGTTGTCATAGTTTCAGCACATAGGTTAAACACACACCAAATACAAGTACTGTATGAGGAATTACCTTGACAAAAAGCTGATGGAAACCTAACATTCAGAATTTTTTTCTATATGAGCAAAATAAGAGTTCACACTGTAGTATTGAATTTTGCCAGTTGTCCAGAGCTCATTAATGGTATTCTTCTAGTTTAGCTCTCAGCTTTTCCAGGAAAAAGATCCCTTTCCCATTGACAATCCTCTTCAGATAATCATTCTCTACCATAAATCTCATTGGTTTTTTCCATGGTTAATAAGCAGCGCATCTAAATGGCAGCCTAAAATCATAATATCCATATAGAGTCAGAAAGAGATAAATAAGTTCAAGTCATTTCCTTATAAAGATGCAATATGTTGGATGCAGTTAAATTACTAGCTAACAGTTATAATAAAAATAGGACCCTATTACTGATAATTGTACGCCAGCATGTGGGAAGCATAGAATTATGCGCCAAATAAAATAAGAGATGATAAAGGAATCAAGGCCACCACATCAGAAAACTAATAAACTTAGAGCATGAGATGAACTTGCAGGGTTTTGGGGATTTGTTTAATGGTAAATTAATACTTTAGGCCATTACATATAGAAGCAGGGGCCTTAAGGCATAGTAACTACTATATATTGATTAATCTGCTATCTAATACATGAGTCACAGTATGAAATTAAATATATAAAAATACTTTATCAAGATTGTTGGTAAAACCCAAAAATATTTCCCCCACTTACCAAACATTGGGTAATTTAAGAAAGGTGGGGGTCAACTGACACATTCTTGAATTGGGGCTCTCAGCCCAGAACTCTGCTGAAATTTCTTCAAAAACTTTGCATGCACCTGGCTAATAAGGTGACCTTTAACTTGATCCTTCAGATTGTAGGCATCTGTAGATTCCTTCTCAGTGATTGCGAAAGGCTCCTTCCATATATGCTTCAGCTTGCTAGTTTGTCTGCTCCATGGTTATCAGGTATAAGAGAAACATAAAGTGAAGTGGGGTAACAGCTACCATTTGCATTATCCTGTTCATGGGATTTTCTTATCCAAGCTAGTGCAATAGCATATGCAGCGCTTTGTATTTGGATTCAAGTATTCACCGCATTTCCATATATTTTGTGAAGGTCATGGTTTCCTGACTGACACAAGAATATAATAAATTAGGGAAGCACCAGTTGCTACCCATAAAGTAGAGTATATGGGGAATGCCCCATGGGCTAAATGATATGATAAATTATAAGAAAAACTGGCGGAAGGAAAGAAAAGGTTTCAGCTGCATGCCTTTGCAGTAATTATCTTACACAAAATTCCAACAATAGTACTGTTCACTAATTCAATGGTGCCATCGGTTTCAGGATGTTAGGGCGTAGACAATACCCTGTGTAGGCTACTAAGTCACAAAGCTTATAAATAATCTGAAATGTGAGGTTAGTCCCATTATTTATCAGCATAAACTGTGGGCAACATGACAATAAATTATATTTTAATATAAACTTATTTATCATTGCAGTGCCTAAATCCTGACCGCTTTGGACTCAACCCACTTGGCAAGGTAATTAATGGCTAAAAATTTGATATTTATATTGACCTGAAGTATTTGTCATAGGGCCCACAACGTCAAAAGATTGTATGCTAATAAAAGTTGGCTTAACCAGTTGATAAAAGGAGGCTTTAAGGTAGATCTCATTCAGTTGGGACCATCTAGTACTAAAAAAAAGGTAGATCCCATTCACTAAAATTCCATACAACAGCGGAGGGTCTCATAAATCTCAAAATTAGTAGATTTCAATAATGGTGCTGTTTTAATAAACTTTTTCTTGAAACCCCCTGTGCCCCATTGCCTTGTGAGCCCCGATAGTAATATCAATCCACTATATTAGCTTGGGCATCAAGGGTGGTTAGCCTGGCAGGTAAAATGCTTCCACCCTAGTGCAGGTTTTGAGTTCAAAAGCTGTTCTGGCTAAAAAAATTCTTAATGTGGTACATTTGTCCTAAGGTTGACCCACCTCAAATATTTTTATCTTGGGCATCCAATAGTTGAGCACTGTTGATCTCATAAAGGTTACCATTTTTAACAAAAGTATTCATCTTTAATTTTTCTAAGGAGCGCTGAACTTTCACTTGTTTATTGTCATATTTTGGTTTAGCATTTTGTCAAATAAATTATTGGCCACATCAGCCCCCAGGGCCACCGTGGGCAGTCTGAATGACTTGTCAGCTTTTTGATGCTTGACGCTGGGTCAATGTTTAATTTAAAAATCGTAAGACAGCAATTTTAAAGCCCAATGGGACCGTCACCCTTTAGGTTTTTCAGATTCTGTAACCACCAGAGGGAGGTGTGATCAGTTACTACAGTGAAATGCACTCCACGGATGTAAAACCAGAATTGTTTAAAGTGTAGATGACATCCAAGCACCCCTTCTCAGGTACTGTAAAGTCTCATTCATAGCACCTAACATCCAACTGCAATAAGAAAATGAGTATTCAATTCTATCAGAATTGAATTGAGATAAAAGAGCCCCAAAGGCAGTGAGAGAAGCGTCCATTTGAATAATAAATGGCTTATCAAAAATAAAGTACATCAACAGCGGCGCTTGAATAAGGTAAATCCTGAGTTTATCAAAGGCTAGCTGAAAGTTTCCAGTCCAATCAAAAGATACTCCATTCTTAAAGATGTGAAATAGTTGATCCCTATTTTACTGAAGTTTTCCACAAACCAGAGGTAGTAAATGATCATTTTGAAGAAAACATGAGTATTACACTTACTACTTGGTCATGACATGCAATCAATCGCTTCAACCCTTACCATCTGGGACTATACGCTCTGTTTATCATTGGAAAAACCAATTATTCCAGCTGCTCATGGAAAAAATTATACATACATGGCTTGAGCTTAAGATCAGCTTTAGTGAGCTGGCAAAATCTTCCTTAAGGTGTTGCAGATGATCTGTAAACGTTCTTGAAAAAATGTTGATATCATTTAAATAAAATAGGATACATAATTTTTTAAATTTTCCAAGGATGCTATCCATAGCCCGCTAAAAGAATTGGTTGAATTTCACAGCCCCTGCGGCATTCTAAAAGATGGTAGAGGCCCTGAGATGTAATCATGGCGCATTTTTCTAGCCTTGTGCAGCCTAATCGGCCAATAACCAGAAATTAGATCCATAGAAGAAAATTTTGCGCTCTATCAAAGCGGTCTAGCGCATCATCAATCTGTGGTAAAGGATAAAAATCCTTTTTGGTAATTATTAATTTTGAGGATCTACTCACCTAAAAATGAACTCTTTCTTTGATAGTTGGTAAGAATTTTAACTGTTTATACTCAATTTCACCAAGTCGCTTATGGTAATTCTACCCTTCTGAAGCTCACAAGGCCTAAACAAGAATAAAAAGCTCTTCTGAACTTATCTGGGTAATTTTACCCTCTATAATTGGAACTCTCCTGATGCAGGTAAAACAGATAAGCCTCCTTTAACGCTTGTCTACACTCTTAATACATATTAAATACTTCAACAGTATCACCAAAATGTATATGATATAATTATATATGAAGTTTAGATAATAGGAAGATAAGATGATCTAAGATGATAAGATGCTTTTATTAGTAGTCCAGGCGCTAGTATATTGTAACTCTTAAAATTCTCCTGGCCATACTAATTTGTTAGATGAGTTTATTGAAACCTTGATAATCCTTTACAGTTTACATCAGGGTATTACTAATTCCACAAGTTATTTTGGCCCTTGAATTAGCTTAGTTACAGTCATTTTAGCCCAATTAATGCAATTTTATTATCACAATTGGGAGGATTTTAGTCTTACTACTAGCAGCTCAGCGGTATATATCTTCTTTACAACCAGCTTAATTAGCATTTCGTCATACAGTTGATTAAATAGACTAAATGGGGAAAACAATAAAGAATTAAATATTGACGCACCCCTAAATTCAACTTTAGCAGGCTTCTCAATAGAATTAGGTACCCCCTATTTAGGCCATCCATGTCTACTTGCTATCATGTCAATTACAAAGATTGACATACAAAATATTATTATGCATTAATTGTAATTGCATTGAACTTATAAAGTGCAATTAGGTTTATGCCATAAAGTCCACTTGTTATACTCAAGGCTGTCCCATAATCGGCCATAATAGAATTACATCATAGCTATTATTTGCTATTATAATTGGGATGTTTACATGCTTTCAATGCGGTCTCAAAGTAAATCCAAATCATTAGATTATGCGGATAGATAGGAAGTGATCAAGTGATCCATCAATGGTATTAATCTATTAGCATAGATGGTTTTCTCAAAGGGTTTATTTTTTGATTCAACATCAAAATCTAACATTTACCCCCACTTGACGGGAATATAAACCTCTAATTCCCAGATTTTCTATTTAATGTCTACTAATAGATCATCCTCAGCATATTGCTGTTATATCGAACATCTCAATCCCAAACAACACCAACAATTTAACAGATTAGATAGAACAATGCATATGCAGCTGTTTTAGGCTTCATTTGGAACCAGAATTGAGTCAGTTTATCCTGCACCAACATTTGTTACTTCTACTTGGCCATATACTTTATAGAAAAGGAAATCATTCTATATGAAGAGCTTACCTGAGGATCTATAGGTTATGAGCTTTGCTTGCATCCATCAGAAGGTCTTTACGCTGATGCTTTTGGTTGCATCTTTAAACCTGAGGCTGCACATTTTTTGCTGTTGTTCCTGTTTCAGAATGGAGATCTCTTGATGGAGTTTATCTTATACTCAATCTCTATCCGATGCCTTGGGTATATTTAGCAAGTTTGGGCTCCTTAAGTTACCTTCATCAAGGTCAACTTCTTGAAAAAAAGGCTAAATAATACCGACTTTTTTTCCTTGTTTGCCTTTATTGGGCAAAAACACCTCCATCCAACCACAAGATGTTAAAAACTGAATCTTTCATGTAGGAGGTTCTAGACGTCTTGTTAGTGACACTTGGAAGCCATCGCAATTACATTTTTTTGTTTATGTTGAACATCCATGATGTGCATGACATCAATTTTTATTCAGCCATTTGAGCAGTTTTTCAAGGTTTGCATAGCGATAGCGCTGATGAACATCTTCCTAAGCTGGGATTGCTCAGCCATCTTATGCATATTTTCCCCAAATGGATGCCTTTGCCTGATTTTCTCACATTCCTCCACTCGTCAAATGGGTGAGATCCAAAGTTTATCAAGTTCCATTATTGACCCCAGAGGTCTATCAGTACCAAACTGATTTTCTTGTTGCTGTCTCCTTTTGGGCATGTGTTTTCCTCCTAATTGCAGCCTCAATTGGATCACCATTAATGGTTTTGTGCCTACTCTCCTCATCATTCGCTGGGAATCAGAAGCTACCTTCATGTGACGCATCTAATTCTATGTAGCCACTAGTCTGTTTCTTGTTTTCTGATGAATGGTGTCAGGATTCTGATCCAAACAGCCATTTCAGATACATTGGATAATGGGAATCAATCCTGAACTGATCAAAAAACTAAACTTTTGTTGAGATTCAAACCTGAGCTATGCAATGCACTAAATCAGATTGACCGAGTTAAATGGGGCTTGTATCAATTTTCTGTTTTATTTATCTTATTGGATCTAGGCTTGGGCGGCTTAAATTTTCCCTGATTAACCTCCCCAATTTCCCTTAAAAAGAGAATATTGATAAACTTTACACTTTTTTCCCCTTTTCGCTATTTTAAAGTGTAAATTGTATTTAATTTGGAATTTACCACACCAGACTTAATATCTGTATTAAATAAGACTTCTTGACCAGGAGAAGCAAAAAAGGTAAGTATCCAGCACCCTTGAGCTTTGGGTCACTTCCTCAACAAAAACAACAAAGGATCTGTTGTATCAACCCAGGATCCCAACAAAACTGGTGCTCCCTG